>BMAW01093163.1:57941-76788 GCA_019974015.1 Nephila pilipes
ATATATATATATATATATATATATATATATATATATATAGTTTACGAATCATAAATTAAATAACGTTACAATTTCTTACAATAAAGCAAATTACTGTATTTATCTAAATTCAAGAGCGAGTTAAATTAAACTTATTCATCAGTATTCAAGATTTCAGGATTATAACCCAGGATTTATTGGTAAATCATTTAATGGCGTCTGCTTGTTAGTAAAGTATTCTAAAAGCTAAATTAGTCGATTATTACTTTATGATAAGCTTTAATATTTTTAGATACCAAAATAAATCTTGATGTACCTAAGGTCTATTCCGAAAACATAGACTCGATAGAAATGAAAAGCAATCTTTATCCACCTAATTATGAAGCGCAAGGTAAGCTTTCAATTTTAGTTTTCTTAACAAATGATAAACAGATATGAGATAGCGTAGTATTAAAATGTGGAGTAATACAATGGATTGAAAAGCTAATTTTAGAGTGCTTCATCATGTGAATTGCATCCATTGAAAAACTTTGAATGATAGTTCAAGCACTTTCTATAATTTCTTCGATCATAATTTCATTAATTTCATAACTCTTTACTAATTTAGAATAGCATTGAACTTTTACTAGTTTCGATTAGTATTAAACTTTTATTAGTTTTAGTAGTTTTTCCCCATTGATTAACCTTAGTAATATCTTAGGTCACCACATGAGCAATGATGAGTTGAAAATGAATTCTGACAATATTGACACGGTAGATACTCAAGGCAATTCATTTTCTTCCAACTATAGAGTCCAAGGTGAAATTTAATTTCTTAAACATTTATTAATATATACTAACATGCTGTTGATTTGAGAAATGGTGTCAAAAATAGATGGGCATAAAATAAAGGATACATTGTGTTTAGTTCAAAAAATTGACATTATAATAATTACAATCATTTTGAATATGGTATATTTAAGTTGGTAAGATATATTTAATTTAATATTTTGTCTGCTTTTATTTTTATATCCAAACAGTCTTGTATACTTTTCTATTACTGTCTACAGTAAAAACTTACCGTTTGTTCTTATTTTAATCAATAAAATAATAATAGATTTTTACTCAGAATCGTCTGTTTTTATTATTTTTGTGATTAACATTAACATTGGCAGCATGTTTGTATTATTTTGCTTATGAAAATATAAATTGCATTAGGAATTTAAAGACAATACTTTCTATTCTAGATAGCGATTGCTTTTGTGAAGCCTACAGATTTGAAGCACACTTACTTTACGCTTCTTAATGCTCATTTTGAATAATTCTATTTTTTCAAGAATTTAACACAAAAAAAAGTTAGCCAAATGTTAAAATGAAAAGCACAGTAAATTTTAATTTTTTGCTTAAATTTTACTTTTAAATAATGAGAATAACAGCTTATTTGATTAAAATTATAGTATTAGAATAAAATATAACATAGCGTTAGAAAAAAATATTCTCTATGCGCAAAATTCATGCAACCTCTAAATGTCAGGAAATTCTATTCAGATTTGGATTCCATCCCATAATTCTTTAAAATATGGTTTTTTTCTTAAATTGTTTTTTCTTGTTTTGATTTCAAATGTCCTGATATTATATTTTATAAACAAAAGAAAACACATAACATGTGAAAACTTATTCGGAAGATTTGAACACTACTTATTTTAAAAACAGTCTATATCCATCAAGTAACAGAACTCAGTCAGTATTTTGATTTTCAAACTCTATCCAATTAGCTATTTCATTTGAAGAATTAAACTATGACTGAAAGCAGTGCAATTAAAAGGAATGAAATAGTGCTAAAGTAGGGCATTTCAACAATGATAAAGCGGTACTTCTAATAATTTAAAACATAAAATTGATTTCAATTATTTTCTATAAATTCTTCAAACATGATTCTTTTATTTTAACCCTTTTTTAGGTATTTCTCTCTAATGACATGATTTTTTGTTGTTCTTTAGATACCGTAGCAAATATTTATGGTTCTAAAGTCTATTCCAAAAATATAGAAACGACAAATTTGAAAAGCGAAAAATATTCATCGAACAAAAAAAAAACAATAAGTAAAATTACACATTTTAGATATTTAAAATCATAAGCAAAACATACAGTTTTATGTTATATAATTAGATCAATAACTTAATATTATATTTAAAAATTGTAAATAATATTTAGAAATATTTTTAATGTATACTTCAGATATGCAAACTCAAATGGGACTCTTCATTTAAAATACTTTAGATTCTAAAGTCAGCCCACAAGACATGAAAGTCTATTCCAACAATATTGACGCAACAGATTTAAAAAACAATCTGTATCCACCAAGCTATAGAGGACAAGGGAATTTTTTATTGCTTTTTAAATTATTTACGAAAGAAAAGCTGCTTAATTTGATTATTTGGTAATTGAAGAATTAAAGTATGACAAAAAGCAGTGCAATTAAAAGGAATGATATAGTGCTAGATACAATGTAAGGAAATGGAATTGGAGCAAAGTTAAAATATTACTATTCCTAACAGTCAAAATTTTTTAAACAAATCTGTTTTAAATACCTTCCATAAATTCTCCGAAGATGATGATGCTACTTCAACTTTACTTTGATGATTTTTTCCTAATGTATAGTGTTTTTGTTATATTTTAGATACAAAAATAATTCCTGATAACTCTGAAGTCTACTCCAGTAATACTGACTTTTCAGATTTAAAACGTTACTTTCATCCATCAAACTACAGAGAAAGAGGCGAGTTTATCTTTCTTATTTTGCATAACCATTAATAGAAAGCCAAATATTTCATTTGAAAGCTTCGTATTAAAAAATTGGATGAATGTAATGTATTTTTAAAAACTAGTTTTAGAGAGTTATTTCAAGTGAAATGCAACAGTTGAAACAAATGTGACTGTTGAAAAACTAAATGTGATTTTAAGCACTTCCCATAGTTTCCCCAAACACGATATCATCATTTCAGAACTCTTTTGTTTTTTCTCCAATGACGATTTTTTTCTAATATCTTAGGAGCCCAAATGAATTCTGATGAATTAAAAACATATTCTGCAAAAAATGATTCGCCGTATTCCAAAAGCAATTCATATTCCTTCAACAATAGAGGAAAAGGTGAAATTTTTTTTTATTTTTCTTCATTCATTTATTTGGTATTATCTTTATTAAGAATAATGTTAGCTAATTTGAATAAAATACTAATATTCAAATTAAGTATAAAACAATGCAATGAAAAGTTATTCTAAGAGAATATCTTTTTTTATTCTAAGAGAATATCTTTTTTTATTCTAAGAGAATAACTTTTAGAAAACTCTATATGAGATTATTATTAGAATATATATATATATATATATATATATATATATATATATATATATATATTAGATTATTTAAGTACTTCCAAAATTTCTTCAAATATTATTTCCCCTCCCCCTTTATTTTTACTTCAAATGATTCGTTATTTGTTATATCTGATGTACTAAAGCAAACCCAGAATATTTGAATGCCTCTTCCAACAATTTTGATACGACAAATTTAAAAAGCAATCTATTTCATTCAAATTACAGAATTTAAGGTTAGTTTTCCTCTTGTATTTTAAATATTGTGCCAAAATTAGCTCCATTGTATAGCTTAACATTAAAAAGGGAAACAGCATAATATAAAGAAAAGAACTTGTAACTGTTGTAATAAAGTTAAAATGGTGCAATTTATAGCAGTTAAAAATTCTAAATGTTATATGAAACGTATGTGTTATTCATATTCTTTTTTAAATCCGATTAATTTTGTTTCAACTCTGTTTGGAGGGGTGAGGTGTATATTTTTTCTGTAATAATAAATACTGATAGCTCTGGAGTCTATTCCGACAATATTGACAAGAAAAATTTCAAAAGTAATGTAATCAGGTAGACGTTTAATTTTTTGAACATACAATGGATATTCGAATAACGCGTGATTTTATTAACAAACTAAGAACAGCTACACTTGGTTGAGAACTCTTTCACAGACTAAAAATACACGGCTTGATATGTTACAATAGAATATATCAAAACTCTTTTCTTGAAATATAAAGAAAATTCTGGAAGGTACTAGAAATTATAATAGAAAACCGTGAACAATTAAACAAAACCATTGCATGAGCTTTCAATGTTATCAGTACCGGGTTTTGAACCTGGGAGTTCTCCGTTCTCTTTCCGTAGACCAGCTTTTTACCTCTGAGCCATCAGTGCTTGCGATCTTCATGGTAATATACACCCATCAAACAATAAATCATAAAGAACATTTTTAATTTTTATTTTCAATTTCAAGTGATAAACAAAATAATTCAACTTAAGCTATTTAAAATAATAACTTTATAGTAAGGCAATAAATAATGCAACAAAATTTCAAACTATACCAAAAGTGCTGAATCCATGTATATAAAATTTAAAAATTCAGTATCAGATTAAAAATTATTATCATAATTAATCCAATAATCATTTCTTTATTTCAATGTTTTTTACTATTTTTCTTATTAAATTATCTTTTATTTATAATGATGCAGGTTCAAACGTCATTCCACAGGACTTGAAAGTCATTTCTCATAATATTGAAGCGGCTGGTTTAAAAGATAATCTAAATTTACCACATTATAGTGCACAAGGTAAGTAATTCCTTTTATATTTTGCATTTTAAACTATGTACAAAAGATATGTTATTCCATTTAACAGCTCAATGTTAAATCATAAGATTCTGTGTTATTGTTGTCATAATAAGGCAGCTACTGCAGAAACAGGCATTATATGGATGTATAGAAATATCTTCGGGAATATATGTACGAATAATGTTAAATTTAAAAAGATTGAAAAATTGGTCGGACGGCTGTGAATATACTCTGTTGTCCTTAGAGTATCTGGGAAATTTCTACAACTTACATAAGTTCTTGTGCTGTCAGAGAGAAATTTCGTGCCCTTGCAACCCTTTGATTCTAGCTATTGTGGATGTTATTGATATAGATGAGGTGAAGTTTGTAATTAGAGGTTTCTTCAAAGGTTGGCTGAAAATTCTGCACTTATCCAATGCTTTTGTGATTGTTGGAGAAATTTGATTCATATTTCATGCTTCCTTTAGGCGAGGTAAATAGGTCATTTCAATGCCGTCTATGTTGATGTGTAAAATAAAAATTAACACAGAATAGTGATAAAATTAAGATATTTCGATTCATAATAATCAAAATTCTCAAAATCTGATTTTATTAAATTCGTAAATTCTCCAAATATGATTCTTTTATTTGAACACTGCTTTGCTATTTTTTCCTAAGTAACAACAGTGGTTTTTTGTAATGTTTTAGATGTTATATTAAATCCTGTTGCCTATAAAGCGTACTTGGATAAGAGTGATTCGACAGATTTGAAAATCAACCCTTACCCAGCAAATTATAGAGCCCAAAGTAAGTTTCACAAATTTTAATTATTTCAGAAACTTATTTTCATTCCTAATAAAACGCTTGTGTGAAATATTTTAGGTCATGGTGTAAATCTTGATAAAATGAAGATCTATTCCGATAGTTCGGGTCAGAAAGATTTAAATGGTAACCCATATTCATCAAGCTATAGAGCACAAGGTAAATTTCTCTTTTTATTTTGTATTTTAATTTATAAGAAATTAAAAATAATCATAACGATTGATAATATTAAGGTATGAGAAAACATCCTGCAACGAAAAGAAAAACTTAAAGTAAGAAAATCGTGCAACTTGCAGCATTTAAAAGAATTTTGAAGTCGCGCATGCAAGTAACGAACATTTCCGACGCTTTTGAATGTTTTAAATACCGTTTTTTGTTTTTTGATTTAAATATCTCCGTTGATTTTTTTCAAATATAATTTATTTACTTTAACACAGTTTTCATGTTTCATTTCATGGCTCAAATACTTTCTACATTTTAGGCTCTAATGAACCCTTTGTTGACTTAAAAATTTATTCTGACATTAAAAGCAAGACCAATTTGAAAAATAATTTTCATGCACGGAGCTATACAAGTGAAAGTAAACACTGATTCGTACTTTGCATTTCAAACAATGAATACATATTCATTGAAGTACCAAAGTCAAGAAATTCCTCTTAATATCGTGTGAAACCCACTTGTCTCTAGAAAAGTGCAAAAATTTGATATTACATTAACTTAACAAGTCTCGTTGGATGTTCCTTGAAGAAATATTAAACCATCTATAGCCTTCAATATTTGGGAAAATGTTGGTGCATGATTTTGTGTACGAACTGACCTTTCGTTCGTCTCCCATATATATTCTATGAGATTCAGGGCTGGTAATCTATGTAACAAAATCATTATCTGGAATTTTCTAGAATGTTTCTCAAATCAGTTGCTAACGATTTTTGTTCAGTGATATAGCATAGTGTCATACTGGAAAATTCCATTGTTTCTTGGGTATCTGAAATTCTATGGACGGCTACAAACAATCTCTGGGTAGCTGAACGTAATCATTTCCAATCAATATTTGGTTCAATTTAACCAGAGACCTCCATCTATCTTTGCAACCTATGTAAAAACTGCCTACATCTGCTGTTTTTCTTAAGAGATTTTCGTATGTAATACATTTTCATCATCGGTTATCATCCACTCCAAAAGAGGATCTTTTTTTGTTCTGAGCAAACAAAGATCTGTATATGGAGCCTCTATTAAGCAAATTTTTTCTTGTTTAACTCATGAGGCACTGGAATACTTAAAGACCAATCCTATAGTAGCTACGGAAGTTATAATTCACAATAAATATTATTAAATGCTTAAATTTTTTTTTATTTTCTTTCACTTCCGAAACTGCCAGAACTTTCGGCTATGCCTAGTATTATTTTGCTTAAAAAATCCTTTTTCGTTGTTTTCTCTACTTTAATTGGCTCATTACTGATCATTTTAGGTTCTCAAGGCAATCGAGGTTACAACCCTGATAAACTGAAAGTTTATTCTGTAAACAGAGGACAGTCAAATTTAAAGAGCGACAGATATCCACCAACTTATGGAGAACAAAGTAATTTTTAATTATTTTTCGTTCAATTTTAAAAATTAAGACTTATTTATGTCGTTAAAGTTTAAGAGTATTTTTCTATGTCTTTTTTAAATGATATGTGGAATATTGCCTCCAATTTCTGCAGTTATTATAATACAAGCAATGTTAACAAATACTGTGTGTGTTCCAATTCAAAAAGTATCTTTCTCTTATTATCGTCCTTATTTTTTTAGTACATGTTAGGACCACCTTGTATATACGATACTAAAATAAAAATAAAAATATACAGACTTTGATTGAAAAATAATGACCCCTTGATCCTAACTCTTTTATTTGATACCAGAGTTTTACAATTCTTCCTAAACATGGAAGCTACATATCTACTCTATGCAAAACATTGTTTTGCATTTTGACATAGTCTCTATCCCTTTCTTTGCACTTGTGACAACGTGGAACTTGTCGTACAAGCTGCCGCAGAAAAGTTCTGATGGCTGTTGTCGACACGAGGTTTTAATGATAGCAAAGTGATGCTCTTTGGGGCCTTTTTAACGCAGTGAAGAGATGATTGTCATAAGATGCAAGGTCGGGCATCATTGCTTCGACCATATCTCTGTGTGAGTCATTATTTTCTTCAATTATCAGCAATCAGTGGCAGCGGTTGCCGAGTGGTCATGGTCGTGGATATGAGGCCGGGGTTTTTTGCTTTGAGTCGTGGGTTCGAGTTCTGATGCCATTAAAGACCCTTTGTGTAGAGGGGCTGATGCACTTTAAATCTGTGGATGCTCGAAGTCCCCCCCCCCATTACGTAAGGTAAAAGTTTTGAGAGGGAAATGTCCCATGTAATCCACGTCAAATGACAGAGGTTCAAAATTGCTTGGTCCATTTCCAATAGACTTCGTATTGCAACGTTAATAAAATGATCATCATCAACAACTATTTGTGATGTTTAGACTTTAAAAGCAAACGGCTGATTAATAACATAAAATTGCTGAGTTCTCAAACGAATGAATGACTTCAATAATTCGAAAAGGGAATTACCATTTCTTCGGTTCTTAGTTCACCAACGACACCCGAAAACATAGAAAACAAATACAATACGTAAGGGACCTACATAGGTTTTTTATTTATTTATTTATTTTGCTGTACTAGGAGAATCAGGTAAAAAATAAAAAAGTATGGTCAGGAAGGCATTATTTTTCAATCAAGCCTCATATATATGCATTTGTTTCTTAAATGATATTATAAAAATGCAGTAACAGTCAAAAGTTAAGAAAATATTGCAGTTTGCAAAGCTTAAGAAATTCTAAATAGTATCCTAAATATAGATCCTTTGGTTCCTTCAAATATTGTTTTTTGTGACAACATTGCTTGGTATTTTTTTTTTAACTTTTCATTTCATTCACTTAATATTTTAGGTCTCACAGGAGGACAATTTCGCAATTACAATGGAAACGAGTATTCTGAAAGCACAGGAAGAAAAGAATCGAAACTCAATCGATACTATCCAAGTCAACTGAGTACAAAATATTTACTTTTTCAAATTTTGCATTTCAAATAATAAGTAAAGTTTCAGCAGCTTAGCTCAAATTCTCACTAAGATTTTTCATTAAATTTTTTTTTAAATTACCTTTCCAATGTTTTTTCTTCAAAAAATCCTAGTGATCGTGAAAGCCTAGAAGTTATGATAGCGAACTAATATCCGACCTCTTTTCCCTAGACTACTGAAGACCGGATGTGAGTATGATGTACGTTAAATCTGTCGAGATCTCAATTCCTGTCTTTGCAACACAAAAGTTTTTAAATCTTTACACTCTTTTTTTTTTAACCACAACAGTACGATGGTACTGTCTGTGCAGAAACAGGTCATTGAGACCTCTAGTTTTAAAGACTATTTTCATCAATTTAACCAATAGAGCTGCAGCACAAATTTCGAGACACGGTACAGAGATACACTTAAGAGGCACTACCCTACATTTACTAATGAGTAATTTAATTTTAGAGTCCCCACAAGAATTGATGGATTTCACACGACAGTTCCATATGCCAGTTCAAAGGCATCAGCAAAACCATGTAGTTCTATACTAATTGACTGTTCACTAAGAATTCATCTCGGAACAGTGATTAGGCTTGCAGCTTTTGAAGATTTAACCCTTTCGGGACGAACGTACCATATACGCATCACTCGCGATCGTCTTTTACGCCAAACGATTCATTTTCGCATTCACTGGGTGCCATTTAGAGATTTTCTAAATATCTCTAGATGGCACCCAGTGTCCATTACTTTTGAACTGAATAGTACTTTTAAGATCTTGGTCTGCAGTTTGATTACAGTCTATCTTAATTCAGTATTTTACTCACTAGCTGTTGTGAGGGAGGGAGGAAAGAGTAATGTAAACAAACTGAAATTGCTCTTTGAACTTCCATGTGATATACATTCGTATTTCTGGTTTTTCACTGAATGTTTTTTATTGTTTTTTGCTCAGTATTTTTTTTAATTTCTTTTTAGAGATGTACCGTCAATACTGTTTGACTTTGCATTACTTTTGGATGTATTTCGTTTACTTCCGTTTTTATTTCGGAAGGCTTTGACTCTTGTTTATAATAATTGCGAGAAATATTTGATTATCAGAATATATTCACATGGTCAACGATCTAAATAATGAGGAGAGAGTGATTAACTTTCTAAAAGGTTTGAAAAGAATATTTCTAGTGATTCTGATGCGGACATTTTGTCAGAGACGGACAAAACAGGTCTTCGTGCTTCTCCGCGGTTCGGAATCACCACTCTCGGTCATCACATTGTTTTGTTACTACTTGTTAACAGTCTCTATTGTATATTTTTTCATTGATTCTAAAGTTTATTGATGTTTTTGTCAAAAAAAATACGGAATAATCTCAATAACGCTTCTGAAAACTATTTCTTTAAGAAAGTACTTCTTTACATACATTTTTCTCTAAATTAAGGGGGAAAGATTACTAAAAATGCTAATTTTAAAATTTATAACAGCTTAATTCATAATCTAAAATTTTACCAAAAATTATAACATTTGGATAACTTTTTTTGTGATTTTTTTTTTCTAAAGTTATTCTTAGCGACGCAAAACTCCCGTCCCGTGTGACAGTTCCCTTTGATTCTCCTCCGTCCCCAGGGAACGTCTTACACCAAGGCTTGCCGTCCCGAAAGGGTTAAAAATATATGCTACTTGGTATTTTCCTTCAAAGGGAAAGTGTCACACCAATCTAATTTTAATAGCCATACTTTTTGTAAAAATACCTTAGCTGTGGTGATGACTGGACTTAACAAACCAATGGGATCAAATATTCTTGCTATTTGAGATAACACAAATCCTATATATATATATATATATATATATATATATATATATATATATATATTTGTTCGACAGTCAAATTAAACCCGAAACAATCTGTTTGTGGTTTCCAAAGAATACCTGAAGCTTTATAGTTAAAGTAAATGAATAATTAGATTCTACAAATGTATCGCCCAAAAGGAATTGATTATTAGCTGACCATTTAAGCAGCTCCATGCCTCCTCTATCTAACAACGATATGAGCCGCTGTTGCACATCATTGACTTTACATAGACTATTCGCACCTGTTAAGACTTCGTCCATGTAAATGACATAAAATAATACAGATGATGCTAAAGGAAAGTCCTTTCCCTCGTCTTCGGCCAGCTACTGCACTCATTTCGTTGCCAAAAAGGACGCACGAGTTGTTCCATACGTTGCAGTGCATAATCTATACACTCTTACTGGATCATGATGCTTTTCAATCTTGAATAAATTTATCAATAGATCTCTTGTGTAGAATATATCAGTATCATACGATACATTTTTTATGTCTGCAACAAAGACAAACTGATGCTTCCTAAACCTCAGCATAATAAATAATTAATCATCCTGAATTGTACCTCCGTTAATTTGTAAGCAATTTAATGATTTTCTGGAAGTTTGTGCACTTGCATTGAATAAGACCATCAAGGTTGTACTATTAGATTTAGGACGAAATACACAATGATGCGAAATATAACATTTTACATCTGGTTCTACAGATTCTATGACCTCCTCCATGTGACCTGTATTTAAATACTGAAGTTTGAATTTTTATTAAGCTCACAAAATTTAGTCTCTTTACGTAGGCTATTCCACAATGAATTTTTACATTTGGTAGCATTTTTCTTCCATTCTTTAAGACACAGCGAGTTTTATTTTAATGGCATTTTACAATGCATTCTGCGGTTTCTTTTCTAAAATAGTTTTATAGAAAATGATCTTCACAAATTTCTGCTTCTTTAGTCTTAGAAATCTCAGATTTTATCTCTATATTTTCTATTTCCCAAAATTCCCTATAAGTTTTTTCTAACCTCAAATTATCTGGTGTTAGCCCACAATGAATGTTAACTTCTCCATTAACTGAGAGATTCCCACATAGTACATAGCTAAAACAGCTATTTTGTAATCTTATACTTGTATCCTGTAGAGAAATTTGACCTGGTTTTAAAAGCTCATTAAAATATTCTGCACTTACAAGAAAATCAATTGCATCAGACTCAAAAATTTGTCATCAGTTAATTAGAGGTTATTCAACGATGAAACATTAATTTCAAGGGGCTTAGAGGATGTAAATTCGATTATTTTTGGAACTACCAAAAAACTTAAATTGAAATCAAAACTCTTATTTCTATTCAAAATATTTGCACTAATTTTAAATCTTATATTCAAAGACATTATTTAATCCTGATACAGAAATATTGGTATTTTCTCCTTTCAATTAAAGCTTGTCCACTAACCTATCACTCGTAAAATTTACATTTGCTCCAACATCCAATAAATCTCTGCATTCATGACAATTACTGGATTTATCCTCAATCCAACAAACTAAAGTGCCTAGTAAGATCTCTTTTATTTCTCTTGAAAGATTACAAGTTGTTTGAAATATGTTTGAAATAAATTATTCTCATGTAAAGATCGAAACTCTGAAAACGAAAAACTTTAGCGTCCAAGGTCAATTGAATGCTTTTATTTTCATTACTCATTTCCTGCACTCGCACGATACCATTTATTTATTGTTCGCGAGGGAAATGAAAACCTAAGTGATTATTCTACTTAAAATATCATTAGAGAATCTATTTCTGCAATCAATCACTTTAAGATTCCAAAAAAAGATAAAACAGAAATGATTAGATTTCACCAGCTCAACTCTATTACTTACCGACATACTTTTCTAAATGGAGCACTTTTACAAGTGAAAATTTTCATCGTATGATAAAATACATTTAATATTGTTTTACATTTGATAGAAAAACTTTAGACACATTTCTGAGATTACTATTTTTATTACTCAATCTAGCATCATCAACCACAAGTTCTATTGGTTAGAATCAAAGATCGGATTGTCTTATATTTATAAAACGCATAAACTCTATTTTATCTATTTTATCATTTAAATTTGATTTACTATACCTTTATCTAATGAAGAGGAATTTTTAAAACTGTCACTGTTTTTAATTATAGTACATAAACTTAATATAGTTTTCGCTATTGAAATATCTAAACTCGGTTCTTCAGCAATACGCCAATAATCTTCTCTTTTAGCTCTTACAAACATTTTGAAATTTCTTTAATTAATATCACAATAAAATTCACTAACCTCTAAATGAAGATAATCCACCATCAAATAAGAGTAATCCAGAAGTTTTGCTTCACGAGGCGTATCTTTCAAACATGACACTCACAGCTTGGGTCTCCAACTCGACGCACCAACAAGGTGAACGGGCCAGCCAATAACTCAGTTGATTATATACATAAATCATTAACACAAAAACTCCAATACAGCGGATTGTACACATAATATTTATTCACATTACAAGAGCCGAGATCACCTCAACATTAACGGCGACTTCACGTAGAACACTAAAGAATTACACTTACATAGATGGCACTTCTGACGTCAACATAATTATTTAAGTGAGCTTCAGCAGTCAAATAAATGGAGATGTGAAAAGAATAATGTCCAAATTGGAGATTTAGTGAAACAAGTAGAAAACAATTTACCAATACACAAATAGCTAATTAAAAAAAATTATTACAGTGTACTGTGAAGACGACAAAAAAAATTCGTGTATTTCAAAAAAAATTCAATTTGGTGTATTTAAGAGATCTCTCTCTAAAATGTGTGTTTTGCCTATGACTGAATAAATATGCATGTATTTTTTTTATTTGCAAACATTGTTAATGTTTTCAGTTGTAAGTATTGTATTCAATTGTAAATATAGTCAGTTTTTAATTTGAGTCATTTTGTGCGTTGGGTTAAACTCGGTATTTTATGTAATAGCTTACTAATTTTTTTGTTCGATTCATGATAATTTATTGATATGTATCTTCAATTTTTGAATATTGAATGAAATAATGTTATGCATACAATGATTCAATGTTTAAACTCGTCAATGGGAGCCCGTATGTTAATGACTTTATGTGCGATCACTACGCCACCTATAATGTAACAACTATTCAGACTTTAAATTTCTAAGAATCTATTATATTTTACACCACACTGTTACCTTTATGCAATCTACTCCAAGACGTTCAACCCAACCAGTGGAAAATAGACTGTACTGATTATTAGAGTTCTATAACTATTACTTAGCTATTTGATTTCCGATAAGATTATAATCAAAACAGCTTCTGTTCTATGTACTTTGAAAATGCATTATCTTTTAAAATAATTTTAATCGGATTATGCATAAACGTAGACACATTCTTCCGCTTGAATCAGAAGTTAAACGTGCGTACATTTTACATTTAGCTCTGATTCTTTGGTTATTATTAATTTTACACACATTTACACCTAAATCAAAATTTTATTGCTGTCGCATCGAGTTGTAGTCATCATTTTGCGTCAAGCTCTCACTGTTGGTGAGACTTGGATTCATCATTATGCACCGAAATCAAGAAATGATGAAAACAGGGAGTTACTTCCGATAACTTTACTCAAAAGAAAGCGAAGACAGTCTCATCGGCCGGAAAAATTATGACCGTGATTTTTGTAAATACGAAAGACGTTATACTTATGAATTTCTTAGAAAAAAAATTATAACGATCAATGGACAATACTGCAGTGAGTTACCCCGTTTCCATTCCTAAGATTGGAGGTGAGTAGCTCTACGCAACTCCTACTCTTAAAAAAGAGAGGATACACCTCCTCTTCATTAATATTGAATCTAAGATCACAAAAAAAGAGTTTTTCAGAATTATTTATTTCATTATGAATGGGCATTATAGCTTGGGTTTATCTGAGCAACAGTCATCATGACGTATAATGTGCTCCACTGCAACGAATATCCTAATTATAATTTACCTTATTTATACACACCTGAGCACTTTAAGCAAATATATAATAATCATTCATTTTCCATTCTTTTCAGGTTCAAATTCATGTATTATAATTCATTCATGAGAGACAAAATTATAATAAAACGCATTTATCAAAATAATAATCGATATATTAAAAAGTCTAGCAAATATTTATATTTTAATTTATCTTTTGATAATTGATATGATCTTTCTCTCCTTCTAATTTTACATCTAGCACAGAATCTGTCATTTGGCTCAAATGTGAAAGACGACTATTTAAGATATAAGAGAGTAATTGAATGCCAACATGATGAGAACGATGAACTCGACCGGAGATGGCCATTTAGATCTGAACCTCTAGAAGATGTTATTGAAGAGAATGGGAATGAATCTGAATCAATAGTTGATTCTTTCGATAAAGAGCCGGTACTGATTTGTACTTTTAATACGAAAGGTAATCAAATTTTTAACTTTTTAACATCCCTATTTATTAAATTTAGCAAAAAATGAGGATAGTGTTTTGAATTTTGTTTGTGTGTGTACTTTAAATTTCAAATTGATTTGAGTCTAATTAAAATTATATCACGTGTTGATAAATAAACACATTTTTTTTTTGTTCCACTTGCATCATTTTTGGGAAATTTAAATTAACCATCCCATATATATTTACGGTTGTTTAACCAAGAAATACACTTAAAAATATATTTAAAATAACCATAAAAAATATATTCCTTTATTATATCACAATTAAATAACTTTATATATTGTATATTTCAAATAATAAAACTTATTATAATTACAGTTTTGTTTTCTATAAGTATTTTGATCCATATTTTATACAACAGAGAGAGATTTTCTGTGCTAACATTAGCATATAGATTTTTGAAAAAATGATTACTTTAAATTTTTAAAACATAGCGTAATTTACAATACCTTAGAAAAATCTTTCCATTTCTGTAAATGTGACATTACACTTCTGCTTCTCAGATTTTAATTGATAATAATGCTTTTCATAGCATTGATAAAAACATTTTGTTTTTATTTGCATATAATTCCAATTTACAATGAGATGATTAGTTAAAATAATATAAGTCATAAGAACTAATCTCATATTTTTAATTATAGCTTAATTTCTTTATAATTAATAAACAATAAAATTACCAAAAATATTTACGAAAATAGGGCAATTAGTTATGCAATTTTTTAAAATGTGACAAGGAAACACGTGATTGCAAATTAATCAAAGTATATATGCCAACATAGATTCATTTAAGTTATGTCTTAATTATTATAATTAAATATGAGTTCATTGACTCACACACCCACACAAAATTTCTGATGATTTTTGACTTTACAGGTTTATTGTGAAACTCATCAACAAAACCTAAAGCAAAAAACAATAACAGATTGGAGAGGCCCATTTTCATAAGCTTTCTATCACCTTCAAGAAATTTGTCTTTATTTCAAATTATTCATAAATCGATGCATTAATATTGTTTTATTTCTATTGATTAAATCAATATTTCAATGTCACTTCATATCTGCGTTATCAAGTTTGAATGATTGTCTTTATTTCTTTTAAGAATAACATAAAATAACGAACAACAAAAGCTATAATCCTAATAAAATAAGAATTTTCACTTCGGATAGATTGTGCATCTGTTTGTCAATGCCATCGTTTACGCATTCATTTTTCAGGAATGAACTACATTTTCAAAAACATATCTTATCAATAAAAGTTTTTTTTTTAAACTTCTTATTAACTTGAAGTAAAACTCCCGTAAATTTTTAGCATTCACCCATCGCGATTGATGAAATTACTTTAATTTATAGTACATCAGGAGACCAAGAAATGAAATTATCTAGTATTTTAAGATAATTTTAAAGTTGTCGTTTTGGTCCTGAGACGTTCAAGCCATTTCTTCTTAATTAGAGATTATTTTTCGATTTCACGTCTTTAAGTCAAACGGTTATGATGATGCAGTGAAGTGTCATTCTCTTGATTTTTTTATCGTTTTTATTGTTAATATTATCATTCCATATAATACATTTCACTTCAAGAATAACTGAACAGTTTCCGTTTTAGACGTTTTCGTCAAAATTCGGAATCTTTTCGGAACAAATAACTTTTTTTAATACGCAAGATATTTTTTATTATTGTAACATGTTTAATTTAATTAATTAATAATTATCGTTTGCTTCAATTGAAATATATATCTTAGCAAATTATTATCTTTTTCTTTAATTTAACATTTTAAATTTATTACTAATTATATTTATAGTCATGACATATTTCACTTAAGTTAATTATTGTGAAGAAAATCGTATAATTCGCTCCATTGTTATTCGATGAAATAAATATAAAATGTAGTATTTAACATTTTAGAACAAATTGAAATACAATGTTCTGAAAAATAATATTTTTTCATTTGGTGAAAAAATAAATTTAAAAAAAACTGCAAAAATTATTTATATTGTCAGGATTATATGCAAATGTTGTCAGGATGATATGCAAATAATTATCCAAGTAAAAATCATTTTTAACATTTATGTAGTTAAAATGACTTCATTTTTTGTAAGGAATTCGAGAATGTTAGCAATTCTAAGAATTATATTAAAAGGTTTTCGTCTAATTTAAATTACACATAGCTCTTTTTTTTTCAATTTTCAATCATTTTTACTTATGTTAAATCGATCATTTAAATAATGTTTTGAAAAATTAATTTCAGAATGAGCAAAAAGTAAAACTCTGAAAGATAAGTAAAAATACCCTCATAATTTCTCTATAAGAATAAATTAGTAGAAATTTGATAAAACTTTTTGCTTATGGAATTTATAATATAGTTTGAGAAAAAAAAATATTGAATAAATATCAAATTTCCTGCTCAACATTAAGTATGTTATAGCTAGCAATGTATATTATTAAAATTTTCAAAATAATTTCATAAATTTTATTATTTTAGAATTCCAATTTCTATTAACTATTGATCACAGATAAAGGCAAATTATGACATGAAAATGAATATTTCTATTATCTTTTATTTTCCCAGAGTGCCCTCCACATAAGATACCAGTATGCTTCCATATGATGGGTGAATTAACAAATTATGGTTGTACGAACAGTTTCACATCGAAGGCTTCTCCACAAAACATCTCAAATTCCTTGTTAGTATTGTTCAATTTTGTGTTTTTTAACGAGTATTTTTGATTATATTTTGAACAGAATATGAAGTGAATAAAAATTCATTAAAATAAATAATCTATTATATTGCTGTTTCTTAAATTACAAGAATTTTCATTACAATTTAAAAAAGAAAAGTTATTTTTTCTATGTTTTTCTCACAAAAAAATGCTTACATATAATAATATTAGTATATAAATGTAACCCTTTGTTTTATTTAGCATATTCAAATGATAATAGTGATTGACAAATTTTAATGCTTTCTGAATTCTGCCTCCGTTTTTCATTACTGATTAAAAAGAGTCATAAATAGTCTAATGAAAAAAACAATCGGATCTATAATGCTAACTAATTTTATTCTCTTTCTGGGGAAGTAAATTTTAATAGTTGATGCTGCTTTCTCAGTTGTTAAGTACCCCAAACGCTCTTGAACTAAGACATTTAGATTAAAAAATTGATTCATTTCTTACCAGTTCACTCGGGGTCGAGTTCTGGGCCTTTTTTTCTATCCCTTCCAGGATCCCTTTGGTCCCATCTTAAATTACAAACACCAAATTCCAATAACTCACTTTTATTCTCTTTCTCTAGTTCTACCATCAACTATCTAACTACATTAATCATTTTTTATAAATGTAATTTATCCAATCCATTCATAACACTTCACAACTTCAATCTATTGTATGATAAATTATGCTTTATTTTGTTCAGTGAGATTTAATTTTAAGCATTTAAAAAAAACAGCCTCGAGATATTAGTTATAAGGATATTTACGACAGAACCTATCTTAAAAAAACAATCCCTTCAAGATTGTAGGATAGGAAGTAGAATAAAATAAAAACAAAATAAAAGCCAACAATGTGTTTACATAGTTAACTTGATTTTTTAAATCAAATGTTTATTTCACAACAAATGAAACATGTTTAAAATAATTTCGATTAATATTTTCTACTTCAGTTAGTAAGAAAAATATAACTTGATTAATTTCATAATGCATAAAATCCAGCAAATTTCATCAAAAAGTAAAATTTAATGAATAATTGTTATTATAAAATGCTTGTGTTAGTAAATAATAATGCATCGAAACATAATACTTCTCAGTGAGTGCATTTCTCATTTCAGTTATTATAATAATTTTACAAAAAAATTGCTTAAAATTTATAACAAACTTGCAGAGGTAAAGAATTAAAAATTTTATTTCTTTGAATTAATTCAATTATTTTACTATTTTTTAAAACAAGTTATTACACATGTGTGTATATATATATATATATATATATATATATATATATATATATAT
>BMAW01093163.1:76798-119668 GCA_019974015.1 Nephila pilipes
TATATATATATATATATATATATATATATATATATATATATATGTTATCTGATGTTCTGTTCGTCTTTACTTATTATCTTCCGGGTATCGATTATGAAGTTCAGACCCTAATTAATCATACAAATTTTTTTAAAAAATTCTCAACATTTTTAATTCATACGTTTGATTGTTTTATAATGTTTTTCATTCGGAGGTACACGTCTTATTGACTTAAAAACTTTACAATTTCTTTGCTTTCGCATTCAAATTTTGAAGAAAATCTTCAAATTACAGATTTTCAGGAACCTTATAAGTTTACATTATTGTGAAAATATTTGTTCTTCCCTGATTCTTTAAGAAGAATAAGTCTGAAAGTTATCTATTGTTAGTATATTTGCATTAAACGGTGCCTATATTTAATGATTTTTAGAATTTGATTATTTCTTTCATTAATAGGGGTTTCTTTTTTTTCCTTTCAGAGTACTCAACAAAAGAATTATTAGGTGTCTTAGCGAAATGTACAGAAAATGTTCTTCTGTTCATTTTACCTGCTCCGTTGGAAACATGAGCGATGCTACAGAGAACATTAAAATTAGTGAAAATGATCATATAGTTTGTAAATTACCGATTGGTAACTAGTTATTGCAACAAGGACTTCAGTGAATATTACACTAGTTTACCTTCAAGGACTTCAGTGAATATTTACTCAACACTCAAATAATAATTAGTATCAATGTTACAAATAATTAAGAAGACATATTCGATTGCAGTATGCTGTAGTATTTTATATTTATTATGCCCTTAAAGCCTCTTGATTGTTTTCTCTATACAATAAATAGCTTTGCACATTTCATCCGCATTAATATTTAACCATTAAATATCCGTGAAAAGGCATTTTTACAAGCTATCTGAGTTCTGCAACAATTAATAATTTTAATTCTTATTCGTTTTTTTCATTATGTTTTTCCAAAATGTACCTTATACTATTGATTTATATAACCATATTTTTGACAAATTATTATTTTAGTCTTTCTGTTACAGTATTTTATAATTAAAATGAGTTTTCCATTTTTACCAAGCTTCTTTTACTCTTATTCTAAAATGCTAAATATTCCTTAATATAACTATATATATATATATATATATATATATATATATATGCTAAAGTTATAATAATTCCAATATTCAGTATATATTCAAAGCGTAAGAACTTCAATTTTTACAACATTTTTTCTCAACTATAATATGTTATTAAAAAATTAATGAAAATTATTGAAATGTATCTTAGTGATCTATGATGCCATGCTAAGGATGCATTAAAACACTTGCCAATTATTATGAAATATTTTTCAGATTAAAATAATTTAATCTGCATCAAGATTAAATTAGTAATGGTTAGACATTTTAATAAGAAACACTAATCTTAAAAATGTATAGCTATTTTAATAATAGTTGTGTGAATAGGAGGGAAAATTGAGAATATTTCAATATTTAAATTATAATTTTTCAAATCAGTAAACGTAAATAAATCATCTTCTATAAAACTATTTATTTCCACAGGAACAAATGAAATGCCCTTAAGGTTAACAAGCATTCAAAGGTTTTGAGATTACGCTTAAAGATGAACAAATTTATAATCGGTATATTACACGTACCAGAATAAAATAAGTTATAATGATTGTCTTAAGAATAAAAAAAAATATATCATAATTTAAAAGTAAAAACTAATGAGTTCTTTCTTAACAGTATAATGATATGTTGGAATATTTTGCAACGTGAAATATCCCAACCAAATATGTCATTTAATGTTTTTATAATATCAGCTGAATGATATTAACAATCATATAAATTGATAAAGTAACATTCATTGCTTTTTATTTCAAACGTTCACACCAAATACAGTTCACACCAAATTTTAATCTCAGAATGGCTAATACACATTTATCTCTTAAGCAAAGACCTTCCAAAATAATTTTTAGTAAGAGAATAAATTAGAAATTTAAATTACTTGCAGATACTTTTAAATTATATTCATAAACATAATATTTCTCACTCTTAAGTTAATATCCAAGTAATTATATTAAATAATCTCAATCCATCTTTTCATTATCTATCTCTTTCCCCTAATCAATTTATTATCAATCCAGTTGGGCGAATTTTATAAGATTACAAGAGGATAGTATTAATATTAAAACTTTTAATTTACGATTATACAATATATTAGTAAAAAAAGATAAATTTACTTACGTTTCATCAAATTTTAAAATACACTTAAATAGAATTATTATGTTCAAAGTAATGAAAACGCTGATAAATATTTATTTATTTGAGAACTAAATTTTTTTGGAATCTCTTAATAATTTTATTTTTGTGCATGATAGAGTGCAAGAAAAACTATACAGGATTATTGAAATTCACTAAATTGCATATCGAATGCTTTTTTTTTTTTTTTGTCAACTGATATGATCAACGTATTAAAAACTATATTTTGAATAATTTTCTAGCTATATGCTGTTAAACGTTAGATACAATAACATTTAATAAGAAAGATAATCACACCAAAGATAAGGTGAAATATTTCATATCTCAAGGTATTATTTAATTGGTTCATTAAAGTTGTTTCGTGTAAATTTTAATCAAGAATGTTTCCTTCAGATTCATCAAAATGTACAATGGTTTGTGTAAAAAAATTCACAGTATATTTTATTTGTGATCACCATTTGATTAAGAGATATATAAAAATACTTTTAACACGTACACTAAAATTAAATCGCCTTAAGTACAATTCACACCAAAATTAATACGATTTTATTAGCCACCCAAAGGATTATTGTTTTAGTTGGATCACTTTTGGCGTAACAGATCACTTTTCAGTTTCGTATCATTTGCATCAATTTTAATTGCATTTAGATTAAATATATTCAATTTCCTAATTTGTTATTTGCTTTAATTTTAATTACATGTAGCTAATACAATATTCAATTCAATAATTATCGTCTGCTTTAATTTTAATTACATTTAACTTAAATATATTCAATTTCATAATTTATTGTTTCCTTTGATTTTAATATCGGAAAAGTTTACTACTGTCCATTGCTCTATATTTCATAGTTTACTTTAATTCTTATGTTTAATTGAGTAATTTAATATTAATTACAAAAAAGTGTACCTTGGGTGGCTAAATCTTTCAAAACTTTGCATAGAAGTTCTTTGTATAATTTTTTAATGTTTCTTTTTATTTCAGTAGACTGTTGGTTTGTTGTGTACTTTCTTAAGCATAATAAATTTTAATTACATTAAGTATAAAATTAAAATTAAGAAATTGGAAATATATACAACTTCCCTCAAAATAATAATTCATTCAAAGTCCTGCACAAAATAATTTTGCCAGGAAAAATTCTGAGGAAGATGTAAGATACTCTTTCCTAGGGAAATGAATGTAAAAATATATATGTGTCTTGATTGAAAAAAAAAAGTGCTTCTACATACATAACTTTTTATTTTCTATCCGAATTTCACAATTTTTAATGTGTGGGAAAGCATCATATATCCTCCATGTGAAAAATATTACTCACTTTTTAATATAGTTTCCATCATTTTCAATGCATTTACACCCAAGACTGATAGTTGAAGAATTCCGGTAGTTGATCTCATCAACATGCTTTAATTCCAACCATCTTCTAATCTCCAGAGCAAAAGGAATGTTCCCTAAGGTGCTCTTTCATCTTTGGGAAAAAGTGAAAGTCATAAGGTGAAGGTCCCTGCTTCAATCTTATCTTCATGTGTATCAACATCTTCTGCAGTTCTCAATACACCAGCGACACCAGAAAGCAAGAAAATAAAGACATGTAGAACAAATGTAGCTTTCAAGTGAAGCAAAAAATGTTTTTAATCGGGTAACAAATAAAAAAAAATATGCCCTTAGAAGCATTATTTTTCTATCAGATCTCGCACGTATTTAAATCTCTTAATGCATTAAGGGATTTGTTTCTTCATCCCTTGTTAATACTCTCTAAATCTGACATTTAGTTGAAACATTTCAGTCATTTTGGTCATTCAGAATGTATGTAACAAATTTCGAAAAAAATGTACATTTGTAGAACTGCAAAATGAAATTTTACGTGAGTTGCGAATTACTTTCTGGACATTGGACACATACCTAGGTTTTAAATAATATCCAAAAATAAATCATACCATTTTCACATATGATTCGGGCTACCCTATTTTTTTAATGCCATCCAGTCAGGCTTGGTCGGTCCCTACAGATGGCAAAGGTTTCTCTGACAGTGAACGAGAGGAATTCTTACAAATGGGCTATTACATTGAAACGAATTCGCTCCATTCGAAAGATCCTGAAGTGTGGTATCGGCAGCCTGGGATACCCACTCAGGTTCCCACTGGCACTAGAAAAACAGAAAGTTATAAAATAATGGACTTTACGGAATGGGACAAAAAAGTAATTGGAAATTGAATTCACCGTCACGATAAAGAAAAATTGTAATGAGCTCCATTTCTCTTCTAGCTACTCCAAGCAAATGAGAGAGAGAGAAGTATTGTGACACTTTTTTAAAGAAAAAATATGCTACAGTGTTCTTAAAAAAAGTCAATTTGAAAACTCTACAATCTGAAATTTTAAAGGGGTGACGCAAGCCTGGGATACCTCCACGGGTGAAAAATGAGACTACTGTTAGATTATAATTGGATTATAATTAAAATAGATTAGATCGGATCAGAAGAAACAACAGAAACGTCCACTTTGAAGTTTCACTTGCCTAAAAAAATGCAAGTGGTTCGAATCGAGATCGGTTTCAAAAACCGAGCACCCAGCGATTCTTTTTAATAGAATACGTCGGTATATAATATATCTATAAAAATTAGGTGAAAAGAGGTAGGGGCTGGCTCCAGAGTGAGTAAAAGTTGGATTTAATTACAAAAAATCGAATCACCAGTCGAATCCTGTGATTCCTCTAATTTCGCTTTCGGCTCTTTTTCTGTTTATATCTCTTATACTATCCGTCTCACACAGAATCTCTTGGTTTGGAAAGACAAAGGAGGTCCAGACGAAGCCGTCTGTGGCTCGCTTCTTGGAATAGAACTGTAATTTCTCCAGAAATAGCCTTTTCAGTCCCGAAAGGCAGTTTCGATTGGAAATGGAACCGGTTTTTGAAGTGACTTTTGCTTGGAGGGCCTGGAAAAATACTTCATATCGCCTTAAAATATTTTTCTCGATGGCACGATGCTCAGGATTGTCTCTTCCTTTGAATGAGATGAGAAATTTTCACATTCGACTCGATTCGAAAGAGTTATTCCGGATCTACTAGCCGCAATTTTTCAGATTCCGAACCAGAAATGGAATGCGTATTTAACTTTCGCTTGCAACCCATTTCATATCTCTTATACTATCTGTCTAAAAAAGGTTCTCTTGATCTGGAAATACAGAGGAGGTTCAGACAAAGCCGTCCGTTGCTCGCTTCTTAGGATCGGACTGTAATTTTTCCAGATAGAGCCGTTTCAGTTTCTTGAAAGCAATAAACCGAAAAGACGAGATGCGTATTTCGATTTCGGTTCTTTTTCTGTTCAGATCTCTTATGCTATCCGTCTCACACAGGATCTCTTCAATCTTACCTATGAAGCAACTCTTATCACTTTTTAATATTGGAATACATTCGATAGTAAAATGATAGTAAAAAAAGGCATGTGTTCAAATTAATTTTTATTACTGTGTCACTGTTACATACCTTTCCTCGGGGGAATTCCAGATAATGAATATATACATAAACTGACACTAAAAAATGGCATCATAATGCAGGGATATAAATATGCTCTTTTCATAAAGCAGCTGAAAATTTAAAATGCCCTATTATTTGCATAGCAATTTAAATTACATAATAAATTAGATATATTGAAAAATAGTATATAATTCATTTTCGATTCAATTCACATAATCAATTTCATTTTAATCAGATTTTCCTTCTTTGTAAAATAATATTATAGTACTATTGAAAAAAGTAGGATTTGTCAATGAGTATAAATTATTGATATTGTGCTCCAAGAAATTAGGATTTTGATTACAAGAAAGCTTAGCTATTATATTTAAAGTAATACATTAAAACGAAATAATTCAGTAAAATTTAAAATACTTGTGATGTAATCCCCATGGTTGCAATGATGATATCATTACTTTCTGAGCAGCCACCTTAACCATCAAACTTAAGAATTTATCTTTTTTTCTAGAAAATCGTTATTTCAAATGGATTAACTTAGGGATATTTTAAATTCAAAGAAACAAAAGTAAAACTTGTAAATTAATCATTATTAATCTTTGAAGTAATTAATCATTATTGTTGCTGAAGATGTAAAAACTTGTAATATTTGATTAAGAATTATATTTGTAACTGTATCAGGAAAATAACTAAACAAAATTTGTATAATTTCAATTTATAGGGTTAATTTTTCCAAGTATAGATTTACTAAAATAAAGAAAGAAAACAGTGATAAATTTTCTGAAATAACTTTGTAGTGGGATATTTCCAATCAAAAAAATTTTATAAAATACCAAAGAGATTATAATTAATCGTGGCAATTTAATAATTTCGTAGTAAAAGAACGCTTTTTTTTTTTTTTTTTTTTTTTGAGTTTGACATAAATCCAACTGAAATCAAGAATTCAATTAGGTATCATAGATTCGAATTCCTTGAAATCGAGTATATAATTAGCTAACTTCTTATTAAGCATTTCGACCATGTTATATGAAAACTAGTGATTTATTCTCACTTGAAAAAATTGTGTTTTCAATTGTATGTAAATACAATTTTCTCTACAATTGTAAAAAAATTGTAGAGAAAACTGTATTTTCAATTCCTTTAGTTTTTAAAACTAAAATAAATGAAAATACAATTTTCTGTATTCAAAAGGCAATGGATTGCCAGGTAACTGCTTACAGATAAGTAATGCACATTTTTAGATTAATAATTTTGCACAGATCATAAAAGAAGTATTTTAAATTAAAATAATTGTGGCTAATTTTGTTTCAAGGACTTATTTTTTGCATTAATAAATGTGTTGGTAATATTTATTCAAGAAAAAAAGAAATTCTTACTAGAATTTCAAATAATTGATTCACATTTACATGCTGAAATGTTGGAAAGGTATGCTAATATGAAATGAAAAAAGTCATTCTCATATTTCTTATCATATTTCAAAAAGGAAGACATTCCTTTATTTGCATCATTTTATTTCCAACAAATATTTAGGTATGTGACCTATATATTGATATCTTACTTTCTAATCAAAAGATTGTGAATCCCTTCAATCATATATATATATATATATATATATATCCATCTTTTTCTGAAAAGAACAGAACTGATTATATTAATGAATTCAGATTTAGTGTTTTATTTATAATATTGGTTGTACTGCACAATATTCTGATTTTTACAAGCATATTTAATATTATTGAAATAGTATATGAAATAGACTATTATTAAATATTGAATTTATTTCTTCTAAATTTTATGCAGTACCTTTGGAATTTTTCGAAGTGGGCTCTAATGGTAAGTTAACTTCATTTTGAAACATATTTTTTTTAAGACTAAGCCAATGTTTTTTCTTAAACACTATTTCCTATAAAAGCATATTAAATCTAGTTAATAAATACATTTTTTTGTTATTTTTGATGAAGAAATTCTATTATATTACCAGATACAAAAACATTAACTCCAATTTAATGTGTAGTAAATTACAAGTATTGGTTTTTATATTTATACTTAGATTCCTACCGTACTCATGATGTTATTCAGTTGTAATTAAAATTAACGTCAATGATTTTGTTTACATTGAGCACTTCTTTATGACTGAGATTGATAAGAGCTGGTGAATTTCCATATTTAACGCTTGCACTTAGGCCTAACACTGTAATATACCGCTTTCGTTTTTGAACTTCCATGTTCCTTTTAAATAACATTTCATTCTTGAAACTCAATGTGAAAATGTATAATCATAGAGATTTTTATAACATCCCTAATAATATTTGTCCCATTTAGACTTTCTGAAGATAAATTTTTGAACAAATATCGGGTGTGTTATGAATACTATAAAGGAATATTTAAGATAAATTCGAAATTATTTTATTTTTATTTCAATCTTATATGTATATTTTAGTATTCACAACATCTTGGATAATGAGAGTAATCTACACATTTACCAATAATAGACATATGATACAGTAGGGAACAAATATCTTTGACAGAACTTATTTTATTCGTAATTGTAACAAGCTGTAATAACTAGCAAAACTATTTTAGCTGATTATATATTTAATACTTCAAAAATTATTTAATTGTAAAATATAAGCAAACATTTTATTCTTATTTTATCAGATACTAAGAAAAACAAATAAATTCATAGTGATCAAAAGTATTTTAAGGAAGAAATTTGTTTATTTCGTTTAAATGTTGCTATCACTTATACAGGAAATAGTTTCTGTTACCATTAATATTTTGTTGGAAAACCTTTTACTTTCAAAACTGCTTAACATATCTTAATCATGCTAGCCCATTAACTTGTTTGTCTTATCTGCTGTCATATAATTCCATTCGTCGCTTAACACTTGATACAAATAACCAAGATTTTTGTATCAGGCGTTTTAAATTTTTGGTGACTTAATTTAACTCTACCTACAAACATTCTATAATTATATGAATGCTCTGAATTTAGGTGTCAAAACAATTTTGAAAACTATCGAAGTTATTTTTGTCGATTACATCTACGACAAATTTTTTTTTTGTTGTGTAGCTCACTAAAAGAGTCAACGCTAACAGCGATGGCCGTAGTCTGATGTTATTATCATCCAATATTCTTGAAATATATATATATAAAGAATGAGACATTTTTCTGTAAGATAAGAAAATTTTAATTTTAATAATATAATGCATCTTTAACTTAAATCTTGACTTTTAATTGAAATAGTTTATATCTTATATAAAAGACATTATTTTAAAATATAAAATCATTTAAATTATTCTTCCCAGTGATTCACATCCTTTATAATTGTATCATTCTTTAAAACAGTTTTCAACCATTATTTCATACAATAATTATAATTATGAGAAAAATAATTCTTTTTCAGGAGTTTCCTTCAATCAACCGTTTTCATCTTCACATGAAGAGGGAGAACGTATTCCTCGTCACGTACAACAGCGAAGTGCACCATACTTAAAAGGCCCATCCCCAATAGCAATGGAACACTCTGAAAATCAAAGCTTGGAAAATGTTTCATGTAAATTAATTTTTACATAATTTTCACTAATTAATTTTCTATTTAATATTACTAACTTAAGATTCGATATTTATAACGCATTTATCAATAATATTTGCCACTGGTTATACAGGGTGGGCCGAAGTATAATTTGCAATTTAAAATGGGGATAACTTTTGTGAAAATAGTTATTTTTCACGTATTATGAGAATATGATAAGCAAGATTTGGGATTTTAAATTCGTAAAAGTACTCAACTGAGCAAGGAATGAAAATTATACTACATCACTAAAAATAAAGTTTTTCTAGTTATCCTGCGGAGGGCAATATATACGTTTAATTCTCTTAAGATAACCACTTTCTAGGTCTGTTATATTTAACTAGCTTAAACATTTCGTGATACAAAGATCAATGAAATAAATAACCCCAAAAACTGA
The DNA here is from genome assembly GCA_019974015.1 of Nephila pilipes. Classification (NCBI taxonomy): domain Eukaryota; kingdom Metazoa; phylum Arthropoda; class Arachnida; order Araneae; family Nephilidae; genus Nephila; species Nephila pilipes. Next base: position 86,473 of record BMAW01093163.1, read on the forward strand.
AAGATGGCGCTCGACTCGCAATTACGCCAATCTTGACCGTATTGGGGAAAGCAATACATGAAAAGGCAGGAACATCCACTCGACGCTCATCTCAAGAACTTGGAATCAGTCATCACGTTCTCCTGATCTCATTACTACAGAGTTTCCTTCTATAAGAGTACCTTACAGACCGTATTTTCCCTCATTATTATATAACCATGGCTCAGCTCTTGACCAATATCCATTTAGAAATGAAAGGATATAGATAAATATATTTGAAGATACTATGAAAACTGTGGGCTCGTATTCATGAACTGGGCAATAGGGCTTTTCTAAGAGATATTGTTTTCCACATCTAGTTTAATAAAAATTTCGCACAATGCATACCATTTAATATATAAATAAATGTATGAAATATATTATCCAACATCAAAATTATATTAATTTAAAATTGTATATGAATTGATATTTATTCTACCCTGTAAAAAGGCATTGCGTTTAAAACATGTTCAAAAACTATTCCCAATTTTATTGAAATTCATGCTTTGTTATTTGTTTCTCCAGAATGGGGAGAATAAAAGTCAATAAATTCCCTGAATTCAGCCTTTTTTAAATCTAAGTGATAAATGAATCGATAAATTTTGAAACATAAATTTACTTCAAATTCCTAATGAAAACAAAATAGAATATTTAAAAATTCATGGTCAAATACAAATTAAATCATAAAGGGGATGCATTCTCTTTTTAGAAAATTTATTTGCCAAAGAGAATTTTTAAAGATAATTATTTTTAAAATCAATACATTAATTCTATTAAACAAAACACAATTCGAAGGTTTTCAACAAAAAAACTTTTTTAAAACGGTCACCACAATATATAAATAAAAGTATCATACGATTTTAAGAGGGATTTTAAACTCTTTACCTGAAAACGCTGTGAGAATTTCAGTTATCTTATTTTGTTAGTATGTGAAATTCCGGTTTGCGATACAATTTTTTTTCCATTAATAACACTTGCATCATAATGAAACTCATAATTTTAAAATTGTCTGTTATTCTTTGGAGTATAATTAGTGAGTGCAAATTCACAAACTTTTTCAATCACTGGTAATTCAGTAAAATGATTGTAATAAATCGATATACTTTTAAATTACTGGGAATTATTTAAACCATGAATATGAAATAAAATTTCATAATAATAAGAGATTTTATTTTATTCTTTTCTGTATTCACAAAAGTACATGAAAATAAACTGTATTACAAACAGGAGTAATATTTAAGAAATTCGACTATTTTAAAAGTAATACTTATAAAGTAAATAGTTTTTTGTGATAAAAACAATTTTAAAATATATTATTGAGTTCATGACCCAATTGTCAATATGTTTTCAGAAATATGCCCGTAAGAAACATAACTAATCAACACTTTGGTCTAATTATGATCTAATTATTGTACAAATTCATTCAGCCATAATAAGCCAATTTCAATTCAACAATTGATGGTTTAGTAATTATTAAAGAATCATACACTATTTGAATATTTTCTCTCTCACTGCGTATATTTTCGTGTTGAAAATATTCTAGATATTTTACAAAGATTATATCAATATTTTTGAGACAGAGGTGAATTAACATTTTCTCTTTTTCTCTCTCTTTGTACTTTAAATAATAAGTTAAAATTTTCTCTTTCATTAATAAAATAATTGCAGATGTCAATTGTGCAAACTCATTTTTCGTAATTAGCAACATTTAATAATTCTGTTTCATGATACTTGACTGTAGTATGTACATCGTTTTCATTGCAAGAATGTAAGTATTCAATCAATTCCACGATTTTGCTTAAGATGATTGTAGTTTTACTTGTTTTATTGAAAATTCCATAAACCCCTTCTCCAAACTTATTAAGATCAGTATGGAGATATGTTACAAAATATCTGAATAAACAGTTCGTCGTTCTTTGATTCATGTAAGCGCATGAGTAAAATAACGACGAACTATTTATTGAGCCACAAAGCTTCTAGATTACTGTTCAATGTAGCCATTGCGGCCCATAAAACAAGAAACGGAACAGTGTATCATAGTTGTATGTACAACATACCGAATTTCTGGTAACGATTTGAGGCTAAAATATGTAATTGATCGGTAAATTGCTTACTAGTATCATAATCTCTGACTATAAACTATCATATTTTCCTTACAATTTTCTTATTTTTCGTAAACATAATAAAGCATGATCAATGCAGTAAGTGTTAACATAAAATTTTGTTTTTTGCAGTTAAAACATTTTGGAATCCTGTAACGTTTGACGTAAACAGAAGAGATGTTGCTATACGTGACAAAGGTAAGATCAAACATTTAGAGACAAACTTACGAAAAAAGAAATCAACCAATTCTGAAACTTCTCCCGCAACAAAAATTCAGATAAAAAATTCAAGAATTTCTCATGCTGCAAAGATTCGGAAAAAAAATTCTAGGACTTCTCGCACAACTAATGTTCAGAAAAAAAAGCATGAAACTTCTCACGGAACAAATCAAAAACTTCGAAGTAATGAGAACTCTTTTAACAGAACGAACCAAAGCAGTTTTAATAAAGGTAAGTAGCTTTTAATAGTAATCGATAGCGTGAAATAGTGAGATGGAAATAACTGTAGTTTGGCTTATAATATTATTTGGATTAAGAGATATCTCGTACTTTTGAGTGCTGTTTATAATAATAAAATAATCTATTAGTAAATTAATCAATTTAAATAATTTAATTAAATTATTTCATAATTTTTAAAAACAATTTAATTCATATAATTTAATTAAACAAATTATAATTTATGGAAAAAATTTGTTTGAAAGTATTTAATTAAAATTTAATTAAAGTAGTTTATAAAAAATAATTTTGAAACTTCTCTTTCAATATATCAACAATTTTGAAGTTATCAGAACGATTCTAACCCTATGCTTCAAAGAAAATTTTATATAGGAATATAGCTTTAAATAATAACCCGAAATATTAGCATGACATACTATTTGGATTAAAAAGTAAGTCATACTTTTTAATGTCACATGTAAAAAAAAAATTTAGTAATTGATGAATTAAAATAATTTATAATTAAATAAAAATAATTTGCAGAAAGTAATTCTCAAATTTCCCAGGCAATAGATCAACAATTTAGAATTGAGAATTTTCTTAATCATATAATCCAAAGCAGATTTAATGTAAATAAATAGTTTTAAAATTAATCATAACATTTTCCTTGGAAGTTATCGGAACTTGGCTGTCATACTATTTGAATTGAAAAAAAAGACTTGCTCTTCTGAATGCTATTAGTGTTTTCAATCTCCATTACTTTTTACAGAAGAATCATTCATCTGCTTAAATCGTTTATTAATTAACTAAGAATAAAAATTGTGTTAAAAAATATTTATTAATTCTAGCAAAAAAATAACATTTGTTTAATTTTTATATAATCTAAGTAAAAAAATATTATTTAATTGATAAAAGTATTCATTACACAAATTACGTTTATCTTTTAGAAGAAAAAAAACAGCTTTATTGCTTCATTTAAACGAAAAACTCTTATATCTGTTCTAAATAACTTCATTATCTATTTTCATTTAGGGAAGTACAAAAAGTAGGAAAAATATTGTTTCTTCTTGTTCAATAGCTGTTTATTAAGAGTTAATTCATTAAATTATTCATCTTTGGATAAATTAAATAAAATATCTTGAAAAAACTCTTCAAATAGTTAAATTTCATTTTGGGAATAATTATCAAAACTTTTTACAATTTTTATCCTGAAAATGGAATCATAATTATTTATCAAGAACAAATTTTATTAAAATATTTTGAAAGTACGCAACAATTCCCATATTTCTACCTTATAACAAAAATATTTATATTATTGAAGCAAAAAAATTAATTTAATTCTAAAATTGATTTAAACAAAATGTTTGTCGGAAACAACTAATCGCATGCATATTTCGTGTTCGCAGTAGATGATGATTAATGATCTCGCGGACATGACCTACGTTGTTTCAATCCAGTCTTGGTTTCGATTCTAGATACTACTAAAAATACTTCGTGTGATGGGGCTTAAAATCCTCACGTGGGTGTAGTATGGAATTTAGGAGAATGAAGTTTCAAGGTAGAAATTGGCCTCGACACTTGACCGTTTTTAGAAATTATGAAATTCGTTACCATAAGTCTTCATATTGTTTGTAAGTGCAAAATTAATAAACTATCAATCAAGTCAGTTTTTAATTTTAATATTGTTACTAAACATTTAAATAAAATATATAATTTATAAAAATTGAATTGGATACATAATTAGCTAAGTAATCATGAAGAGAAAAGCATGATATTCTTAAATATTGTTCAACACTTTTGAAATATTTTAACTCAAATTACATTAAATGCTATAAGATTTTACAGAATTTTTGCTTTTACATCATTTTATAAAACAAACATCTAAATGAATTAAAGATTAATTTTTAATTGAGGAGTAAAAAAATAGATAGATCAAAATACCAATTGAAGAACATTGTTTAGTAAATGCTCTTTAAGATACAAGAATTTGATATTCATTCACCTTTTCTTCTAACTATCTGTAATCGCTCATTGCTTTCCAGGCAAACATTTTGTAACTCTAATCCTATATTTTTTAACTAACTTTTAATTTATTAGATTTAATTTTCCTTTTTATTGTGTTCCTTTAAAAAAATTTTAAACTAAGTGAGGAATATATATATATACTTTATTGACATTGGAATTCATAAGTGAAATACATTCTTCTCAGTGATGATATTCAATAATAACGATTAATAAAAAGCACATAAGTCAATATAATATAATAATGAATCACGTTTAAGGTATTCATCTAACAGAAGTATCGAATACAATGTCAATTATCAGTCTTCCGAAAAATATTAAATACATTTTTAAAGGTGTCTTTTTTGTGAGAATGCTTTATTGTTTTCAATATTTCTGAAAAAGAACACAACTGTGAGTTGTAATTTTGCCTCTTAGTTGAATCATATTTTAGAAAAAAAAAGGTTGATTTCAATGAAGAGTAAACTTTTCATCGATAGATCGTAGATGTCATTATATATCCTGATAATCGCATTATGATCTGTTCCTCGTAAAATGCATTTTTAAAGTTATATTTGGTTTCTTAATTTTTTTAAAAAATTCTTTGGAAATTCTTTCATCACTTTAAGTATTTTTAATTAGAAATCCTTTGCATTTTTACAAAATTAAAAAAAATTTACTTTTGAATAAAAAATTTAAGAATTAAATATCATTTATATTTCTTGCTTTATATTGCTTAAATTCGAGGCAACCAATGTAAGGATTTTCTCATCAATTGAAATTCAAAAATAATTTTAATTTGATAAAAGGTGACATTGAAATATATATGAAAATATATTTATGTAAGATTATTCCCCATCTAGAACCTTCAAGCTGTAATCTTAAAAAGTTTACGTTGTTATAAAAAAAAAAGCCTGAAAAATGTATATATACATACAAGAGGATGGTAACCCCTAATATGCTATAGAGCTCATCTAATAATCCTTAACTATATTTTGCATTATTACAGAATATTCTACGTTCGTAAAATTTTAAAAATGTGTTTGATTTAATTTCAAGGGAATTTGAATTAAATTTAGAGAAAGGCGTGCATAATATAAATTTTCACGTACAGAGTTATTAAGAAAGTTCGCAAACACAATAGATAATAAGAGATAATAAGAGAAAAATTTTTTTCTTTTTCTTGAACCAGATTCTCTCTAGTTAACTTGCATTTAATTGAAGCAACAGGACTTAAATAACATTTAATTGCTGTTTTTCAAATGGATAAGAGCAAGTTCATAGTTTTGAAAAAAGATCAATTTACTTATATAAGCTTCAGTAACAATATATAAGCATAAGTAAATTTGAAATAAGGGTTCAAATTCAATGGGAAGAATAAATAGAAACACAAATTATTCAACTACATTTCAATAATTAAATTAGTTGACAAGTTAATTTTTTTTTATTTTAGTTCAGGATAAAATCTACTTTGAAATTTTGAATTTTCTTTTGCTCAATAAGTTAAAATTATTTCATGTCTAGTATAATCTTTGAAAAATAATAAATATGTGAATTTAAATAAGATAGATTAATAAATTAGAATTAACTAGTTTTATGCATCATTTAAAACATCTGAATTCTGACTGAATCAATATACTCAATTTTTAGGAGGCCTGCAGTATAGATATATTATAGGAGGACCAGGTAATAATTTAAATTATTTATATAGATAATAAGTAATTAAGTTGTTTGTGATTATTTTGTAATTATTGCAAAGTTCATTAAGTAAAAAATATTTTGTATATATTTGTGTAGAATTAACAGAAATTTAAATATGTAAATGAATTAATATCAACACTCAGAATTAATAAAATTGCTTAAATTATAAAATTTGGCATGCTAGGGGGCAATAAAAGATTACTGATTCAAAATTAAATACAAGCCAAGGTAGTTGGTGGTCCTGTTCAACAGATTTGTGACCGTGATGTTAAAATCGAACCACAGACTCAAGTCTTAATATCACTAAAGATTTTGCGTTCAAAATAATGCGAGTTTTGTTACTTAGGGTTGTTCCTTTAAAAATAAAACATGTTTGAATTAGTAAAAACGATAAAAGAAATATACCAGCTCTGGTATGTAAATATTTCTTATTCCTAGCTCAAATTTACAAGATCTGTCACCATTAAAACTTACGTTGTTCTAGTGTGACGTCAATGCAAAATAAACTAAAATCCTTTTTAGATAGCAACTTAAATTATTATAGATGCAATTAAAGTTATTTTATTTGTTACAATAACTCCAAATACAATCTACGTATGCAATTTTTAAATTATTTGTCTCCTTCACTTTCGAACATTCAAATATTTTGGTTTTCATCTTCCACTTAAATAAAAATAAAATTGAATAAAAAGGATAAAACAAAAATTAGACCTGTATTGAAAAGAAAAATCTAAGAACTTTCAAAAGTTGAAATAGGTTCAGTAGAAATATTGATGCCTAGTTGGAAATATTTTTGAAATTGATAAATTTCGAATCCTTGTAAACTGAGTCTCAAACCTCATACGTTTTATTATTAGTGGACTTTCTAAAAAATTCAGAATTTGTATTTTTTTTTCATTAAGATACCATGTCATATGAGCAAACCATTAAAATGATTAAAGATTAGAATTAAAAGCTTAAAGTTTTATCTAAAATGTATTTAAAAAACGCTCTGATTAAGTATTTCTGAAAACTTAAAGAAATAATTCATTTTCGAAAATGGAAAATTTCAAATTTTAATTAGGTCACATGCTTTTTGGATTAATATATATCATTCAAACAGTTGTATTAATCATGTCTTAGAGATTTTTATTTGCTGAAACTGTACAAATATGTACTTTTTTTAGGTCAATCGAAAAGCAATCCGAAAAGTAAAGGTAAACATATTCGATTCAAAATATTTCATTAAAAAACATGTTTTATTTTGTACACAAAACACAATTTGGGAAAAAAATCACAGGGTTTGATAAAAAAAAAAAGTATGTTTCTGTTACATATATTTCATACATCTAATAAGCAATCTGTTTCTTTTCTTTCTTTTTGCTTCATGAAGTTCAGATAAACCATTCTTTTTCTATTTAATATTAAGTAAATATGTTTTAAAACATATTTTTTAAATTAGAAATATCATTTTGTGAAGATTTCTTAAAAAACTCAGCATCAAAATTAGAAACTCTATTTCTAACAGATGTAGTGAAGTCAGAGTTTTAGAATAATTACTCAATTGTGCCTGAAATTATCTTCTGTTATTTTTATATTTTGCGATCATTTTGTTATTTGTTTCAATATATTATGGCAGATTAACTAAAATATTGAAAAAGTCTTAGTTCCTTTACCTCTTTAACAAAATCTAGCTGAACAAGTTTTTTTTTAAAAAAAATGAGGTTTAAGTCTATTAAAACATCATGTATTTTGTAACATTACGGAAAATTTGAGAACGTAATGCTATAAAAAAGCTCAACTGAATTCCCATTGACTTGTTTATTGACAAAAGGAAACTATGTACTTTTACTTTAATAAGATATGAATTGTTATCAAAGAACATTAATTGAGGAATTTCTCGAAAATAAATTTGTTTCTCAACAATTCACATATATCCACAAATAATAACAAATAATATATATCCACAGTTCCCACAGATATATTTCGTGCGAGAACCCTTATCAGCTTCGAAAACAATTTAACAATCAGTCTCCTTTCAGTACTGTGTTTCATAAACTTTGACGCTTTTAATTTTAAAATTCAAATTTCTAAACATTATGTTATTTAAGATAAATTCTTTGTTCCTATTTTAACTAAAATGTTTATGCTAAAATTTTTGTAAACTTCCATGTAATAAATCAAAACTATTTTTCTTTCACAGGAATGCAAAATGATTTTAATACTTTTTTTCCACCAAAACCGGATATAGAACAAAGAAATGAGTCTTAAATAATTTTCCTCTTTTGCCTGATTACGAGTAATTTTAAGTTTACACAACAAGTAGCATGTAACTCAGATCTAAAAATAAGAAAATAAATTTTAATTCTTCAAGAAAAAGAATACATTATTTCCTATACCTTTCACTACCGGAGGGAGAAAAAAGAAGTGCGTCTCTGGGCCCGCGACTTCTTATCGCGGGGTGTCACTCTGTGCCCAGACGATTTAAGATATTAAGCCTAATTCAAAAAAAATTACTCTAAAATCGGCTATTCATTAAAATATTTTAGCTTTTACATATATTATTTAAAATGCATTAAATTTAATATATACGGATTAAAAAAAAAATTTATCGAAAATTGTATGATTTTTACATAAAACTATTACATAAAATTCATATCTTTTAAGAAAATACAAAATATATTTACATTTGTTACATAATTTTCATGGTGTAATGATGTACCATTACATGGAATATTAAGATATAAAAAATGAATCTTACTTTGCTGTATAGTATTTTTATAAAAAAATTCTTCAATGCATAATCCAACGTCAAAAGTCCTACACAAATATTTTGTCATATTTTGACGCTTCACGCAAGGTTTTGAACAAAGGGCACATCTTCTTCGTCCTTCCCCCCCCCCTTTAATGGCTATGTACAGATTTGGATTATTTTCACTAACATCACTATCAGATTCCTTCATAAATTCGCAAAACTCAGTATCAGATAGGTAAATACTTTCTTTTCATCATGATTGTCGCAACGAATAAAAACCGAAGGAAACGAACAGCTGAGAGCATCTGCTACCAAAATCCCTAACCCCCATAAACATCCATAAATTCTCATTCGAACTTCTAAGAAGTAAGCAAGAAAGAAAAAATGCAAACCGTAAGCAAGTGCACCCTTTAATTAAAGTCATTATATTTAAAGAGCTGCGACGCAACACGTGCTTATACATTTTAGCAACTACCCCCCTCCTGATAGCCAGAAGTGAAATCTAAGCCTATATCACTAAGGTCAACATTCCAAAATCCCTAATATCTATATAGATTTCGCGGTATTGTAACGCCGTATAGTAGCACTAAAAATCAAATGAAACGGTTTTTTTTTTTTTTTTTTTTTTTTTTTTTTTTTGTTATTTGTTAAAAGAAGTACAGAGTGATGAAAATTTATTACGCACTCTGTGTTTTGAATCAATGAAGCTCAAACGGTTCAAAGGGCCACGGTTTCGGTCATGGTTTCGGATTCGTGGCCTGCGGTTTTCGTTCAGTCGCGGGTCCGATCCTTGTTCGCCAAAGACCCGCGGTGCAGCCGGGGCTGATGCTAAAATTGTTAAATCTGTCTTGGCCCAAAGTCCTCCCTTTGGCGTGGTCTGGATATTAGGAGAGGGGAGTGCCAGCTCAGTGTTGTCCTTGTCACTTAATCGTGGTTTAAAATTACGAGGTCCGTCGCCAATAGTCCTAGTGTTGCTTCTAGTGCGACGTTAATAAAAATTTAAAAAAAAAAACGGTTCAAAGAGGGCGAAAAGAGATGGATGATTATCCACATCCACAACAACTTACAACGTCCTTGACAGACGGGTTGAATACATTAAAAAACTTAGCGTTTTGATCCGGAACGTTTGTCGATTGAGTATTCGGGGAGCGGTGTAAGCGAACAATTCCCTTGGAGTGGCGTAAGGATTTTGGAGGGGTCTATATTAAAGGAAGTGAGTGTGGATTTTAATGGCGTAAGAGCCACATATGATAAGCTGCGCCCAACAAGTTAAGAAAAAATAAAAACATAAAATGCACATACTGTATTGAAATATACAGGGTGTCCAGCCTTAATGTGAACCAATAGCTAATTCCCGAACCGGTCGGTTAAGATATGCACTTACAATTTGAAAAATGTTTTTAAAAAGGTAAAGAATGTTTTTACGTGCTTTTCGAACTAAAAAACTCATTTAGAAAAAAAATTACAAAAATTAAATTTTTATACGTTCCCCAGGTTATACGCTTATTTTTAAGCGCTTATATTTAGGAAAATATGCATTACAGAAAAACAAAGTAAACACAAAAAGTTTCATTTTATTACGGTAAAAACTGACCGAGTTATGGCTACATAAAGTTGAAGCATTTGAATTGCTCAGAAAAGAGGGTCGTATATAAATTGAGTTTAGAGAACAGTAATTCACTATCAATCTCAGAAAGAGCAAAAGAAAAACGTCATAGTAATATTAAAACATCGTAGTAAACATCATAGATTGACAATTTGTATTGTTGTATGGCAAACAAATAAAAATTGAATTAAAGAAATACAACTTGTACCGAAAAGATTAAAATAGATTGTTTTAACAAATAACAGCAAAAAAATGCAGGATTTCCGTTCAAATTATAACACAATGTGGAATGATGCGCCAATCATGAATCAGGGGCTTTATTATATCAGAATGACCAAATTAACTTAAATAATGTTCAAAATGACTGCCTTCCGTAGAAATACAGTACCGAACCCACGTCAAAAACTCCGCCTGTAGCTTCTGCAACATAGTTGGTGTCACAGACCTGCATGTCATGCTGATTCGATTGAGTAAATCGGATTTACTCGGGGATTCATGTTCGTACTCTTTGCATTTTAGGAAGCCCCAGAGAAAAAAAAATCCAGAGGACTTAGGTCGGGTGATCGCGGGGGCCACTCCTGTTGACCTCCATAGCCAATTATTCGAGTGTCAAATGTTTGCGCCCTAAATGTACATGGTTGCGCAGATTTGTGTGCGGGTGTATCATCATGCTGGTACGACATGCGTGACAAATCCCGTAAGGAAACTTCATCTTCTAAAAAATCGGCTAACAGTCCAGATAAAATTTCCGTGTATGATTCTGATGTTAAAGGACCATCGAAATACATTGGGCCAATTAACGTGCTCTTCAATATTCCTCACCACACATCTTTATTAATATCAGTCTATTAATATCAGGAATTACAATTTAACTAGCTATCTATTTATAATGCATTAATTTTAGTAAATATTCTTACTAAGTGAAATTTCTAAAAAATTAACTTTCAACTTCTATTTAGCACTACATTTACTGCGCACAATGTTTACGAAAAAAATATTTAATAATGAAATACAAATTTGTATATAACCTTTAATCTATGACAATTTCCTCGTAGGTTCTCTGGATCTAATTATTTTATTCAAACTATTTGCGAACCATCGAAATAATTAACTAAAAATATACTTATTTAAATTCAAGAAATTTTTAATGAATTACTTCTTCTTTTAACAGAAGAAAGTAAGCAAACAGTTGCAACAGAAGAAGGTAAGCATCTTTTTTTTAATTCATCTAGATTCACAAAGTGTTAGTTCACGATTTTGCAATAAGCAAGAAAATAACAAGAAATTTTTTATTCAATTCGTATTCAGTTTCTACTGGGTACAATATTTAAATGAGATGTCTATTTCCAATTGATTATTTTATGTAAATATATTTACTGAATAACATTTCATATTTTTTTAAAAAAAATAACTATTAAATCCCTTTAAAAAATATATTCTATACTCTCAACGCTTAAGCAAAATATTTCTAATTATAAAATTCAAAATTTTAAATTACATATAAGCTTTAGAAACTTTCTCGTAACGTTTTCTGGATTTAAAAGTTGATTATTCAAATTATTTTTGAACTATTCAAATAATTAATCAAAAGTATGTTTTCTTTCACTTAAATACAAGTACTTTTTAATAAATTTCTTCTTCTGATAATTGCAGATACAGCAAAAGGAAATAAGCATTTTTTTTCTTTCATCCAGCTATAAAATTTTATAATTTTCATAATTATACGATAGGCAATAAAATAATAAGAAAATTCTTATAACATTTATCTTCTGTTAATATCAGGTACATCAGCTTAACTATCTATTTGTATCAGTCTAAGTAAATATTACAGCGTAGAATGAAAGTCAAATAAAGACTACGAAATTAAATCTTAACTCGAGAACGAACATTTTTTATCTAAAACCGGAAATTAGTATTAGTAAACTTTAAATGGAACAACGAAAAGATTAGAATTAAAGATCAATATAAATAGACGATAAATAAAGACACAACGATGCAAAGCAAGACAACAGGAAAATGAAAATCTATCTCAAATTTACAGGTTTGCGAGAAGTATATATACACGAAGAAGAAGTCGCAACTTAGCTTCAATTCATGCATACTTTTAATACAATGCAGAGAGTGGATGAATACAGGTTTATAGCGCAAGAACCAATTCTTGCTCTTGCGCTATTGCAAGAAAATGAGTATCACTACAATGCTTTTTTGGAGCAAAATTTCATAGAATTTTTTAAAAATTAACTTCCAATTTCCATTCTACACTATACTCAATACGTACATCGCTTGCATGATATATTTAATTATTAATTTTAAATTTGTAAGTAACCTTTAATCTATGATAATTTTCTCGAAGCATGTTCTGAATTTAAAAACTTTGTATTACTCGCATTATTTTTAACGATTCAAATAATTAACCAAAAATATATTTCTTCCATTTATTGCAAAAAACTTTTAATGCTTTTCGTCCTCTTTTAACAGAGGGAAATGAGCAACCAAGTACAACAGAAGAACGTAAGCAATCAAGTACAATAGATGAAAGTAAGCAACCAAGTGCAATAGAAGAAGAAAGTAGGCAACCAAGTACAACAGAAGAAGAAAGTAAGCAACCAAGTACAATAGAAGAAGAAAGTAAGCAACCAAGTACAATAGAAGAAGGTAATCAACCAAGTACAATAGAAGAAAGTAAGCAACCAAGTACAATTGAAGAAAGTAAGCAACTAAGTACAAAAAGGAAAAAAAGTAAGCAGTTTATGCTTTCATCTAAATTAACAATTTATTAGTTTTATAATTATGTAACAAATAAAGATATAACAAGGATTTGTAATGCACTTTTTTTCCTGTTAATACCAAGTACGACATTTAAACTGGCTCTCTATTCACAGTTTATTAGTTTAAGTAAATATTTTTGCTGAAAAAATGTTTCATACAATTTAAAGAGTATTTATCAATGAATGGGAATATTTCATCCATTGCTATGATAAATATCTGTACTTTAATCGCGTTTCTATTTTTGAAGATCAAATGGTCAAGATAAATCCGTTATTATTCTGATTCCTTAATATGAGCCCTAAAAGTTACTTTTCAGAGATCCAGGTTTACATTTGTTAGCGTCTATCATTTCTTTACTATGCTATCAGTTTATTTTATTCCTTATTGCTCATTCATTTTTGCTTTAATTTTCTACGTTACCATACTCCTTTAATCCACATTATTTTAATACTTACGTTTTATTATTTTTTTACTTAATCCCTCCTTTAATTTCATACAAAAATCTTCAATACTTAATTTATTTAAATAACATTTATTATGCATTAAAATAAAACAATAGCATTTCAAAGGATGTTCATAAACGACAGTTTTAATCAACATGTTTACTAAAATGAATAATGATTCATGTGAAATAATTTTTGTTTACATTTTTATTAAATTTTAACTCCACACGCAAGCATTAATTTTGAAAAACTACTTCGTTGGAGAGTAGTAGATTTAATTAAAAGCAAATTAACATAGCTTTAAGAAAATTTTAAATGTTGTGGATGCATAATTTTCAATATTTATTTTTTTATTTTTACCAGATTATATTAATTTAATCATAATAACTAGGTATATCTTCTCCAATTTAAATTAAAGCTACTTTTTCTTTCAAAAAAATTGTTTTATTTCTTAATAGATTGATATCCACTATCAATTTGCATTAAAATTTTACTTTTTGCTCCTGAATTTAATTTTAACATGTTTTACATGGTTGTTTGTTTATACTTCTGTACAATCTGTAAGGATGACATATTAAAAAAAATTTATCAAGTAAGAGAAGCATTTTGCTTATACATTGATATTGTGAAGGAAGATAAAACCCAATCATATATGTTTGAAATGGTTATCTGCAAATATAGAATTATTTTTAAACGTATTGCAATATAAATCATGTGTTTATTTAATATGTGAATTTTATATATAGGCAGTAGAACAAATAAAGAAAAAGCCTCAGAAGGAACTTCAGAAGGTAAACTAGATATTATTCTTTTTTTTTTTATTTCTTTTCTAAGTTTCCCCACTTGTTTAACATGATCAAGAATTTAAACCTCAAAATTGGCTGAACTTATTGTTTTTTTATTGTAATTTGCAATGAATAATTTAATTTGAATTTTATTTATAGATAGTATTGCAAATACAGAAAAAAACGCTGAAGAAACTTCAAAAGGTAAACTATATATTATATTCTTTTATTTCTTTTCTCAGTTTCCTCACTTGTTTAACAGGATGAATAATTTAAAAGCTCAAAATAGGCCACTCCTTTTAGTTTTTTAATGTGATATCCAAATCGTGATAGTTTCTATGGCATATATACATGAACATCTGTTTTTCTTTTTGTGTGTACTATATCTTATTTCCGATTCTAGAGTACAATATTACGTTCAGAAAACTTACGTATTTACTGATCGATTGCTTTTGCTTCAGAGCTATAATGAACTTTTAGCTCTAGGTTGGAATATGCGGTCATCTAGTGTTCAAATCATGGGTTATCACTTCGGCGATAACAATTTTTCTCGGCGGAGATCTGTTGACTTTGGTGATTATTTGATCTGCTTATGTTTGGATCTGCACACAATTTATTCGATGCTTTGTGCTGCAGTTTTGTCAGATAAGTTAAAAAGAAATTATTTTCCAGGTCACTTATTAGGCGCTTTTTAATCATACCTCTGTTAAATAATGACATGTAGAAGAAAGACTCCACATACCAGAAGATTTTAAATGGTATTTAACTTCAAATTCAACAATAAAACACTTCATACAGTTAGTTGAAATACGAGTATTGGATTAATTGATATGAAAATACAGTAACAAATAACTTCTATATTTTTGGCTTCAACTCTTTTTCCTTCAAATTTCTTTTCATTTTAAAAGTGAAATTGAATTAAAGGAAAAAAAATAGAGAAGAATACAAAAAAGGTTAGTTGGTTTCCAAATAGTTAAGGTTAGTTGGTTTCCAAATAGTTAAGGTTAGTTGGCTTAAATATATCTTACAGAATGGTAATTCATCTAATTCCAATCGTTGTTATTAAAGAAATATCTGAAAATCAGAAATTATTATTTTGATCTTGTATAATGTAAGAAAGATGGTGAGAGTTTGAAAGAAAGAGCTAAACCGAAAATAAGTCAACAAAAATCTCATTAGTTTCAAACTGATCATACCGAAATCCTTTTTTAATTTTGATTTTAACATTAGAACAACATATATTTAACTACCTAGAACTGCTGTTAACAATCATTTTTACCACATTAAGAAATCGAGAATAAATGTTGGATTAGAAACTCATACACACACAAATATCCTTATAAAAAGTTTAAAAAGTTATTTTAAGCAATTTAAAGCACATACACAACATTTTAAGAGCAAATTATGTATTATATAACATACAATACCGTTGTTGTTTTTTAAATATTTTGTACTCTTATTGAGAACTTATTTCTTATTGTAATCTTTAACACATAATTGCAACAACAATATTTACTGCATCAGGTTTTGAGATATTTTCCACAAATGAATTCAACACATGAGAAATAAACTTCCTTGCTTTTGTTTCGGTATCACGAGCATTAAAGACATTGATTAAACTTGGTTTTAGGAAAGCTAGGAAGGCACATAGGACGTTTCTACGCAAACGGTGTGACAATTTCATTTTCTTTAAAAAGGTTCAAAATAAAGGATCTAAAATAAATATGTGAAGAGTTAAATATTTTAAATAAAATCCAGGAGCTTAAAGTTCAAATTTCTAAGACATTGTTAAAGACATAAACAAACTTCTTGAAATTGATCACAACGCGTGCATTTGGCTCATTTGATTGGAAACATTTACACCCTACCTAGTGATCTAATAAAAAATTAATGTTTTTTGGAGCGTTTTGAGATTATTAGCATTCTTAACACTTCTATACATAATGCATGAGAAGCAAGAATTTTTACTTTGTTTACATCGGTAAGCAATAAAAGTAATTTTGTCTTTGTCTAGAACTTTTTGATAAGAACTGTTTGGGAGTTGTATTTTTATAAATCAGGGTCTACTCATCCATTTAGACTCATTGTACTAACAATAGAATACTCATTTTGCCAACAAATTTCAACAAGTTTCTGACATTATAATGTTTCCCTTCGTCACAAAAACACCAAGGATATTCTTATAATAATATATTTCTTTAGAACATATATTATTTACATTTAATTACAATTGAGATAAGAAAATTCTTAGACATGCGGCATGCATTGTGCTCAAAAGAGAGATGCTTTTACATAACATCTTCTCTCCAGAAGGTTTCCCAATATGGGCGTGGTACGTTGCGTTATAATTAAAGTGGTTTTTTACGCAGCATCTTCTCATTGGAAGATTTGCAAAAGGCGCGGTGCATTGAGCCAAGACCAGAGCTTTTTCAAAACACCTCTTCTCTCCGGAAAGTCAACACTCCATCTCCCTAAACAAGCTAAACCTTATTTGCAAAACAACTGCGCTAAACACAGTAATCCATCGTCAGCAGTAGCCAGATACTACAGATCTATTCACCAAGCTACAAACTTCTGTCCTCCTCTCTTTATCCTTTCCTAAATACAAAACACTACTCAAGAAATATTAGGTCTCAACATCCATATTCAGCCAGAATTTTAATCCAAATTTAGCAAGCTTATTTTGCATGTACCGTTTAAATTTTTAACATGCATAAGACGGGAACAATTGTTCGTCGATTGTTATAGTTTTACCCGTTATAAAGTACAACTGAAAATTTAATTTGGGCACGATAATTACATAAAGAGACAACAATTTTCTGAGCACTATTTTCTTCATTTATTTCTTCTGAGGAATCCGAACTTTGTTTACATATTTCGCTTTCAGATGGAATCTGGAAGCCTGAATCACTATTTTTATCATAATCTCTTAAATTTTCAGCGAGTTGATAAAAAATATCTATATACTTAACAATGATCAGTCCTTTTAAACGAGACATAAATAAAATAGCTATCAGATATGTGCAATTGTCAATGCTTCCTAAACAAAATAAATGATTCGCAATCATTTACAATGACTGAAAACAAATGCGAGTGCGAATGGAATAGAATAGAATGAAAAAAAGGAAAAAACAAAGAATAAAAGAAGTCTCTTAATTTGTATGTGACTCATACCTCTACAGTGGTTTTTTACTGCTTTGGCCGCTCCAAATAGAACATTAATTTATTGACTTGTTATATAACATTGAAAATAAATTGTAGTGTAATTAAAACCCTGAAATATTGTACAAGTCATGAGATTTCAGTAACCCGACACAAAGGTCTTAAGAATAAACGCTTTACAAAGTAGCTTTGTGATAAAAAAAAAAAAAGCCGCTCTTGTTGTTCTATTCTTGATTCATTAGATATATTTAATTTCCTTAATTTTTAATTACATACAGGTTATTTAAAAAGATTTTTGTCAAAATAAAAGAAGGGGTTATACCCATTCAAATGTAATTTCACTGCCTTACTTAGGGTCCCCTCCCGCTTTAAGTAGCAAAAAGTGTAAAATTCAAATTCCAAATTAATTGTAAGCAGTGAAAAGGCAGAGAAATAAAGAAATCAAAGGTTGCACAAACCATCAAAAAAAGACTCAAAGTAGTGACCAAGTGTGGTGTTGCGCAATTTACGCTTGGGAATGAAAGATTTTTGTATTCTCTCGATGATTTCTGGAGTCATGTTTATCCTTTCTGCTGCAGCAACATTTCTTGCTTTGAGATCTTCCACGATGTTAACAAGCTGCTTATACACAAATACTAGTGAGCACTATGGAATTTCGATGGTATACTGGAATACGAATCAAATCCTTATTGCTTTGAAATCCAGATCCTTAACATCTAGGCCATCAGAGACTTTCTGCTAATCTAAGTGATATGTGATCCTAGATTCCAAAGTAAACATTTTTCATCTTCATGGGTAGAATAAACTCTCTTATTTTGACAAAATTCTTTTTTGAAAACACACTATATATTACAGCTCTGATCATTCATCTAATACATTTCTGCTTAACAAGAAATATGTTTCTGCTCAAAGTATGATTTCATTTAAAAGCAGCGAAGAAATAACGAATACATCCAAAGAAGAAACTACAAAAGTTAGTCGGTGTTTCAGAAATTAGAAACATTTATATACATATTTTTCAAAATCTCATTTCAACTTATTCTAATCGCAATTCTCAATTACATTTCTATATAACAATAAATATCTTTCATCTGATTCTGTCTTTCTTTGATTTATTTTAAAAGGTGGCGAAAGATCAAAGGAAGAAGAAAAAGAAGAAACTATAAATGGTTCGTTAAACCCAAATTTAAATCATTTAGAAATTAATATCCATAATCATATTTATATTATTACATTATTATATTTGACACTTTAGAATGCCCTTTTTTATATAAAAAAAGAAGCTAACTGTGTTAAAAAGTGCTAAAATTATATTCACTTATTATTATATTTAATACATTATCAGAATTCCAACACATTCCTGCCTTAGGTATATCAGGAGTATATTTTTCCTCATTATTCTCTCCAGTACTATGTTTGGCCCATCTTTAACAAGCAAAATAGCGCAATCCGACTTGATATGGATACCATCAATACTTGGAAGGTAACCAGAAACAGATTGTCTGATGTTTAAACAGCAATCACGCAATCTTTCGATAATCCTTGGTGGTGGTTTTCGAGCTTTGAATTTCCGTTCCGTGATATCACAGTCTTTCCCTAAGGGATTAAGATGCCATTTGTGATACAAGGCATCAACTGGAATTCATTAACATCATCCTCGAACCACTGAAACACGATTTATTTCAACCTTGTGACATGAAGCGTTCTCCTCTTTTGGAATACCCAATTCTTGACGGAGCAAACCGACACTATGTAAAGATGCAACTGGCTCGAAATTATGTTGAGATAGTTCGCACATTTTATGGAGAGTTCTACAACAGTTCCCGAGATGCTTATAAGAACGTCTCACAATCCATGATATCGCTTCTCCGGGTTGTTTTTGACCTGAGAAACATTTGTCATGTAATTGTTTGCTTGGAAATCAGCCTGACACAGCCATCGACGTGAAAAATAGGAAATCGTGATTCATCGATCAAGCAACTCTCTTCCAATTTCCCATGGTCCACTCCCGATAGTCCTTGGCCCCAGTTAGTGTTAATAATGATGATGCTTGATTAATAGAGATACATGAGAGATTCGTCTGCTGTGTAGTCCCATATCCAAAATGGTTTTCTGAATTGTGTGCTCCACAATGCTTCTACTTGCTCAACGCACAACCTGTACTGAATTCAGCTGAAAACTGAGCCACTGGCTGTCATCGATTTCGCTTCTCCAAGCATAGATGTCCTGCATCGTGGTGTCTACAACTTGTATCACCGCTGTTCATCCACATTGCATACATTCTCAAAAACGCTCGACGAGCTACGCAATTTCAGAGATCTTCGAACTGAACCGTTGGGGTATCACAATTTGCGCTCATTCAGATTCACTTTCATTAACAGCCTTCACATGTACTTATAATCGACAGTTCGGTACCTCAGTTTTTCCAGCTAAAATATTTTTCCCATTTGATAATGTATTTTACACCTTAACCATTTGAGCTCAGTCAGGATAGGGAGGGGTCCTAATTATTTGGCTCTTCGGTATATAAATATGAGTAAAAAGAACATGAACCTACAAAAGGTCTATTAAGTCAAACTTAAATTTAGATATTTATTTCCAAAATTACATTTCCAATATTTGTCTTTAACAGTTAGACTTCAATTGCTTTTTTTAGTCTCCAAAAGCCCTTGGGTTGCTTCTAGTAAGACGTTAATAAAACTAATCCAACCAATTCTTTTTTTTTCACTTAACTCTTTAAAAATTGTTCGGAAATTCTATTAAATTTTTAATATATTCAATTTAGAATTTCATTGTATTTCTACCTTTTTTTCTTAATATGGTGATCTATTTATAAAGGTCAACAGAGGAAGTCAACAGAGGAAGACGTTTCCACAAAAGGTTTGATAACACAAATAATATCATTCAATACAATTGTATAGCTTGTAATGGATAGAATGAATGCATGATAAAATAATAAGTAAAAAAGAATTATGGTCTCCTTTCGCTGCGACAATTTGGAATAATAATAAAAAAAATACTGTACTATACTTATTTATTAACAATAACAAGCAGCGAGTTAAAAATCAATTATTGTCAAATATACAAATTTCTTTTAAATGTAATGAACACATAACTAAATCCATCACGTATAGTTTTAATTTATTAAAATAACATTCAATAATGAGGGAAAGAAAAGGATAGTCGTACTTTAATCTCCTCCTAATCGAACCATAAATTTTTCTAGAAACTACCCAAACTACACTTTTGAGTAGTATTAGTTTTTTGAGTAGTAGTAGTTCTACTTAGTATTTAATTCTCTCTGATGACTATTATAGCAATTCCCTCGAATAAATAAATGGACTCTAACATAGTAATAATAATCAATCAATCAGAGGAGGAATAAGGACAAAACCTTAACTTCTGCTTGCTGTATTTTTATTGAAGCACAAGTATCTGTTAAAGAACTTTCAATATACAGAAACATGTGTAAGAGCAATTTTGCAATTTACAATGAAAATGATTCCAACATTGATCAACTCAGAATTTCCCTAAAAGAAGCAGAAAATGATTTATGGGTAATTCCTCTTGTGTTAGTCCCGGCGGCACTAAACATACTACTCAGATAACAGTCATTAGCACACTTTAATCAAATAGATCAGCTAATAACAAGAAAGGGGGAAGGAAAAATTTGGAGGATTGCTTCTCTGGAAAAAGGAACGTGACAAAGAAAATTATTTGAAATAATTCTAATTATCTTCTGTCAACGAATAATAAACTTGAATTAATTTAGTGATAACAAAGAATCTAAAATAAATCCCAAACTGAAAATAATTCCATTAAAAAAAGAAATATTTAAAAAATCTTAATTCCTCACCGATTATGAGTAAAATAGACTTAAATTATTTAGAACAATATTAATTCTTAATTATATCTCTCCCAAAACTTCGCAATCGTCTTTTAGACTAATTCACAAAGCTTAATTCCATTGATGATACCGAATATCATGAACTTATTAATGTTTCAGAGAAATCGCGTTTTTAATATTATATCATGAAGCCTAAGGTTAAGAAACCTATAAAAGTCATCATTAAAGAACTTCCAAATCCACTCCTATTGCAGACATTAATAACTGGACTTGGATATGCAATTTTGAAAACTGCCCAATTAACCAAATGGAAAACTACAGAACCACTTCCAATTTTTATGATTATTCTTCCTCATCATGAGGGGGCTGCAATTTTTTTAAATAAATAAACTTTGCTATAAGTTTGTATGCTTTCTGGGATTTTATAGTAACAGTGTAACTCAATGCTACACTTACAACAGATTTAGCTATAGCTCGGAAAATTTCAGAATGAGTTCCAGATATTTAAAATGTTATTTTACACATTATGTATTAAAGATTATAACATTAAAACTAAAATTAAAAACCCTCGATTCATTAATTGTAAAGAACACGACCATATTATGTCTAATATTTCTAAATATATTGTCTAAGATTTCTAAAGAGAGCCCTCAAGAACTCTCATAAATTAATTAACTTAATAAAATTTAAAAGTAATTAAAGAAAATGTCTCTTTTGTATACTTTTTTTTAAAATCATATCTACATCTACCGTAAGCACCTCTCAATAAGGATAATTATGTTTGATTACTACCATAAGAAACTAACAAAAATCTATAAGAATTAAAAACAGAAGTAATTTAGAAAAAATAATTTAAAATCCCAAATCAAGGACCCCTATAAGGCCATCAATAATTCTTAAAATGCTTCCAGAATCCTGAGCTAAAATACTAGAATTATTTGAAAATCTGTCTAAGTTCAGCTGCGCTGAACTTAGACAGATAGAAAAACTGAAAAACTTAACGCACTTATTGAAGGACTTTTCAAAGGAGAAATTGAAATTGGAATGAAACGTTAAGTCAATCCTCTCTACTTTTTTTAAAAATATTAACTTTAAATTTAAATACTCTGATTTCACATAAACCTTATTAGAGCAACCATAAAAGAATCATTGTCTTCAGACTTCTGTACAAGTACAGTGACGTCGTTCACCTTACTTTCTCTGCTCCAATTCACCTATTTCTTCTTTCCACCATCTTTCCTCTTCTCATCGCCAGCTAATCGGTAACTATAAATTCAATTCATAGCAAGATTAAATAAATTTGCCCCACCACATCACAGCTTATAATTTACAAGCTAGAAGGCCTCTTCGGAGCCTAGGCACCTGTAGAAGTCAACGTCATTTTATTGAAATAAATATTCAATTCTTATACAAACTGAAAGATACCTGTACCAAATTCTTAAGCTAAATTTTTGAGAAACCTGAACTTTCTGTTAAATGTAGAAGAAATACTACTTTTAGATTGCAATAAAATTGAATTGTACAGGTTAGTAAATATTTGATATCCATTAGACTTAGAAAGTTAACTAGAAATATTTTGACATTTATTAACTCAAATTTAAATAAAATTTGTAACTCTTACAAACTTTGCGCGAGAGAGATCCTTATTAGCCAAAATATTTTTTTTCTTCAAGAACGTGAAAATTATTACCCAACAACTTATACTTCTTCATTTAAATTATTCATAAATAATTGTTGACAATACGGAACTTTACTCTCTCACAATGTTTAAATTTTTGCTGCCTTTCACGAAGAATTAATAATAAAACTGAATTCAATTTTCTGTACTCACACAAATTAACTAGATATCTATTTAGGATTGATTAGTTTCAGTTAATGTTTTTAATGAGCACGCCTTCATAAGATTTCAAAAAAAAATTAACTTCCATTTTCCATTTAGCACGATAGTCAATGCGCACAAGGTTTAAGAACTTTTGATATATTGCAATTTCCTCTTTGCGGTTTTTAGATCTAAATAAGTTATTCAAATTATTTTTAACTATTCAAATAATTAACTAAGTATATGTTTCTTTAATTTGAATTCAATTAATTTTTAATGCATTCCTTCGTTTGTTAGGAATTGGTATAACAAAAGAAAGTAAGCATTTTTTTTCTTTCATCTAAAACAACTATTTGTTAGTTTCTAAATATGCGATAAGTAAGAAAGTAACAAAAACATTTTTAATATATTTTTGTTCTATTAAAACAAAATGCAGCACTTAAACTAGCAACCTAATTACAATTTATTAGTTTATGTAACAGTTTTACTGGATAAAATTTTATAAAATTTCAAAAAAAAAAAACTATAAATTTTGTCGAACACTATATTCAATATTCGCAGCCATTAAGCATGTTATATTTTTAATTGGAAAAATTAAATTTCTAAATATCTTTTTATCAATAAAGATTTCCCCTTTGTGTGTTCTGTATACAAAATCTTTGATTACTCATTTTATTTTTGAACAATTCAGATATTTAGTGGAAACATATGTTTATCTCATTTAATGCAAGAAATTGCAACACTTTTTTTATGTTAACACTAAGTACAATAGAAGAAAGTAAGAAATTTTTTTCTTACCTTAAGATTAACAATTTGTTAGTTTCAAATTATGCGATGAATAAGGAAATAACAATAAATTTTATAACCTTTTTTTTTTCTGTTAATCCAGGTACAACAAAAGAAAATAAATAAATTTTCTCTTTCGTCTGAATTTCTGATTTATTAATTTCATAATAATACGACATATATCAATGAAACTAAATAAATTTAATAACATTTTTCTTCTGTTAATATAGGTGCAGAAGAAGAAAGTAAGTACATTCTTTTTCTTTAATTTCTATTTCTGATTTATTAATCTTATGACTATAGATTTGTAACTAAATACCAAGAAAAATATAAAAACAACATTTCTTCTGTTAATATGAGGTTCAACAAAAGAAAAAAAGTAAATAATTTTTTAAAATTCTTAATTTCTAATTTATTAGTTTTATAACTATACAAAGTGTAACAAAGTATGAAAATAATTACATTTTTTTTTCTTTTATTACAGGTATAACAAAAGAGAGTAAGTAAATTTTTTCATTCATCTGTATTCATTCATCTGAGATTTTTAATACATTTTTTCTTTCCTTAATGTCAGGGGCAAAGAAAGAAAAGAAGCATTTTTTTTGTCTAAATGTATGAATTAAAAGTTTTACGATTTACAATCTGTTACAAAATAATAAAATATTTAAAGTAATTTTTTCTGTTACTATCAGGATTAACAGAAGAAAATCAGTAATTATTTTTTCAAGTGTATTTCCCATTTGCTAATTTTATGCTTATATGATGTATAATATATAGCCAGAAAACTCTTTATTATACACTGGTTATCATAAATTAAGGAAAAATCACAAAAAAAGCGATAACTCTTTCAAAAGTAAGCCAAACCGTGCAAAATTTGCATATGTTGTCCACTAAGAGTAGCTGAGTAAAATTGCAATATGCAAATTAGTGACGCTGCACTCGACTTACGTCATCTGCCTGGAGCATAAAAGTCCAAGTTTGAGAGAAAGCACACAAATTTTACTGTGATTGCGACATTGAAAATCTGAGATAGCCAATTCGTAATAATGACCTCTAGGCATCATTTGCCTGAAGAACTACGATGGAGAGCCATCGGGAGACTAGAGGCAGGGCAGAGTCAATCAGAAGTGGCCAGATGGCTAAATGTGAGTCCATCTGTGGTTCATAGACTTTGGAGGCAATTTCAAACCACAGATTCGGCATCTAGGAGGTTCAGTCAAGGACGGCCAACTGTTACGACCAGTGCCGATGACCGATATTTGACATTAAGTGCACGCAAGAATAGAACCGCTACTCCGACACATCTTAGATCCTCTCTTGCTGCAGCCACCGGAAGGTTGGTGTCAACGTCAACTGTGCGCAGAAGGCTCCACGAAGGTGGTCTGTATGCGAGACGACCAGCCATTTGCGTGCCGCTCACATCACGCCATAGGAGAGACCGTTTGCAGTGGGCCCGACAACATGTCCACTGGACGTCAGATCAATGGAGGCCTGTTCTCTTTACGGATGAGTCCAGGTTTAGTCTAGAAAGTGACAGTAGACGTTATTTGATATGGAGAGAACCTGGGACCCGTTATCATCCATCAAACATCCGTGAAAGAGATGCATACGGAAGAGGCAGTGTCTGTGTTTGGGGAGGCATATCCTTAGGAGGGCGCACAGACCTCCATGTCTTTCCAAGGGGAACCGTGAATGCTCAGGTTTATCGAGACAACATCCTTGATGCTTATGTGCGCCCATATGCCGGGGCGATTGGTGATTGCTTCCTGTTACAGGACGATAATGCAAGACCACACAGAGCTCGCATTGTTGATGATTATCTTCAACAGGAAACAATTACGCGCATGGAGTGGCCAGCTCGATCCCCGGACTTGAATCCTATCGAGCACGTTTGGGATGCTCTAGGGAGGCGTGTATCTGCCATCAATCCGCCCCCTCAGACCCTTGCCGCGCTTGCATCTGCTTTACAAAAGCAATGGCTCTCACTTCCTATTGAACTGATAGATCGCATAATTGAAAGCATCACACATCGCTGTTTGTGCTGTATTGCTTCTAGAGGCAATCATATTCCTTATTAAAGGTACTTTTTCTATTGCAAACCGATACTTCCAATTTGTTTATTTTATAGATGTGCTAATTTCTATACTACTATTAATGTCTGATAATTTCTTTTTATGTTGTTTAATACCTTACTATGTGTTGTATATTGTGGGTAAGTTTCATAAAATTCCATGTGTAATTTCTTGAGTTATCGCGATTTTTGTGAATTTTCCTTAATTTATGATAACCAGTGTATTTTTTCTTCGGTTATTACTAGGTACACCAGAAAAAAGTAAAATTTTCTTTCGTTGGAATTTCCTATCAATTAATTTTATGATTATGTAACGTATAACTAAATGATAAAAAATTTTTAATCCTTTCTTCCCTTTTTGTTAATACCAGGTTTAACAGAAGAGAGTAAGTCAATTTTTACTTTCAGCAGTATTTTTGATTTACTAATTTTATGATTATATGGTCGTAATATGTAACAAAAAAATTCTTAATCCATTTTATTTTCTGTTTATATTAGGTAAGATAAAAGAAAGTAAGTAATTTTTTCTTTCGTGTAATTTCCTTCTTATTAATTTCATGATTATATAGTGCATAATATGTAAAAAGAAAATTCTAAAGGATTTTATTTCTTTGGTTAATACAGGTACAATAGAAGAAAGTAAGTAAACTTTTTACTTTCATTTGTATTATCAATCAATTAATTTTATGGATAGGCAACGTGTAAATTAACGACAAAAGAAATCTTAATACATTTTTTTCTTCTTTTAATACCAGGTTCGACAGAAGATAGTAAGTAAATTTTTACTTTCATCTGTATTTCCAATTTACTAATTTTATATTTATATGGTGCGTAATATATAACACAAGAAAATATTTAATACATTTTTATTCTGTCATTACTAGACACAGCAAAAGAAAGTAAGTAATTTTTTATTTCATTCTAATTTCCTATTTATTAGTTTATGATTGTATGATGCGCATCAAAAAACCAAGATTTTCAATACATTCTTTTTCCTTTTTTTATTGCCAGATTCGAAGGAAGAAAGTAAGTAATTTCTTTCTTTTATCTGAAACTCTTATTTACAAGAATTTTTATGATTATACGATTCATAACAAGAAATTGTATGATAAAAAAAATTATAAATATCAGATTTAACAAAAGAAAGTAAATTTTTTAAAATCCGAATATGTGATATATATTAACTTTAAGATTATACTACGTGTAATAAAACAGCTTTAACACATTTTTTCTTCTCTTATTATCAGGTATAACAGAATTGAGTAAGTAAATTTTTTCTTTCATCTGTATTTCCTATTCAGGAATTCCTTACTTGTACAATATTTAATTTGTAACAAAAAAATTTGATAACTTTTTTCTTCATTCAATACTAGGAAGAACAAAAGAAAGTAATTTTTTTCTTCATATGAATTTATGATATAATTATTCTATGATCATCTGAAGGACATCAATTTATTCGTAAGAAGAAAATGTGTTGTATATGTTTTCGTCTGTTAATACCATATACGACAGAAATTTGTTTTTCTTTCATTCGAATTTCTGATTAATTATTCTTATGAGTAATGAAATGTAGCAAAATAACAGGAAAATTTGTAACACAATTTTTATTTAATTATTTATTATTTTACTAAAAATTTATATTTTTTTTGTTTCTTCCTTTAGTTCCCATGTGTGTGTGTGTGTGTGTGGTGTGCGTGCGTGCGTGCGTGCGTGCGTGTGTGTGTGTGTCACATAATTTGGTAAAAGTTTTTAAATCCTCCAGCGGTATTATATTTGATGTTCAAATGCAGCAACAGAGCGCAATCGCTAAACGCAAACGTAAGGGTGGCTCCCACAACAAAGTTAACAGAGTAAAGAGGAAAGGAATTGTCATATCACACTGACCACTTATATAGCAGTGATGGAAAGGGGAATTTTCCAAAAAAAATTTGTTAGTTGGCAGTAAAGAGGGTTTTGAGATGTATCACAACACGCGTTGCTCCAAAAAGGAAATCGGTGTCTTTAAAGGTGGAGAAAAAGGGTTGTGTGCTAATAAATTGAAATAAAAAGAGAAGTGATTAATTGGTTTATTATCACAATTCTCCCTCCCCTCTGCATGCCTCTTGCAACAATTTGGGCAGGGCTAATGACAACAAAGCGAAGATGGATTGCGATTGTGGATGTTTTATTAACGTTGAACAGGGTAGCAACACGATGTCTTTTAGCGATGGACTCATAATATTGAGCCTCGATCAAGTGAAGACGACGACAACTGATCTTGAAACCCCCTCTCCAAACTTCCACTCCCTACCAAAGAGAGGACTTTGAGACTCGATAGATTTAGCCTTCATCAGTTCTAACTACTCGGTGGGTCTTGAGGGCTCGAACCTATGACTCGACGAAAACCACCAGCCGCGAGTCGCCGACCGTGAACATTAGATTAATGCGGTCACAAAGTGAAGATGGAAATTCTGTATGGATTTTATGTAAAATTTCAATTAATTCTAAAGACTTCTGGTTATGGCACGAAGTAAATTTTCTTAAAAAAAATATGTAAATGCACTAAATATTCAAAATATATTCAACTATTAGGATAACAACAGTTCACAATAACTTATAAAAATAGATATTTATGAGACTCGTGTATATGTCGTTATGCCTTAGTTAAAAGTTTTCAAAATAACAAAACTTTTGTGAATTTTCCTTGCTTTATGGTCAGGGAGTGGATTACATTTTTCAAAAAAAATTAACCATATGTATAAAATATATTCAATATTTTTCAAACATATTATTTGTAACATGGAGCAACAACATTAAAATCTGTAGTTGTAAAAATAAAAATATTTATGTTTACGAAAGCTTATTTAAATTACTGTAGTACATAATTTTTGTGTTTGCTATATTTGTAGAAATAAATATTCTTAAAAAGCTCCCAAATCATTTTTGAAAAGTCATTGAAAATTAATGTAATGCTCTTGATAATATTTAAATTTTCTTAGTTTATGCAAAATCTACTATAGCATAAAAATCTATCTTCCCGAAAAATACTCTATTCAAATTTACGTAAATAAACGGAAAAAAAATTGCCCAACAGGAAAAAGATTATTTAGAAACATTTGGGTTATAAATTTATATGAAGATTATTGATTTCTTTCATTGAACTAGTCAAAAATGATTTCTTTACTTGACCTATAATTTCCTTCTTTAACACGAAAAACATGATAAATTCAAACATACCAAATTACACTTGCCATAATTAAACAAAACCTGAATCATCTAATTCCATGTATTTCCGCAGATAAGATACGATGAGGTTTGATTTTCGTCAAAGTTGTATAGTTTTAGCTTTCCCATAGGAGATCCCCAAACTATCAATGGCCTGTGAAATTAGTTTAAATCAGCAATCATCATCTGGTATAAATTTTATTTTCTTGCATCTGGCCGCACTTCCTGTTTCCGAAATACATGTACTTTTAACAGGTTTCGTTTTAGGTTCTGTCATGTGTTCTAACAATCTGTACTATTAATGTACTCAGTGGTAAATTTGCAAACTGTAAGTCTAACATGAAACAAATTAAAAGAAGAAAATATAAAGCAAGCATTAAGTTAAAAGTCATTAAACAGGCTAAAGAATCGGAACAACTGATTTTGATAAAACAGGTAAGATGGTAAAATATTGGAGGAGGAATGATATGCTGTGTAAAAAAAGGCCAATGAAAAAAAATTCTTTAGGCAGAGGAATAGCTTTTTTTGTCAGATTTGAAAAGGTTCAATCATTGGATCGGCCGAATTACAGAGAGAGACGCATTGGGTCGTAAAGACTCTAATACGTTAAGGAATCTCTGCCAGGTAGTCATGACCCTTCAGAAGATGGAACTGAGCGATAGCTAGGACTTGTCATGAGACTTAAAGCAACAGTAGAACAGAAAAATTTGGTAATACGACAGAAAACAGAAATTGCGCAGAAACTAACAAGAAGAATTTGACCATAAGGTCACAAGTTTTCATAGATTTGTTATTGGTATAAGGCAAAAATATAAAATTCTATTATCTAATATTGGATGTACGGTTAAGACACCGACAACTTCGACATGATAAATAATATTACTGTTTAAGTAAAAGGTGTGGAATCTGCTGATTTCAGAAGTATATGTCACATGAAAAGACCAAGTTTAAAGTAATATTAACCTGTAGAACCAGAATGGAAATTGTGAAATAAAAAATAAACCTTAGGCTTGAATTTAACTCCAAGTCTCTAAACATATATTTTCAAGCAGTCTAATTACATTAATGTGACTACATGTCCGAACCAAATAATTGTCTTTTTGCAGCGCGCATTGCTTCGAGTCGTGCATAATGAGAGTTAACTTAGTTCTGGACGGCACTCATAGATCTGGAATCCTGCCGACTCCAATTCTGTGGCCAACTTGCAACGCCCTAGTTTCGTTTCTTAGAGTATTTGATCATTAATTTTATTAAAGTTCACACAAGAAACTGCCAGTATAGAAATTAGCTGATATTTATTCTACCTTTGAGAATAATCCAAAATCGAGATATTTATTATGTACGAGGAAATCCTCACACACTATAAATATGAGAGTATGAGCGTCATTAACTAAAAAATATCAAACTGCTTTACTTAAGAGACCGCTACTAAAGGGAATTCGAGTCAGGAGGGTACTAAGATTTAATCTCTCCTGTCATCTTCTGTCACTATGCGTCGATTGTTAAATTACTCTCCCTCTCTGCCTTCGGTCTCCTGAACTTCTTCCAATCTCTTATCCACGAACTTTACCCTAACCTTCTATCATTCCTCCTTCTATCCGCATTTTAGCTAATTTACATAACATTTCTATGGGAGATTTACAAAAATTACGAGTCAAGGCCATATAATTTAACAATGTATTAGAAATTCTTATAAGCATAATTAAAGGGAAGCAAGATTGCGAACCGCCTCAGGCTGTCCTATGTTGGTCGGAAAATAAAATCCCTGATCGAGTTGATGCCACAGATTCTAGATTGGGCTTATGAGCAAGGGGTTTGGTGACAGAAGAATAGGATAACTCATCTTAGAGTCCTTCGAACTAACACTTCGATCTGTAAGACATGTTACATTGTCCAGCTGGAAGATTTCAATGTGCTGCAGGAAATCATTTCGCATATGGGAGGAGAGGCATGGTCAACAAGAAACAAATGCATACTTTGATCGATCGTGTCTTCCACAGTTATGAATGTACTTAGGAAATGCCACAAAAATATCCAGGTGCCCCTAACTCTGTCTCCTCTAGCTTGAACCTCTCCCGCAATTATTGCATGGTGTTTATTTTCTGACGTTTCCAGCAGTTTACGCTAATTTCTATCAGTTTGAGGGAGTACATAACAGGATTTATCGAGAAAAAACCTATCGTCTCTCAATGATTGCCCTATTGTGGTATTGGTGAGCAATTCCTGTCTCTGAAGCTGAAGAACTGCCGTCCACAAGGGTGAATTAACAAGTCGTCTTTTTTCGGAGTCTCAAATGCAGCAACGCTCACTTAAATATCACTGAGGATACGCTTTTGTTAGCTTCTTTGTTCATCTGGGCGCTCAATTGATTGAGGACTGCACATATTTATTCACCCGAGAGCATCTCCACTGCCATTGTTTAACTCTGTTATCTCTATCGTTGGTGCATCACACTTACCACGTCGCTAATTTTGCATAGTGCCATTTTTTCCTTGCATTGTACATTTTTATCACAGCAGTACGCAAACACTTCCTAAAATTAGCTTTTTCAGAATTGCTTGCCACCTGTACGTGTTTGCGCCAACCTATTGTTGTCTTTGGGGATGACTAAAACTCCATATTTAAGATTGTAATTAAGAGCGCTAAATCACACATACAACATTTTATTTAACAATTCCACTGTCCACTATCTCTACCGTGCGTAATCTTCCTACAATCTCGTCTTGACACAGCGCCATCTATCGGCGTAGCATTCTTACCACATATCTTTTGGGGTTGTAACACCACCCTTGGTCATGACTTTTTGGATATTGAATAAATCACACAGCTTCTGCGTTATTCCAACAATTGCAAATTTTCAGCTTCCTTCCCTTTATAAACTCTACTGCTAGTGCTTCCGCATACCTTCTAATATTGGTTATTTCACGCTGAAGTCAAAATTAGGTGTGGTGGTCACATTGATGTGATTGGACTGTGTATTTTATTATAAAATGTTAGCTGATTTGATTTACAAAAGTTAAGACATTTTCTATTTAAAACTGTCTGTATTATTCATATACCTGTATTTTTCTTATTCCAAGTTTTAGTTGCAATAATTTTTACTTGTTGTTTCCTTTCATAGACATGGAAAAAACAACAGAAGAATCCACAAAAACATCTGACAATGGTTAGTTTGTAATAAATTTAATTCAATTTCATATCACTATCTAAATCTAATTTCTTATTTAAGATTTACAAATGCTACTTTAAAAAAATATTTTTTTTACTTTCTCATAATTCTTAAAATTTATCAATACTTTGGTACATCTAGGAATTCATTATATTCATTTCTTTTGTACAGACCTAACTGAATCAACACAAGGAATTAGTGCAAAACCTTCAGAAAGTGAGTAGATAACAAATATTTAAAAGATCATGCACATTTTTATATAATATGATTGGAATAGTTTTATTCATTTATGACAAAATTCTTTAATATTAGATTATGTCATACAAATTTTATAATAAATCGGTATTTAATAAAATATATGTTATGCTATATTCATATTTTACAATTATATATGTGACATTTTTATATATTATATTATTCATAAGTGAATTAGTATATTTTATGAACTTTCTGTATATAATGCTAATTTTCGAACTGATTATTTACTTTCAAAGTAAATGAGAATATTATTTTAGTATGTTATGAGAATATTATTTTAGTATGT
>BMAW01093163.1:119678-182950 GCA_019974015.1 Nephila pilipes
TGAGAATATTATTTTAGTATGTTATGAGAATATTATTTTAGTAAGTTTAGTATATAGAATATTAGTTTAGTTTTTTTACTTTTAAAAGAAAATCAACAAAAGGAACAAAAAATTATAAATTTCAGTTAATTAAAGATTTCCAGGCATCATAGAAAATGAGAAAAAAATTCACAAAATGTTAGATTACTATTTGAAATAATTTGAATGATTGACAACTAATTGATTAGTTAATTAATAATTATATTTAAGCAAAGTTTTTCCTTTTTCCCTAATGTGAATGTATATCATTGTGCTGTTTTTTAATGAAGATATCATTTCTTTTTCTAGGCAAGGAAAAGATAGCAGAAGAAAGTGCAGAAGATAATACTAAAGGTCAGTCATTTGCAATGTTTGAGCAATCTAAAATAGTTCCGGTTCAATTAAATATCCAAAAAATCTAAAATTTTGTTCATTAAAACTATTTTTTATTATTTAGATATAATTACTCTTATTACAATTGTATAATTTATTAGTACATGGCGCATCATATAATTACCTATGATTCTTCTTTTCTTTTCGTTTGAAAGGTACCAATAAGTCAACAAAAATAAGCAAGAAAACGCTTCCTGAAGGTTAGTTGGTTTTAACTTTAAAATTGATTGTTTACATTTTTCATATATAGTGTATACTAAATAATTTTTTCTTACTCTTTATGCGATACTATAATGACTACCCTTTATGTATTTCTATAATTTATTGGAATATGACTCATAAAATATTGGGCTTAGATTCTTGTTTTCTTTTCATTTAAAAGGTATGAAAAAGTCAAGAAAAATAAGCGAGAAAAATCTACCTAAAGGTCAGTTACTTGTAACTTTTATATTGAAAGCATATATTTTCAGATATACAGTAGAAGAAAATTATATTATTTTTAACCAGTAATACATAGAAATAATAGTTTTATGTCAGTGTATCAAACATTATCTTTTAAACATCTTGTTTCTTTTTTAAGGTAAGGAAGAGTTATTGGAGCTAAGCTCAGAAAATTCCGTTGAAGGTTAGAAAGCCATAAATTTTAAGTATACTAAATAGATACTACAGATAATTGGAAATATATAAGAATTAATTAATTAAGAAGTGCATTTAACTATCAATTTTCTCATCACATTTTTCAAATAGTCAGTACATCATATAATGACTCCTTTCTTCTAATTCATTCGTTTATTTAAATCAATAGATAGAAAAAAATCACGGGGAATTTAATAGAATAATAGCTGATTTATAAATTCAGTTCAATTAGTTAATTAATTGCACAACTAATCAATTGGTTTATATTTAAAATTAGACACAAAAGTTCTTTTTGCCTTTTGGGATAAAAAAAAATAAATGTTTAATCGAAAGAAAATTTGGAATATAGTTCCAATAAACTTCTACTAAATCCATAGATAAATTATTTAATTAATTAATAACTGTATATAGAAAATAAGATTTTCTCTTTGGTCTTTCTGAGGGGAGACAGTTTAATTCTCTACATGTCAAAATTCCACTAATCAGATAAGTTCATCGCTTTTAGGTTACTTAAGTTTGCTAAAGTGTTTTAACAGAAGGCACCTGAAAGCATCCAAAGGAAACCAATTTTATTCTGAAACGTTATAAATAAATAAATATATATATACATACATACATATATATATATATATATATATATATATATATATATATATATATATAGATAGATATAGATAGATAGATATAGATATATAGATATAGATATAGATATATATATAGATATAGATATATATAGATATATATATAGATATATAAGGGATGTTGCTTTAAAGTTTACAAAATCTGGTTATATCAAAAACTGGACTTAACAGCGTTGGTTTCTGAGCGAGTCATATAATAATTATGCTATTTTTGCTATTTTCAACTATACTTAAAATTTTAACTATAGAAAATATATTGACCTCTCTCTCACAATTGTATGAAAATTTGACCATTTCAAGTTGATCTGGGATCGGAGACAATAGAAGTATTTTAACTTCAAAAAGTATTTCTTTTAGATATTATGGAGCTATTTTAAATTATTTTACCACTGTTGAGTTTGGCTCTAATGCTAAAATTATATAAATTTTGTGTAAAAAAATCTAAAATTCTATAAATAAATTTTAAGCCTTATAAATACAAATATTGAATTACATCGTGACATCTTCCAGTTTTAAGAGACTTAGCTACATTTTTTTAAACTATACTGCTTACCCATAACTAGTACAAATGTATTAAGTGTACTTTTCAAGATTAAATGCAATAAAGATAACACTAAGGAAGAAATTGTGATTTGAACTTCTATATTCTATATGGAATAAAAATAATTTTTGAAGAAAGAATAACTTAATATTTCATTGACTTCATTGTGTCTCCACAAATATATCAGTACACTTTCAGAAATTTACAAGAATACATAAGCAATATAACAAGACATTGAGCAGAAATAATTGAATATATCCTAAGTGTAATAATTAATTAAATTTTTAAATAGTTTTTAAAATGGTTTAAACTTTTTTTCAAATAATTTTTAATAAATCTTCCAAAATTAATAAACATTAAGCAATTCTGCGACATTTTCTGCTGCATGCCCGCGATTGACAAATCTCTAAGACAACTATCGGTTGTATGCGCCTCTCTCGCATCTAAGCAATTAAGACCATGTAAAATCACGATGCCTGGACAACTAGACTATACATTTAATAGGTGAAAAATTGCTTGATTTTATCTAACCTTAATGAGGCAAATTAAAATTGAATTCAATTTATTTGTAAGAACTAAAAAATATTTCGCATTTAACATTAAATACAGAATACTAAGGGGTATCGTAAAATTTTAATTGCTACTAGGAAGTAACTGAGATATGTGGATAAAATTTATTCTCCATATCAATAATTTTTGTGTTCATATTGTTGCTATTATTGTTAATTTATTTGATCTTAAGAAGCTGCAGATTAAAGTAACTCGCAATATGGAGAAGACAGAATTTAATCTCCTGATTTCTACAAAGACGCCCTTCGAAAGATAAAGAAACACACTACAAGAAATATATAACACTGGATGATGATTATGTAGCAAAATCTTAAGAATAATATATAAAAATTACGTTTCTTTCTCGATTATAGCTTAGTAATAATTAAAATTTTAAGATACCTTCTCAAAAATATTTACATTTCAGAATCATGTTTACTATCCTTTAATTATCTTCAAATTTTAACTCAACTTTTTCCAAAAGCAAAACAAGAGGTGTGAATTTTCTCTATGACCGCTTTAATTTTTTTAATTACAAATCAAGGCATTTCGTTGAAGTTATTGAAATTATTTTTTTCTGTATATAAATGTTAAAAAGTAATATTAACACTAATAGGAAAAGAATATAATTAGGAATACAAAAACTCACAGATTATAACAAGAAATACAAAAACATATTTTATTCCTTATTTCTGGGCTATTTGAGAATTATTGAAAAAAAAATTTCGTCATGTTTACAAAAACATTTTACTTGATACTTTTTTGAGGCAAATACTCCAAATTATATTTAATGAAACCAAAAATGGTAAGTAAAACTTCTTGTCTCCGTAAATAAGCATACTTTCTTGAGTATCTCAAAAGATGCATCTTTTCTACACGTTTCATGTTTCGCAACTATAAAGTTAATGTTACAACAATATTATATTTCTATATTGTTTAAGAAATTAAATCAGTTCATGAGAGTTTGATAAACTTCAAATTTAGTTTGGATTATGTACTTCTAAGGAATGAAGAGGGCAATAGATCATGTCATACTTACACTCTTTCAAGATGTAAATACAACGTTATTCTAAGGCAGTTTAAGAACTGCCTGAGTTATGAATGGAAAATCTAAATGGGATACTGTCTAATAATCATTTTTCCTTTTTCTAACAAGTCCTGAGAACGATGTCCTTCGCCTCCTAAAAATCGTTGTCATAACTTTTACGGCCAATGAGACTGCATTCGCCTTCTTTGGAACAGATATATAACCCAATTTTTCAACTATTATTTGGTTTCTGGTTATATAGATCTCATGGACGGTAGCAAAGCAATACGTCAATAATCAACTTTCTTAATTAATAGTAATATGTCTGCAAAATCAAAACTAAAGTTGAATATATGTCAAATTTGTTTCGTCACCGTTGAACAAATAATAACATACAACTGTAACATAAACGTTCCTTAATAAATCCATTTGTCTTCAAAAACAGGTACTTTTTGAATCAAACTCGTACTTAATTCTTGGAGTTGTTTCATTTTTATTTAAAAAGTGCTGCTCAAAAAATACAAATAAATTTTACTTCTTAAATAATGTTTATTTATTTTGGTTCTAGCTTTATCATCTGATGAGGAGAATCTCACTATTTTACCGTCAGGTAATATTTATTTTTTGTACCTATATAAAAGTTTAATTATATACAATATAATTTGAACTTATAAAAAATATATTATATTTTTAGATATGAGAAGTGAGTAAAATATATTTCAAATATACGTAAACAAATTCTGTTAAAAAAAATATGCTGTTCTAATACGTTGTATGTAATTTTCTTTTAAAAAGATTTTTAAGATCATATGTCAGCCAAAAATATATTCGGGTACTAAAGTAAGATGACTTTATTAAAAAACAATAAGTTCCGATGATAACACAAATCGTAAAGCATAATCGTTTTAAAAGTATCAGGGTTATTCGGAAAGCAAATTCCTAAATGTCAACCATTCATATGTTTACCTCCTTTAGGAAGGTACAGGAATCACAACCCCGAAGGACACTAGCAATCTTTTTCTTTCGCATGGGCTTTACTGTCTTTGATAAACGCGAGTGCCGTACTCCTGGGATATTTTAGAAATCCTTCTCTATTTTCTACTCATCTTCTTGTCAACCAGTTTTTATCTTTTCTATTTTTTCAAACGTATGGATCACAGTTACGTCTTATTTGGCGCAGCACCACATCTGCCTCTTGCACCATTCAAATCGACTATCACTCATTCCTAAATGTTAAAAATTCCACATCTGACTGATGGCACTAATCAGTCTATGCGGTATCAAGTCCTCAATGATTAAAGTAAAGATTTCTAATTTTTTTTTTTTTTTTTTTTTTTTTTTTTGATCACACTCCCCAAAGACAAAAATAATTATAAGTTGTACTCCATATAATATAATACATATGTGTATGGATAAAAATCTGTTTATTTTATGTATAAATATATATAGCGTGCAGGATTCCACAGCACAACACTGGTCAAGATTTACTAAAGTAATATTATTTAGAACAAAAACGTTCAGTTTAGAATTAACTCACACTTTTTAGAAAAATTAAAGAAAAACTTTTAATACAATCCTTTATAAAATTATGAAATTTGAAGAAGAAAATTGAATTAAAATTCATATACAATTTTCTAATAATAATTTGTCTTAAAATTATAATATATAGGTCTTAAAGAAACTAATATTAAACACGTGTATGAAATAATATAATTAATAGTTTCTGAAAAATCCCGTGCGCATTAATTTTTGTTTTTGTTTTGAGAAAAACAATGTTAAAGTTGAAAAATAACATATTGAATATATATATATATATATATATATTTGTGAATGTTCAGAGGTATCTTTTCTCCTAAGCCAAAATGCTTTATTTCTCATGTCTTCGTGTGAATACTCATTTAAAACCGATGTGTTTATGACACTGAGCTTCCCAGACGCTAATAAAATCAGACACAACGACTAATGAGAGAAATTAGCACTCAGTTGATACACAATTATACATTCGTAGGTGATCGTGAGCGTGCTTCTGTGGAGTACCCGAAATATCCCTTTGAGTTCCTTACTTTGGAAGCCATTGAACTTGGCTTTTGTTTGCGTCAAGATAGAAAAATTCTTGTAAACACGTATAAATATTGCGCTAAAAGGTCTTAAATTTGTAAATGGTTTCCTCAACTTTTAAATTTCTGATAGAATTCTCTTTTCGATTACAAGAAACATCATGTAAAGTCCATTGGCAAATCAGAGAGATGTACGATGATAGAGTTATGAGTGAGGGAATAAGGGAAAATAACATATAAAACTTGTATCTTCAATATGATAGATACCTTAATGTGCTGGGTAACTATGATGCACAGAAGCGTAATAACTGTAAATCGTTATTAAGCAAGTACCTTTGTCCATGTCTGTTTTCTTCCAAATAACAGTTGAGTATTCGATATCCTTCTATTACACAGCATTATTGAATTAAATTTAGAAATGAAACAATGAAGTAAAAATAATTTTCTTTTAAAATCCTTCATACATTTTTCAGTATTTAAGACACTAACCTTGTAATTGATCAATGACCTTCCCCGTCCGTGTTTGGAATAGTAAAAATGCATAAATAGCTCTTTATTTTTCATAGATCTCATTTTTAAGTCTATTAGAAATTACGTTAAATGAAAACTATTTGTTGACAAATTGTAGTATTTCATTTATTCCCCAATTCGTGTTTAATTATAATAATAACTACAGAGTACACTTATATTTAACTTTTAATCTCACTTTTTTGCCTCTTAATTATGTAATAAAAAGAAAAAAATTAATATTATTTAATAAAATGCGTCATCATAAGATACAT
Source organism: Nephila pilipes (assembly GCA_019974015.1). Lineage (NCBI taxonomy): Eukaryota > Metazoa > Arthropoda > Arachnida > Araneae > Nephilidae > Nephila > Nephila pilipes. Next base: position 126,323 of record BMAW01093163.1, read on the forward strand.
TTTCAAATGGTTATGTATAAAATACGGTTAGTTCTCATTAATACGGCATTCAATAGTTCGACACATTCTAATATCCGGCAACAATCCCACTGCTCTCTTTCGAAATTTTTCGCGTGCATTAGGAAGTTTGTTGACTTGAAAGTCAGCTTGCGACACAGCGTTGCTCGCCTTTTCATCCAGTGGTTATAGTAACTATCAGTTTGCATTTCAGCTCAGTATTTCTTACTCTTGGGGGTTACATATCACAATTTCACAATATTGTATTTGTGTACGTGCACAATAAAATGTTCTCAAAGTTCTGCTGGTGTTCTTCAAGTAATTAATAAGCGCAAACATGAGACTAGAAAAGCTTGTCATAATTTGTCAAACAACAATTAAAGTATTTTTTTGTGCTGTGAATTTTATCACTGCAAGAATATTCATTTAAATTGATGTTCAGTATTTGAATTTAGTTTTATAGTAACCAAAATGAGAGAGAGAGAGAGAGTGAGAGAGAGAAATGAATTGTTTTGTCCGATATTTATATCGTCTAGACAATTACAGTATGTGCCAAAAAATTAATCTCAAATTTCGATTTTAAATTACTGCTCCTGTATATTTAATTATTCTGTTGGTACCCAAATATATTTTGATTGACTGACGTAACTAAAAACTGAAATGTTAAAGTATGTAACATTAATTATTATTTCCTATAATATTAATAAATAATATAATATGTATAAAAAATATTCGAGTCTATGACAAAAATTAAATTTGCTAAATTTTTTAATATTTGTTCTGTTTACTAAAATTTCTAAAAGTTGCTATAATTTCTAAAAAAAACATTATAATTATTTTCATAATAATCTTTACTTTAAAAATTTTTTTCAAAAAATCACATTCAAAATTTTCCAATGGATGGAAAATTGCAGATTGCTCCAACATTGTAAATCGTTAATTTACAAAAAATTAATGTTATGTGTATTACTCGTATACTACAACTTTAAGCTTTAAAATTTTAGAAAACATTTGAAGTATTACATTTATATTTTCAGTTTGATTATTTTCACATTAAGCTATTTTCCCTCTTCTATGTAGCTGAGGAATAAATAAAGGCCAGGAAAATATAATTTTGAAAACACTTATTAAAATTTCAAAAAATGGAAACTAACTTTTCATTTTTAATCATTCTTATGTGAATCACAAAATACAAGATGAAAAAATTTATTCTAATAAAACTTTTAAAGAGAGATGTTACACTCACACATTTAGCTAAATATTATTTACTAATCATATCTTGTGTTTTCTTCCCTGTATCGATTACTGTCAATTTTTTTTAAAGCGAATGAGACTGGAAAAGAATTCGGAAATGTAGATAATTGTAAGTACATTATTTTACATTTTATTTTTATTTTACATTGATTACTTTTGTTTTCAACAATATATAATTAACAATAATATGTTTGAAATGTATCGATATCCTACACTATAAATGAATAAAGGACTTGTTAATGTTTCATTATGTGTATGAAAAGTATTCCTTGTTATTTTAAGTACAAATAAAACGTTAATAAGTTCTTTCCAAGTAATTTGAGAGATTATATATTTCCTTTTTTTTTTCAGATACAGGGTCTTTTTTCAAGCAGAGATCTTTATTATTATACGAGAAAGGTGAAATCAACTTAAAACTTCAATTTTTATTTTATATTAATTTCCTTTTGAAGTTTTTTTTTTTCCTAGTAAGTATAACTATAATGATTCATATAAAGCAATGCATTGTGTAGGTAATTCATTAAAACTTAAAAGTAGGTAAACAACGTTCTTTTTAGATTTTTTTCTTTTTGAATGAGTGTATTTTACGTTAGAATAAACAAACAATTGAAAAAATGTACGAAAATTTCAATTTTTAAATTCATTAGAATAGCTTTAATATCAGTCGAAAAGTAGTATCTCCGGGTAATAAATCAAGTAGAAATATGACAAGTTTCAATTAAAATGTTTAAGCAAGTAATAATCGTTTAGGCACGATTCGATTTCTACGACAATATAAACAGCATATTTTTTTTACCTCGTGAATATTTCATTTTTGAAATATAAGTGCGCATAATAGTCAATAAAGTATAAATATACTAATATCGGAGTCTTTCTTTTTCATCGAACTGCTGTACTTGGAGAGCCTGATCATGAATTACGGGGAATTGCTTATCGCTGTCTGATGATCCGAGCTGCATAATTTCACGTGATCTGTGATTATAAACAACCATACGATATCTTCAAATTTCCACCCCTTGAGATGCTTCTGTACCTTAGTGATGTGTTCCAAGATATTTTCTGGAAACAGATGTTTTCCAAGTATTTCTTCACATACGTATTGGTTCCATTTTCATAGAAGGATTTTCATAACTTCAACTTTCTCGGTGTTATCTAAAGTGCAAGATAGCTAGGGTGAGATATCTTGTTGTACCTGTAGTTTTATTCTATTTTATTTCTAGTAATTCTATATAAAACAAGTTATACAATGTTTCATAAGCACAAGCAATGAACAGCTCCTGCGATGTTCTCATGGAAATCTTCGTTTTGGAATTTTTATGTGAGAGCAAATCTATCATAGTGCTTTTAATACAAATAATGTTTTGTTAAATTCCTTACTTGAACAAAATGAGGAAAAGAAATATCCACATACAATAAAAAAAATTTGACATGACTACACCGAGATCAAGAAGTAACTAAAACAATTACAAAAAGTTTTTAAGCAATATTTAATAAAATTAACACTTTTGTCAAGAAAAAAACAACTCGGCGTTTTGGAATATTTCATAAATTTATCTTTGAAATCAGTATAGTATTTTTATTAGCGAGTCTTTAAAATAATCAAACCCCATTAAGGAAAATTTAACATACCAAAATTTGTTCAAATATTTCTCAAGTTTCATTCGGAAACTATACATATGTATATATAAAGCTATTTGTAATTTTTGTAACGGACACAAATGCGGGGGGTGAAGTCTTAAGCATTTTTTATTTTATATACCTCTCTATGATTATTAATGAGGATTTGTATTTATTTTTCACTTTTTAATTCATAACTTTCATACTCGTAATAATTATACTTGCTTTTAATTTGTTTATTTAAACATTCTTGCATGGTAATTTTGGAGAGATTAATTTTATTTATCTTACTTAACTGATATAAAGTATTTTTGATGTCTACCAATTTTTTTATAAAATAACTTTTGTGAGGGTAGTTAGTATCCTATAAAACATGTTTAATCCACTTCTCAATCTTTTTAACCTGAGACAGCTAATTTTATTACTTCATTATCACTTTTATTTCTTTATTTTGCTTGTTGGTATTTATTATTTCTTAAATATTTTCATTTTTAAATATTTTCATGGTTTAAATATTTTCATGTTTCCCTTTTAATTTTCTGATATTTATCGTCCATTTTGTAAGATTATTCTATATCATTATTATTAACAAACTTTTTATTCCAATAATTATTATTTATTATGATTTTGATATTTTAAATAACAGTTTATTTAGAATATTACTATATACTAATATATTTACGTCATAATATATATACATATATAAAAATATATAAGAAATTAGTAAGAAAACATTCAAAATAAAACAAAAAGAAATGGTGAATTAATATAGAAAAATAAACGAAAAAATGAGAATTTTAGTCAAAAAGCAATTATGGGCTGAAGGCCGAATACGCGGGGTGTTAAATTACTTTAATGGTACCCATTTTACTCCTTTGAAACTTAGTAAACTGAATTGGAAATATTCAAAGAAAATAGTACAATAATAAAAAGTAAATGAATAAAAGTTATCATTCCCAAGAGTTGAAAAAAATAATACCAATTGAATTGTGAGTAATAAAATTGATGTATATCATTCTTTACAAAAAATAAATTCGAAGAAACGAAGACTGAATCAAGAGAGTAAAACAGTCGTCAAACAGGCGAAATGCTTAAAGATGGATGTCAGATACTCAAAAAACAGAAAGGTAAAACGTCATCACTGCCAGAGTCAAACACGATGCAAAAGATGCAAGACTTGATAAAATCGAATTTAATTGTAGAAGAAAAATGAACATATATTTTCAACAAAAAAAAGTTAAAAAACAGAAAAGCATCAACAAACACTAATAAGTAAGAGAATATAATTGAATGAAAACTTGAAAATAAGCTAAAAGAGGACCACAAGTTTTGTAAAAGATCAAAACTATGAATGCAAAAATTGTAAACAAACAGGAGAAGTCAACCATAAAAGAAAATGGACTATAATATCCATAAAATCAGAATCTGGCATATTACAGATTTGTAGGTAAACTTGTTTAACAGCTTCAACATTCAGCTACAGAAAAATGTTGTATAAAAATATTTCAAAAAGCCAAAGACGCAATAACAATAGAAACACCTCTCTGTGTGTGTGTCGTGTGTGTGTGTGCGTGTGTGTTGATTTAATAAGGAAAACTATACATAAGAACATAGCAAAAAAAGGAAAGAACAATGAAGATTAATATAAGAATAAAAATATCTCAAACTTTACATAGGCAAGAACCAACAAATAAAAGCTTTAACATTAATCTGCAATATTTACTCGTTAAACTAACACTAAATCTTAAGAATAAAGTAAATAAAAATATATAATTATAAATGAAACTTTAATTTTTAAAGGAAAAAGAAAAACTAAATGATATAGTTATTATATTTCTCTTAATTAACTAATAATAAAATTAGTATCCAAACATATTTTCTCTTCTAATTTTTTATATTTTAAATAATTATATAATATATATATATATAATTTATATAATATATATTTCCCTCAGGGAGTCCAGCTAGTAATTGTGCTGGCCAATTTTATTTACATTTTTAGAATTAAAGACAATGACAATGATCTACTTTACTTTTCGTTACATATGATCTAATTATTTTAGGTAAAAATGAGGATTTTAAACCAAATTTCATTTTACCCTAATTATCTCAAATTATTAAGAACTAATCTTAATTCAAATACAGTAGAATTTTTAGATCTCGATTTGCAAATAGTTGACAATAGACTTATTAGTATTATTTTTGATAAAAGAGAGAGATTCGAATTCCATGTAATTAAAATACCTTTTTGGAACAGTAATTTACACAGATCCATTTATAGGAATATTTTATTGGGCTTTTTATTACGTAATAACAAATTAACCACACATAAAATAGACAAGTTTAGTAACATTAAAAAATTCTTCAACAACTGTTTGGATCATGATTATCCAATAAATTTCTTAAATACTTATATACATCACAAATATATTAAACATCTTTGCGAATCGTGATCCAATTTCAAATCCACCACACAACAGTAGGTCCACAAAGTCGGCTTGTTAGTGGTCTAGCAGTGAAGAATTTATTTATTTATTTACATTTACACAGCTTACATTTTTACTCACTCTCTGGACCGTTATACTCCTTTACAATACAACATATTACCAACCAATTGTTTGCATCTTTTTACATTTTATTACCAATCAAACAATGATTTAAATCTTTTTTCAATTTATATGGTGATGATGTGTTATATTTTTTTCATTTTGAGTATGTGATATACATCTTGAAGCTTAAAAAAAATTCCGTCTTACTACTCACATATTTGAATCTTCATTTCTTTGAATTTTTGTAAGTAATTTTTATATTTTGATTTGTTGATAATTCTTAGAATTATAGATTTTATTTTTGTAAATTTTATCGCTGAAAATTTTTTGCATTTTTTAATCATTGAACTCTTTTGTAATTTGGATTTCCCAATTCAGCCTACCAAGAATTATAGATTTTATTTTTGTAGATATTATTGCTGAATTTGTTTGCATCTTTTAATCATGAACTCTTTTGCAATTTGGATTTCCTAATTCAGCCTACCAAGTCGCAAAGGGGGAAGGTTGGTACCATTAAACTAGTTTAACCCCGCTTAATCGTTCCTCAACACCGATATTGCTTTTTGACTTGCTGGGTTCCTAATTTTCTTTTCTTTTATTTTTATTTTTATTTCATTATTACATTTCTTTCTGGATTTTTGTCTTTTTAAATATTTTAAATTATTCTTTCATAAATTTCAGTATATATATATATATATATATATATATATATACAAGGTTGAGTTAAACACACAATAGATACCAGAATAACGTGATTTGTTAACAGAGAAAGAGATGCTACTCTTGACTGAAAACTCTCTCAGGTTGAGAATATATGGTTTTATATATTACATGAGAATATTACTAAGCACTGCTCTGAAAATGTAAAGAAATATTCTGGAAGTTTTTAGAAATTACGGAACAAAACAGAGAACAATTAAACAAAACCTTAACGTGAATTTTTACAATTGTCATCACTGTGCTTTCATACCGGGAACTCTGGTTCTGTAGACGAGCGCTTTACCTCTGTGCCATGGATGCTTGTACGCTTCGTGGCATTGTTCTCCTCTCGAAAAAAGTGCCCCGTTACTTAAGAATTATGTGGTAAGGCTCTCGTCCATGACCGTATCATGAGTCCTGAATACATGACAGGATTGCGATTTTCTTCAGCAAATTGATACACTTCCTCTAAGATTAAGCTCGTCAGAAGCATTAGTGTCATTTGGAAATTAGATATGAGCAAATGGATTATAGTAGGACTCATTCGATGAACATGTACCACACCTACTGTCCGCCGACGTCGCGAACAGAGATCAAAGTCTTAAACTTGGTAGGTTACGCCAGATCGTCGTCATAGGACTTGAAAGAAGCCGAGGTATCTTTTAAGTAACTTTTCCGATTCACTTATTTTTCGTACAGGTAAAAAAATCCATACGAGGTCTGCAGGTTTATAGAAGACTCTTCGATGCTTGGAGTCATACTTCCTTTGATCTTTTTCTTATGCTTCCAAGGTTCGTAATCTTGCCTGTAGATTCTTCGACTCTTGATAGTAATCTAGTGGTGCAGTTTCCTTCGATTTCTTCATTGAGAATCGGGAACAGCTTCGAGTGTCATCTCGACTTCACACCCATGAATCAGATAAAATGGTGTGAATACGTTTGTGACCTGCTTTGTGATGTTGTACGCAAAAGTAACGAATGGCAATATTTCCTCCCTATCTTTCTGCTCGACTTCGAGGTACATAGGCAGCATGTATGTTAATGTTTTATTAAAGCGCTCTGTTAGCCCATTAGTTTTGGAATAGTATGCAGTCGTCATTTGGTGGGTAACATCAAAGGTGTTGAAGTTCAGCAACTGGTTTTGATTGAAATACTTGGCTTTGATTTGTAAAGATCACTCTGGGAGCTACATGTTTTAAGATGATGTCCTCAAAGAAAAACTTGGCTACTTTCTGGGTTTCAGCAGTTGATATTGCTTTCGTGATGGCATGGCGAGTTGAGTAATCAGTACAGACCATGATCCTTTATGTCCCCTCAGTGACTTTGGAAATCGTTTAAGGAAATCTATCCCGATCTAATGGAATGGTACAATATCAGGAGTGAAAGGTACTAGAATTAAGTGGAATGGCTTTTCTTCGTTGGCATTTATGGTAGTGTGTAACATAACGATGTACAATACGATAGAGACCGGGCCAATAGAATCGTTTCCTCACTCTGTCATAAGTTCGAACAAATCCTAAGTGGCCTGTTGTAGGTGCTTCATGAAAGCATTGAACAATATTTTTAGTAGAATATTTTGAGTAGGCGAGTAGGAATGACCGGTAACCATCTTTCTACCAGGATCAAAGTACTTTTTCCAAAGTTTTTTATCACTTAATTCATAAATTCTATTTAGTTCAGATATTTCTGTTGAAAAGATAATTTTTTCGAGTTCCAAATCATTTCTCTGTTCCGTCGCTAAGTCTGAGAAGAAATCTAGGACGTATATATCATTGATAACATTGACTTCAGAGAAGGATTTCGGGAAAGGCTGTCAGCATCTATATGATTCTAGCCATTCTTACATATAATGAACATATCATATTCTTTAAGGCACAAATGCTACCTTGTTAATCTTCTCGAAGGGTGTTTAACCCTAATTAACCTGCACAGAGAATGATGATCCGTCACAATATTAAATTGATTCAGGAAAAGATACATCCTTAATTCGTGCACTTCCCATACGACAGCTTTCAGTTGTGGAATAATTCCTCTCTGCATTTGGAAATGTCCGTGAGGTATATGTAATCACTTTCTCTTATCCACCTTGTGATTGTAAAAGAATTGCGCCGATTCAGTAAGCACTAGTATCTGTATGTAGTAATGTGGGGACCTTCTAGTCGAACATTGCAAAGACTAGGTCAAAAGTTAGTGATTTCTTCAATTTGTGAAAGGCAGTGGCTTGTTCGTGACTCCAACAAAATTTTGAATCTCCTGAAGAGCTAGAACCTTACAGCAAAAATCCTAAATTAAACGTCGGTAATAAGAACAGAGTTCCAAAAAGATCCTGATGTGATGTAATTTCTTCAGGGTCAGAAAACGGCTGATAGCTTTTATCTTTCCGGGTCAGGTGAAACACCATCTTTAAAAACAATGTGACCCAAAATTTTGATTTCTCGGGCGCCAAATTAGCATTTTTTATAATTGAGAACCAGCCCAGCATCTTGGATGCAACTTAGAACTATACTAACATTTCAAGATATTCCTCAAAGCTTTCGAAAAACACCACGATGCCAACTAGGTAACAGAGGCTCATCGTTCTTTTTAAATTTCCATCATTCTTTGAAAAGTTGTGGGGGCATTAGATAGACCAAAGGGCATAACTTTAAATTCGTACAAACCTTCTGAAGTGATAAACGCTGCCCTTTTGCAGTCAGCTGCATCTACCTCAATTTTCTAGTCCAGAGTATCGTCAATGCGTGGTAGAGGGTACACATTTTTTTAGTGATCTCATTGAGTAGTCTACGCTGCGGTAATCTACGCAGAAGTACCAACTTCCATCTTTCTCTTAACCAAGACAACTGGAGATGCCCAAGAGCTCTTCGATAGCTAAACTGAACTCTCATCTAGCATCATCTAGACTTCTTGTATTATACGACGCTCAGTTGGTGACACTCTATTGACTCTTTGGCTTTACCACTATTTATGCGGTGCTTAACCTTTCCCTTCATATCTTTTATTTTATTTTATTTTTTTTTTGATTCATTGAAAACTCCAGAAAATTTCTGGAGAATTCCAAAAAGCCTCTTTTTTGGGTCCGCATGAAATTACGAGCAAACATTTTTGAGAAATTGATTTACTGGCCACTCTATTTTGCCTGGAATATAGCATTAGATTCTGGAAGAGTATTTGTACAGTTGCAGTTCTCATTTAACGCTGATGCATTGCGTGCGAACATATTCTTAGGAATAAGTTGAGGAGCGGCTTGACCATTAGTAACCCATAATTCCCCTTTGCCATTACACAATGCTATTATGGTTACAGGTATCATTATTTTCTTTTTTAGGGATAAAATTTTATTTCCTTGCACAATCATGTCGATATTTTGATCTCTGCTGGAAATTGCAACTCGAATTTTGTGGAAAGAATAAGCAGGTATAGTTAAATGGTCTATAGCATGAAAATTCTAAGTTTGAGGATTTGGAGTTTGAATTAGAATGCCCTCGAATGTAAGTTCAGATCTTCCACAGCCTACTAAGGCTTATAATGCTTCCAGAAGTTCCTAATCAATGACGAAATAATTATTATGACTTGATAATGCTGTAAATACAAAAGTTTGGATTAAACTGTTAATTTCAAGATAAAATATGCATTTTCCTAGAGTCTGGATATAATTTCAGTTGGCAACTTTTAAGAAAATCTTTTCTTTTTTTCTGGAACATTGATATTCAAAGATCACATCTGTATGGTTCCGAAATGACAGAAGAAGATATCTGGAGTCCATTAGTGCACGAAATGGATGGTTATCGATAATAATTTCGAGAAAATTTATAGACATCTTCGCAGCTAGATGAAAATTTCTTCTTCAACGACTTCACCTCCTACGAAGGTCACGGTTCGAAATTTTCCTCATTACGGTCGGTTGGTTGAAGAGCTGGAACATCGATATGGTGACGGTGATCTGAAGAAGCGTGTCAGCCATCTTTCTAGAAACAGGCTCGATGAGGCGGCTCCGGTGTCTATTCAACTGTAGTCGGTTGGGTACCTCACATTAGATCTTGGTTTGGTGACGTTTCTTCTGTTGGTTCTGTAAGCGTCTAAGATGACCCTGCACTCCCTGCAATGACAAACGATATGTCCCGGTCGACCGCAATGGAAACAAACATGTGAATTGTCTGCATTTTGGCAAAGATCATTTGCCATTTGCCCTAGGCTTCCTAACGGGTCTCTGCCTTTTCGCAAGAATGAAATAAAGAGGTTGGCATCTGAGTCGTGGACGAACTTCAATTCACTTTTCTTTTGCTTCCTGTGCCTTTTCATGACAATAGCTTCATTCGATTGGGATTGTGCTTCTATAATTTTTGTATTCTGTGCAAGTATTAGTTGGAGTTCTTCTCGGACAATGTGCCGCATTGTAGTGATCACATCAGTTTCTTCAGTTATTGATGACTTCGGGATGATATTAGGTAAGCAATCAAATCTCTTTCGGTTAACTCGCCTCTCTTTCATTTCTTCTAGGTACTGACACCGTTTTACGAATTATTTTGTCTGAGTTCTTTAGTCAGGCAACCTTAATAGTAGTCTTCCATGATACCCATTATGAGGTGGGACACCATTTCTTCCTCTGGCATTTGAGGATTCATTTCCTGATAAAATCTCACACACTTTGGATGTACGTTTGCGTGCTTTCGAGAGGCTTTAATACCTTTCATTTATGTTCTTCCTCGGCTTTCTGCTTGGATTGTCTATTGTCATCTAATGTTTCGGATAGTTCCAATTTGAACTGATCCTACGATTTTAGAAGTTGTTTATTATTCTAGAACCATTATCGGGTTGCTCCTTCCGTGATAAAGTACACGTTTGTCAGTCAGAAACTTTCATTCCATTAATTATATTCCGCCACTCGATCATACTCCTTAAGCCACTTGTTTGAGTCTTGGCCATGGTCTCTACTAAAAACAATGAGGCTTATGACCAGGAGCACTTGAGATGTTATAAGTATGTGCTTGGTTTCACCTCCTTTGATGTGTTTGTTCTTGTAAATGCTGTATAGAGCCCGAACTCGGAAGGAATATTTTTCAGCTGATTACTTCTTCTAAATATAGTATGTAGTTCCAGGATGTAGTAGTCTCGTTTTATCCCACGCCTACACCAAAATGACACGTTTATATCAGAGCAGATTGAGCTGAACACTCAATAAATATCTGAATAACGTCATTTATCAACAAAGCAAGAGCAGCTACGCTTGTCTGAGGACTCTCTCAGGCTGAGAACACAAATTCCAGAACACTACTCTAAAAATATAAAGAATATCCGGAAGGTTTTAGAAATTATAGAAGAAAACAAAGATGAATTAAACAAAACTTTAAAGTGAATTTTTAATGTTTTCATCACTGGTTTGTATATATATATATATATATATATATATATATATATATATATATATATGTAGAGAAAGTACTCTATATTATATGCAAAAAAACTCAACACTAATTTAACTAATAAGTACATGAAGAACAATTACTTCTTTAAAACTGTAAGCTATAGTTAGATAGTAATTTCTAATGAAATTATTGTATTTTAAAAAAATTGGTGTTAATTATGACTATAGGTATTAATTATTATTGTCAAAATGCCTCACATTTTTAGCATAAAAAATTCATAAAAATTCTATTAAATTCAGAGCTGTTCGAATATGTATAGTATTGTTGCTAGTAAAAAAATTACAAAAAGTTACACCAAATATTATAGATAAGTTGCAGAGTACTGCCATTATACAAAATAGGGCTGATATAGTCAAATATATTAATGATAAACAGATTTACGCTATGTAAGTCTATGATTGTGTAGATCTTTTTAATTCTATTGATATAGAGGATGTTATTAAAGTGCAAAAAGAGATTTAGCAGAAATTCAGTAATAATAATGGTTATTGTGTTTGAAAAATTTAATTACTTAATTATGTTAATCTTAAAAAAATATTATGTATTTTCTTAAAAATTAGATATATAAGCAAATTAAAAGTATACTACATGGTTGGCTTACATGTAATTATTTAGCTAATACTTATTAACATTTTCATGAAGATAACTATTATTTTTATTTGATTATAATAACTTTAGAATGTTTAGGTATACTGAGGATGTTATTTTTCAAATTAATAATAAGAAAGATGTAAAGCCTTTTTTCTCTTTTTATCCAGAATATTTTTATTTATAACTAACTAATATTAATATAAATGAACTGGAATATTCACAAAATTTTTAATTAGATGATAGTTACATTTCGTGTAACATATTTGATATAAGGGACCTTTTCTCCTTCATTATATATAAAGTTCTCATATTTAGTAGTCCATTAAGTCTGAATATTTTGATTAGTTTTTTTTTTTTTTTTCTGTTCCAGTAATTCAGTAAAATTCGTAAGGCAAAAGGGGAAACTGGTAAATTAAGGGGAACTATTTACACCATTAAAATTCACATTCATAAGACATTTTATTTGATTATTTTATTCTTTGCCATTAGTATATGAAAATATAAATTACATTCCAAACACAAATACTGTCGAAAATTTTATCAATTTTATAAAAAAAATTATAAGTTCTACTTATTCGTGAATATCTTTTCCAACGGAGACAGTTACAAAATATGTAATTAAATACGTAATCTAGTTGCAAACATCCTTTAAAAAGTAAGCAAGTAAAAAACATAACTGATCAACACTTAGATCTCGTAATCATTATTTAAATTTTTAAACATAATATAATTTCATCTTAGGAAAAGCTTTATCGAATTTCATATTTGCTGGCTTAATTATTTATTAAGAGTCGTACACTACTTAAATTTATGTCCCAATTATATTTTCCTGATGAGAGTAATCCCTTTCTTTGTTACTGAATTTATTATTATGTATTATCTTTTTGTGCCCGACAGGGAACATTGTGTTGATTATCCGTTTTTATTTATTTATTAATGTTAAGTTTCTCAGTTAGATCCTAATTCAGCGTACTGTCTAGCGACAAAAAAAAAATTTGGGCGATGAATAGCAAAATTGCTAACCCTGCCATAAAATACTGTAAAATTGTTTAATTGTAATATTTCTTTGGTAACCCTATTACAAAAAAGACCTCCGTTCCTGGACTCGGCCTTTTTTAATAAAATTAAAATATTAAGGTGATATATCGAGTAGCATCTGGCGAGATATTTTGGTTTTTGTATGAGTTTGATATAGTTTTCAAGATAAATTCTGAGGTTTAATTCTCTCGCTTTAACTTTCCTACATCTAATTTTTCTTTAAATTCCATTAAACCCCAAACCGAAATCGCTCCATTCTCTGATACCACATTTCAATAGGTCAGCCAACAGAGCAGCACAATCCAGCCGATAGCATAAGTTTCTATCAACCAGCCTGATTCTAAACTCAATTAACAGATGAAATCGGCTCACTACTAATGTCACTCTCTTACTCTCATCCACTACAACTACGGCACGACACCCATTTTCCTACCTTGAGAATCAAGATTTCTACTACTATTCAGGACCGAAGATGAACACTCATTTCCTATTAGTCCCAAATCTCCCCGACCTGCCTTCACTCGTAAAATAGTAGCACGGCAAGAAGTATAATGAAGTTAAAACTACATTCTCTCTTAGTTGCAGTCTTCACAGCTTTTCTGATTCGTACTGAAAGGAGTCTCCGCCGCCTAGACGTCTGTTGAAGGTTCGAATGTTTCAATGTTTGATTCGGTCTTTTCACGCCGTACTGAATACTTTATTGGGTGTTTAACTTGATATTTGACCTACATTTTAAAGACTTATTTCCTGTTATAAATACTTCGAGTTGGAAAACAGCGCGCTTGGCATTATCTTAATAATCGCTCTAAGCAGTACATTAAAATAGGACTTTAGTAAGTTTCTCTGTCGTAGATTACGTGACTACAGATGCTGAAGGAAAAGTGTATTATGGTTAAGTACGCAATGTATCGAATTATATTGGTAAAAACACTGCAGAATTATTGGCAACATTTTTAGATTAAGATTCGCAATTGATAGGTCTTGTAATCCTTAATACTGTGATGAAATTAGCTTATAAAAAAAACTTGTTTAAACATATTTTTATTAATTGGTTTAACTTTTAAACTTATTTTCTTAAATCAACTAACCTTTTACTGTAAAACCCTATTTTATAGAAATGCATTATCTTTCAGATGAAAAGTACTATTATATTAAAAACATCGATTCATAAAAATGATTAAAATATAAATGTATCTAAATCTCTCTTCTGCAATAAGTTTTAATTTATTAATGTTAATTCCGAAAACTGTTTTCTGGAATATTATATACTTTTTACTTCATTTTTTAAAGATAAGAATTTTGTAGAAATGTATTACCTTAAAGATAAGAATTGCTACTACTGCATTAAAAGCAAAGATACATAGACACTTTAAAGTTATTTTTAATGTCTTTATTTTAATTTACATAATATACATATGCTTACTAACATACATATGCTCGTTAAGCTCAAGAAAAACTCTCTAAAAGCAAACATATAACATCACAATATTTTCCACTAAATAAAAATCGTATTTAAGTTAGATATTGATATCATACATAAAATATTGTTGCAGAATTTCAAATACCGTGAAATTAAATGTGTTAAACTCTAGTTTCCAAAAATGAAGTATTTTAAATTAATCTTATTTACAGAAATGCATTAATGATTATATTCAATAAGGAAAAAAAATAGAATTCAAGTATTTTGTATTACACAGGACAGTTAAAAATAATTTCATGTAATTTTTAAGAAAGTAAAATACGTTGAGAATTTCTATTATATTTACAGCTGTGATAAATCATTAAAATCATAAATACTTGTTTATCAAATTCTTAAGTTTCATTTTATTCTTGTTATTTACTTTTTCTTTAGAAAGAAAAATTTTCATTTATTAACTTGTAAAATTTTATAAAGAACACCATAATAATTCTTTTGTAAAATATGTAATCAAGGCAAATTTTGAGTAGAATATAAAATTTCACTATTAAATTTTAAAAGCCGTATCTTTCCAAAATAACATTTCAAACATATTTCTTAAAACATTCAGTTGTCTTTTATTAACATATCATTCACTTGAAAAAACTCAACTATGAAAATTTAATAAGATAAAAATCGAAATACCTAAGTTTTCGAAATTATTTTAAAAACAAATCAGCACTATAAGAATTTGATCAAATTCACTGTTTAGAATGAATAAAATTTTCTATATTGTATTAATTAAGAATCTTCATTCTAATAATTGATTGAAAAATTTACTGTAGTTACTGTTCGTTTTAACTAATTATTTACTAGAAAGATTAATTTATGAAAATTGGTATCGTTTGATAATTGGTTCAAATAATTTTTTAACAAAAAGGGGAGAGAAATAAAGATCATGATTCTGATGACAGTTATGCTAAAAAAAGCAAAAAGAGAGATGAAGAAGATAATGATGACGACGATGCTGCAGATGATGATGAAAATAAAAAAGACAAAAATGAATATGGTAACGATGGTGATGGTAAAGACAAAATAAATAAAAAGGGAAAAGTAGGCAATGGAACAGAAGATAATGATCAAAACCAAGGTGAACTAAAAATGCTTATTATTTTCCTCGCTTTTTAATGAGTTTTCTTTCTTTAAACTTTGTAACTTTGTCTGGGTCAAAACTTTAAAAGCTTTTTTCTCACATTTTAAAGTGATCACTTGTGCTGAAATTTTTTTTACTAGTTGATTGAAAGTAATTATTTAAAGAATTAAATTTTACGCCAAGTTTCCTACCAAGTCACCAAACGGTCGCCAAAAGCGTCATTTAATAATTTATCGTTTGCTATATTAATAATTTATGTACTTTAATTAAATGTAGTTTAATTTATTAACATAAGGCTTAATTGAGCTAAAAAAATTTATAAAATTAATAAATGTATTTATTTGACAAGTTATTACTAACAAGTATTTATTTGAGATGATAAAATTAATAAATGTCAAATATTATAGTAAATTATGAAACTAATTATGGAGTAAATTCAATTTGACTCAACGTTCCCTTTTACTCTTAAAATTTAAGGTACAAAAAAAATATGTTACGCAAAGTGAGAAGTTTGAAAGAAAACTCATGCTAAAAAAAATCGTATTTTACCTGTATTATTTTAATTGTATTTATTAATTTCTTAAGTATGTTAGTCCTTAAAATGTTATGCTAATTCTACTAATGTGTGAATTGTTGAAAAAAGGAGACATGGTTTTAAGAACTTTTCTAATTTGAAAACAAGAACCTTAGTGACTAATCTTTTTTTACAATACACATTACATTGCTTGAATAATAATACATTACGTAACATTTCGTACATAACACCCTATAATGCTTTTGAATTCATTTGATAATTGATTTCGTATGACTAAATACACGACATAAATTGAAAAGTTTGTGCGTAATACTAAATACTTGCTTACCCAATAAAATATATCATGTTTAAGGTAATACTACTTATATTGTGTGAAATTAGATTCTTATTAGATTGATTTATATTATTATTACTTATTCCATGTTAAATGTAAATTTATCTTTAAAGATTTGATGAAATTTCATAGTAATACATTGCAATTCAAATATGATGGCATACCAAAACTTTGAATTCTACATTTTATTATTTACTTTAAAAAAATTGCATCCTAAAAAATTAATATTTGAATCGATACTCGTAACTTTCATGCTGAAATCATCTTTCTCTCTATTTTCTACCTCTCTTTCTTTCTTTCTTCTTTTTCTCCGTTAAAAAAGTTCATTAATTGCGATTAAATAAGACTCTGGGCATAAGGTTTGATTTATTAAATTTTTTTCTTCCTGTTAAAGGGATCCTAATTAATTCAAGCCTATTTTTGAAAATTTGCCCATTAACGGAAAAGATAAAAAAAAACCTCTTAATAATTTCGACAACCTTAAGTGATTGGTTGCAATCTAGAAATACCTAATCATCATCTTCACAGGAAGCTTAGCGTATTCTTAGTGTATTATGACAATGTCAAAGAAAATGCAAAGCAGTATTCCTTTCAATTACTCTTTAATTTAATGTTCTTGTAGCGGTTCTTTTATGGAGAGAAGGAGATCTAATTAATATAGTTATTGGAAGTTTGTATTTAATAATTTTTGTGTTAGCACGGCCGTGCATCTTAATGTACCATTAAAAATCAAAAACCTACAATATTTCCCATTACTTATTTATTTAATATAAAAAAACATATTCAAAATAAATCCGTTTATAATTTAGGATAAGAAAACCTTTATTTTCGGCCAAAAATTATGTGCAAAAAATGGAGATATTTCTGCAATCCGAGTTACATCGGATTCCAAAATTTTCATTATTTTATTCAGTATTTTTCATTGTATGGTAAGTGTAATAGAATGATGAGAAACAAAAGTGATGGTGACTCAATATTTGACTACGCACGGTTAATAAAGAGCACACAAAATGCACTACACATATACACATTATAAGTAAACATTACGGAAAACCTAATACTCTAAATGAAAAGTCACCACATGTAATACGGCATTTTTATAAATTACGCAAGATTTATTACTTGAATGGAGTTTCTTTAGGTAGGGATGCAAATACGAAAAGTACTATAAAGTTTTAATTATAACCATAGGATTACCGATATACTTGGTTTAAATTTACTCTGTTTTTTCATTGATTCTTAAGTACATAATGCGAATTACAACTATTCATGTTGATTTGCTTGATTTCAGGAAACCTGAGGTTGAAATAGCCCGTAATATTGTACAGTTGTAATAATAATCTAGGGGTCATGTTGAAAGTTTTAATTATTATTAGTAAGCGATTGAGATAGAAACATAGTTTTTAATTATTATTCTTAAGCCTTTTCTATACATTCAACATCCAGAGTTATACATTTCTTCCAGCATTTCTTGACACTTCGAAGATCGCCATCATAGAACTCAGCAGATTTAACTCTGTTTTCTCCATACTTCAATTTACAGCTTCCTCAGATAAAAAAAAAAGTAACATTAACAGCTGTAATTTACAACAATAGTTACATATAAATAAATTAATATGCAGAATAAATTTTATCCAGAAGCCTCAGATTTTTCTAAGAAATAATTAAAATTTTATGATAGCCTTTCATATATGCTCCTACAATTTTTACGGCTTACCTTTAATTTTTAAGGATGATGCAACGCATCCATACAAATTAGCTGTACATACAATGCATCTACGCATACAATAGGAGTATGTTCGAGTAAGCGAGAACTATCCACTTCTTTTAACCCAAGATAATTCTGCTGAGTGCATTAATTGGTTAAATAAATATATGTTGGTGCCTCAAAAAATTACATTTTCTTCGGTAAACATTTTTCATTAATATAATTAAGGTTTCAGTCCAGTTTCTTGAAGCTCCATTTCAGCTTCGTCAGTTAATTGTTCGAAAACTTTATTATATATACTTTCTAGCTCAAATGAGGGATCACCTTCATCATCATCATTTGACAAACATTCAATATTTTCTCAAAGCTTGTGTCTTAATTCGATATCTCTCGGATCAGATAAATTAAACTTTTTAGATCTTTTGGCCATGTTGCAAAAATACCACGTCGATAGAAGCTTAGGGTTAGATTGACTAATCAACAATTTGGAAGAGAAGAAATTTAACACACTTTATTTCCCATTTTTCTGTGATAAACTAAAGTCCATATTTTTAATCAGTGCATCATGATTCAACTTGAAGGTTGAATGATGGATTTAAAAAAAAAATTTATTTAGTAGAGCTTTTATACATGTTGCCGGATCAAATTGACCCAATTTTCCAAATTCCTAGTTAATGTCTTTAATTAATTTAATAAACACGATATTAATAATGAATTAGTACAAATATTACCGAATCACACTTTAGAAGTATTTGAAGAACTAAATACATGCATTGGTCAATTATCATGAAAGGACCATACATGTGATAGGTAAAAGGGAAAATCATTCTTACGTTAAGAATTTCTGATCTATTAAAAAAATTCTTTCTAATCAATCCATAAACTCTGCAAATGCAAGATTCGCTTTAAATAGTGTTGCGCGAGGGGAAAAGGGTAGAAACTCTTATGTATAGTAAACAACTTTATTAATTTTTGAGAAATTTTTTTTACTTTCTCAATATATTGCTTAAAATTTTTTGTGCTTGTTGTTTAATTTTGTACTTTTCCCTATGTAGGATGTCCTCTTCAGCCGCCTAGAAATTTCAGACTGGTCTATCAACAAGGTTATTGCGTATATTTCAAATGGCGTCCGCCTAAAAAGAAACGCGGTACTTTTATAGATTATTATATTATAGAAGGTAAAAATGATGAGGAAAATCAGTGGCAAAAGTATTATCAAGTGCCTAAGTATTGGAAATCTGTAAAGCTTTGTGGGTTAGAACCAAATGATAGAACGTTCAGAATTTTAACTTTTTGGGATAGCGTTTGCGTAAGTCAACCAAGCGAAGAAGTAGAGATGGACAAAAAGAAAGAGCATCGTAAGAATTTCATTATATTTTTATTGTAGATGTGTTTATTTAACTTATAAAATTTAATATTTATATGGGAAAGTTATAATTCACTTGAATATGTATATTGTGTGTAAAATACTTCATAATTTTTAAATATTTATATTTGTTACTTGTTCAAAAACACAATTCCAAGGGTATAAGCAAAACGCAAAAATTACCATTTTAAATGGTATAAATTCAAATAAAATTCTATAATATTAACGACAAAACTAATTTGATCTAAATCAGTAAACGAAAGTCAGAAAATAAATTCTAAAACTTCTATTTAGATATGCATATATTTGTGACTCAAAAGCATTTCACATTTTCATAATTCAGCACAATATATAGTAACTGATGTTTCCTAAAATTGCAGTAGCTCCGAAGTTTTGAATTTCATCTCGAAATATATACTTAACAGGTAAAATAAATATGTAACAGACATACATTCTAAAAAGTATTACTTGAAATGTATAACAAGTTTCACAGGATGTACCCATCAGATCTCTGTCTTAGGCAAATGTGAGACCGGAATAATATAATTTATGAAACCAGAACTCGTATCACAAATTAGATAAATTCATTTACATAGCTTCTTGGCGTATGGTGTAAGTGGCAACACTACGAATTTGAATCTACCTTATATAGATTCGGACTTGATGTCTCTCAATTCCGATTAGCTATGGCTTCTTATACAACGCAAGCGTAGTGTCCCTGATGCATAGGAAATCAATTCCTGTGGAGAAAAATTAAGTAGACTAATAATATAACTTGTATACACTCTACGATAGCAACCTAAACATTGTGTACTAGAATAGCTTATAGAATAAAGTCAAGAATTTTTGGTTTAATAACATGAAAAAGTAGTAGCTTAAAAAGCAATAGTAGGATATTGATCTCATCTCAACACTGTAGAATAACCTAATATAATGGTAGCCTAATATAATGTAGAATAGTCTAATATAATGGTCTATCATGGTAAGAGGATCATGTAGGATATATATTTCTTCGAAACCTTTTCACTTCCGAGATGTGGCCCAAAGCCTGGATATTGATATGGTACGTCAGTATCCGGTAAACACCGTTAACTAGAATTGATTGTAACTTGCTTACAGAAGAGAATCTACAATTTCTTAATGAATAACATTGGACCGGAAGTGATAGGAGAATTATAGGACATAAATCTTCATGTCTAAGTCATTAAATAGCTTAACCTAGTAGATTCTGAACATACGAGTATCATAAAGGGTGTTTATTTTATCAAACTTCTTAGTCTTTTCAAGTCAGGGTGATGTCTATAAACCAGGATATTATATTATATGAATATATTTTCTCCGTCTCCTTCTATTTTCTGAGAAGGACGAATTCTTTGTCCTATATATGGCTATAGACGTGTTTATTTGGTATAGTCTGAGTTTGGTGTAAGAGAAATTTTATCTCGTTCAATTATTATTTATTGTGGTGCATGCTTTTTTAAAAACACTTAAGCTTTGGTAACAGTACGATAACATAGTTATTACTCACTTATAGAAAGAATAACCTCAAGTTACTAGACTCTCGAAATTTAAATATTGCCTAGGATAACACAATTGTTTCGAATGAAAATCGTCAGAGTTTATAGGTACAGATTTTCAGTTATATTCATCAATGTTCATTCATGATATTGTAAGACTTTAGGTACAAATAATTTTTAAGAACATAGTGGTAATTATGTAAAACACAATCATTGAAACTGATTGTGTCATTATCCGAAACAACAATCACTCATACATCATATAGATATTCCTCGTATTTTTGTTTTAAATTTTTCATCATAATTTGACATTAGGGATAAAAGATATCGAGCGGGGAAACTACTATATGGGAGTAAATTCAAATAAGTGTTATGTAATAATATATAATATGTGCCATGTCTGTATAGATTTGATTGTGTTGTTTAAAAGCATATCTTTCATTTCTAAAAACATTACATAGTTTTCAAAGTAATTTATTAAATTACACACCCCAGATGAAACAAGCTTTGCCTTTTTTAATTTGTACGTACAATATGGCTGTACATTTGTACATATATAAGTAAATACTTTCTCTCTCTACAAATATACACAATTATTACGTGAAATATCATACTTCATTACAGAAGTCTCTTTATATAGGGTATAAATAATACGTAAAAAATACTGCAATATTACAAACCAAAAACACTCACATAAATAACATCGTAGCATTTTAATGTAAAACTCTAAATATGACAGAGCAACCCAAACAAAATGTACAATTACTATAAACTGTTTCAATATTTTATTAATAATGACCGAAGTATTTCGAAATAAGGGATAAAATTATTGTTATGACTATTACTTTCTTTATAATTCATATACTAAGAAACACATAAGGCTTTTTAGTTAGTTAAGTTACTCAAATAAAAATTTCATCCGTAGACTTCATTACGCTGAATTTTTCTTTTATAAAAAAAAGCAAACCGAAACTTTGAATATATTTCTAGAAAAAGATATCTCTAATATTTATGTAAATGGGCATGTTTGTTCTTGTGATTTTTTATACAGAATCGATTACTATACTTTTTCTTTAAGATTCAAAAAAATTATAAATGCGCATTGATAATTTTTTTGAAAAAAATTGAACAGATCAAATCTTTGCTTGAATAACTTAACTAACTAAAAAGACATGTTTTTACTTAGTATATGATTTAGAGAGAGAAAAAAAAGGCGCAATGAATGAATTCTTTGTGAACAAATATTTTTATTTAAGTGCTGCATTGCTCCATTACGGAAAATAATTACATTTCTATTAAAAATTTTAAAGTTTATAATCCATTAGTTTCAAACAGCTATATCATATGTAATTATGTTTCATCTATTTTCAACAGTATGATGTTTATAAAATTTAGACGAATTCTGAGTCTTTGAATTCATCAACATTTTTCATATGCTTTAAATTTTTTTAAGTGTCACAATAATGTTATTCCCCAGCGTAAATTTAAAACTATATCTATATTTTTTTTACAAAATTAAAACTTGATTCAATTATTTTCTCTATTTCAGGCAATTCTTCTATTGATCCTAATGATTTCCCGAGTGCTGAAATAAGTGGTAAGTACTGAAATGAAAGGATCAATAAAACTTTTATTACCCTTAATTTTGTATTAACTCAAAACCTTTACTAATTGAAAATATTTTCAATTCTACTTTAATAAATTCATTAAAGATGGACATGTGAACAAAATTTAAAATAGGTAAACATTATTCGTATGTATCCCATAGCATTATATTTGCAAAAGCATTAAATTTTTGTCCTTTTTTTTCCTCTCAATGAATTCGGCACTCTTACCAAATTTGTATTTTTAATTTCTAATTATAGTACGTCAATGAAATTTTATAAGAAATTTCAATAATAAGTCTACAGTTTTCTTAAAGTTTTCGTATACGTATTCTGACATCATATCTGTCTTGGAACTTGAGTTTGTAAAACAGCTTGTTTGATTACTAAAATAATTAGTCACTAAATAACGTTTTATTAAAGTCCCTAACTAATCACTTAACATACATTTAATTGTTAAAGCCCTCTATTGTTTCAGAAATGATAGAAAAAATATTTTCCTCGTTATTTGGGTTTCAACCGGTTATGACTCTTCTTTATACATGTCGAAAAAGAATAAATTGTTAGTTCTCCATTCTACTAAAAAACATTGGGTCAGAATTTCAGAAGAGAAGAAGGAAAAAAACCAGATATAATTTTATATTAAATAATAAAATAAAAGGGGAATAGATACTATTGATAAATATTAGTTGACTCGAATACATGCAAATGGGAAACTATGAGATGATCTGTGTGTATATTCTCCAATATAATTGATGTAAATGCAACAAATACGTATGTTGTTTGAAGCATGCATATATCTGTGCAAACTAATTGGGACACAGTTAAAAAATCGCTTTTCTTAGAAAACTATGCTTTTATTCATTCTATAAATTTATAATACATTTTCTAGTATGGCATATGTCCTACTTTAGCATAAAAGATCTCTTGCAGATGTTTTGGATATGATTCCACTAGATTAGAACACATGCTCATGAGTTCATCATCATGAAACCACACTTGAATTGCATTGTTTATCATGCGTTTTTTGTTGTACAATCCATCTTACCAAAATACCTCTTAACAATATTTCATGAGATGCTTCTTCACAATATTCCAATGGGATTTAGGTCTGGTGAATTTCCAGGACAATCAAGCAAATTAATTTGATTTTACAGCATAAAAATCTATACTAGTTTAGAATTGTGACAAGGAGCCAAGTCATGTTGAAATGTTCCTTTAAAGGTTTTCATGAATGAAACTATCTTATTCCATAATATGTCGATGTATTTAGTCGAATTCATCATGCCTTGAACAGGAACTAAGATTCTAGTGCCATTTGCTTAAAAATAACCCCAAAACAACTAACTACATCAGTAGGTGTTTTAGTCTGTAGGATATGATCCTGTCCACAAGTTCACAATCATTTCGTCTCACAACATCAGAAATGTATCTCTACTCGAATGAATAAGTTTCAACACATAAAACTACTTTCTTCCAGTCGTCATCAGTCTATGATTTATATTTTTTCCCTTTACTAAACGTTTTTTCTCCTTGTTAGGAGTTAAAAATTGTTTTTTTGTTCGTCTCCTTGCCTTCGCCCAGAAGCCTACGCCATACAGTTGAGCCACTCATATCCAAACAAGATGCCAATAAATCCTTTTGAAGGTCTGAGATTGTTTTCCTTGGATTAATTTTGTTATTTATATGAGAATTTTATCAGTTTTTGCAGTAGTTTTCAACTTGCGCCCCCATATTCCTTTCCATTTTAGAGAGGCTTTATCAGCATTTGTTGAATGAAGTTAGGATTCTTGAAACACTTGATTTACTTACACTAACTGCAGAAGTTATTTCTCTTACTATCATTGAAGTGTGATATTTAATAGTTATAATTTTAGCACGCTTCCTTGGAGTTACATCCGTTTTTGAACACGAGAAAGGAAGAAAGATCAAACACTAACAACTAGCCGCCTCACTGAAAAGCTCACGACTGAAGATTAGGTAGGTATTTCTACGCTAGAGCCAGTTAAGTCAGTTAGTCACATTTACTCTAATCAGATAAATCCGGTTTGAGGTGGTTCACACTCAGTCTAAGCAGATAAAATCATTTTCAAGTCGCTTCAGACACATCTACCAACAAACATCGTTTGTTCCAATTAATTTGCACAGTATAGTAAATCCTTCTTACAATTAAAACAAGTTGCACAAAAGAAGCACTCTTTAAACGAACTTGTAATAAAGATGACTGAACCTCACAAAAAATATTAAGACGAAATAAATATGCATCTGTAATAATAAAACAGAAATTGGCAACTGTAACAGGTGAAAAACCCGGAAACATTAAAATACTTAAAAGAGGAAAGTTGAAAGAATATGGTCCGAACAGAGATCAAACAACGTTTGTGAAGTGGGCTTCATGTTTATCTTTTCATTGCAAAAAGAAGGTAAATGCGTTCTTTAAAATCTTAATTGTTATACAAAAAATATATTAAGGGTAATGAATGTAAAACATAAGAAATTTGTAAAATTTTCTATTACTTCCTAAGCCTTTAAATATAGTACCCAATAGCGTTCATATAAAACAGAAGTTGGGCAGGAAGGAGAGATGCAAGAAAAAAGGTAGGAGAGTCCTAAAAGAGATCAGTTATATTGTACCTACTAAGAAACACAAAAATAAGTTAAATAAAGTAATATAAAAAGCATTTGTTATGACCTAGAGTGTCCTAAATTTGTTATGATCTAAAATAAGTCACACTGTCTTATCGACCCATACAAACTGAGCGTAAATTGTTTAGGCACAATAAGAAAATTATAAGTCAATCATCAATTTGCGTTATTGCTCACTACCAAATCTTGTTCTTGGTTTAGCAAATCTTTCCATATTTTCCAATTCTCAAAAAAATTAGAGAACAATGACACATGGTATAACTAAACAACGTAAATTTACATATCGCTGGTAAAAATTATGTATTTTGAAGCTGTAGACAAAGAAGCTCTGTTTTCTTTAAATCTATTTTATTTCATATTTGCTAAAAGGGTTCTCATATAATACGACTGCTTAATACTGAATTTACAATGTTCTCTAATTCTTTTGAGAAATGTACGAGTAAATATGGATGGGTATTATCGGGTCATTTTTCAGCATTTATACCATATGTGTTTATTTGCACCGTAAGATTAAGCAATATAAAATAAGAGCTCTTTGATATTGCATTTGATGGGTCTGAAAATTCTTTAGTCTGGCACCGATTGAATCATTCATGTTCGACATTTTTCATACAGATTCGGGTTTTTGTTGACCTTGACTTTTAGGGGTCGCTACACAATGCTACATTCCTTTCGCTCATTATATAACCATCAATTTTCAATTCAGTACAATGTTTCTTGTTTTCAGCGGTTACATTTCACGTTTGTACAGTATTACAACTATACATCTAGAAACATACTGTACTATAAAGTGTTCTTGGAGGCCAAAAAGTGTTCTTTTAGTGCTAATAAGCCAAATAAGCGTAAGCCCCCTGATTGAAGTACCTCTTCACAGCTTCTTTTAAAGAAATACTTTGTCAGTTATTTATATTGTCTGTATATGTTCAAAATGTGAGTAAACATTTTAAATGTATGTTTTAATCACTTTAAATTTTAGATAGAGAGATTTATCTTTGTTAACCACGTTAAAGCTGTATTGAAGCTGGATAATCTGGCAAAATAGGCTAATTCTGCTCCACTTTTTTCTCGATCATCCCTGATTAAAGAGCACCGTTAATCAACTTTAACATAATATTATTTAATTAAGGTTCTTGTCTACCTGTCATTTTGATATTGTTTCAGTAACGTTAATCCTACTAGATTTCTATTATCGTCCTCAAATATATACTATTTTAGCTGATTTA
This sequence comes from Nephila pilipes, assembly GCA_019974015.1. Taxonomy (NCBI): domain Eukaryota; kingdom Metazoa; phylum Arthropoda; class Arachnida; order Araneae; family Nephilidae; genus Nephila; species Nephila pilipes. Next base: position 152,972 of record BMAW01093163.1, read on the forward strand.
ATGCAACAAAATGAAATGAAAGTTTCGGAGAAATTACAATTTTCCTCTGAATTTTTAAAATATTTTTACCCTTATTGTAATAATTCGTTTATGGGTTTTCCAATCTTTAAAAATATATTCTAAAATACTTTCAAAAATCTGGAAGACAATTTTATTCAGTAGAATCCTTCATTATTTTTTGCTCTTTCAGATGCATTTTCTTGCATTCAAATTTCTAAAGCAAAATAGATTTGAGGACGGAAGTAGAATTTCATAGGATTAACATTACATTCCCGAAATTTAAAATGGCAGGTTGACTGGAGCCTTAAATGTGTGAAATGTTTTATGATTTAAAAATTCTAACAAAATAAATTGTTAAAACTAAGTATTTTTTTCCTCATCCTCAATAATTTGTTTGTAATTCACCAGTGGCCTTTCTTTTCAGGAAAATTATATAAAAAAAAATTGTTCCCTCCTCACTTTCAAAAGATTATACCAGGTAAGATAAAAAAATTTCATTTTTCTAAGATTACGGAACTATCCTGACCGTATTTAATATTTTTCTTACAAACTTAGGAAAGAATGCTTTGACTTTTAAATTTTTTTCTCTGCATTATTATTGTTAAAATAATTAATTATCGAAATGTAAGTGCCAGAAAGAGCGTGAGAGCATGTTTCATAAACCTTTTCTGTCTGTAGTATAAATGTCGTTTTTTGTTGATTATTGAAGAGTTCCAACCATATATTGTTCGCTGTAGGAATAACAAACGAAGTAAAGCTTATATGGATACATCTGACCCTTTCAACAATTAGCACTTCAATGCTCTAAAAAAGTTAGACTCCCAAATCAACTAAACACAATCAATATGCCTCGTTATTTTGTACCTCGTTCAGATGACGAGGTTGACATCTCAGCTAACACCCCCATTGACTGCATCAACATGAGGAATTTAAGCCCATATAAACATGTGATCAGCAATGTTACAAGACGTTTCTGGGAAGTATGACACCGAAATAGACATGTCGATTACGAATCTATTATTCCAACAAATATCACCCATATCATTTTTACTTAGAGTATGGAAGCAAACAAAAATAATAGGACTTTCTTGATAAGTTGATTAATAATATCTCATTGGAACAAACATGAGAATTGATGGAGATTTAGCTCTTAACTTTGAACCAAAGTCAATTAATGAGAATAACATCTGAGTTGGTACCACAGTCTTTCAACTACCTTTTAACGTCAATGCGAGGACTTTAAACCCTGACAAATTGAATGATCACTAGCCTGCTATAAGGTTTTTGAATCCTTAACCCTTTTGTTTCGAGTCTTTTACTTTACCAAACTACTGTGGCCCATAAGTCGTATGGAGAGATTTAAGAAAGTAAATGCATCGATGCATCGATGTTAAGAGCAAATAATTTTTAGCACAAAATTAATATAAAAATTAATTAATATGTAAAAAAGAGAGATTTTAAGGCTAAGAATACAAACTTTCTGTAAAAATAAAAAATAAAAAATGATACGTTTGAAAAAAGCTAAATGGGTATGTCTGCTGCAATATATACAATCAGATATGGCTTACTTTTTACTATCAATTAACAGCAGTACAGCATTTGTTAATGATAATATTCTTTCTAGGAAAATAGCCTTTTATTCTGAATGTTTCACTCTGAAACCAACTATCAATATTGCTGAATCAAATATTTTGTTCTCCTTAGGGGATTCTTACTCCTTTGAAGAAGATGAAGGAACATCACATGAAAGTATGACTGAAAAAAAATCTATAACATTTTTTTAAACGTATTTTAATGTTTTCTTGGTTTTTTAATGAATTAATATTATCTAGTATTTACCTCATATTTTAGAAAAATAATCTAAATTATCATTGGAATAAATAAAAATTTCAACTGACTGCCCCAAAGATATATTTTCTTGCCCTGTTGATTTGAATGTGAGCCTGCAGACTTGTAGATAGGAAATGGGAGTCTGCCTGAAAAGCCTCATTAAAATCCATCTTTGAAGAAGTGACACAGAATTCTTAAATTCTCTCAAAACGTTTAAGACACTACCTATAAGTATGCCGTCAATAACTACATCACATGTGCCAAAATATTAACTTGCCGTAATTTCATCAACGAACAATGTTACAAGAACACTCAGTGCAACATAGGATGTATGTGAATTACAATAATAGCTGAAATAAAAAATTTCTATTAATCTCGTTCGAAACCTCTGATAAATTTCTGTAAAAATATTTTTTCACCATTTTCCTGGAATGCGAAGTATACACTGATGAGGCTTTACTTCCGGAAATTACGGTAATTAAATAAAAAAATCTGAAGTAATAAAGAAAGAAGTCATATAATAATACATAACAAGATTGGTAGTTATTTATTCTACATTATTATTCGTATAAATTATCATTATTAATTAGTTTTATTAAGAAATTGTTAAACTTACTTACTTTGTCACTCTAAAACTTACAATGTTTCAACATTGAAGACTTTTAATACTATATATGTCATGGGAGCAACATAACTTGCTACTCTTGGAGTAGAAAATTGTAAGCAATTCTGAGGAGACATTCCTCCAATAGGTAAATTTCGTAGTCTTGATCTATTTACAGTTAATTCGATTTTCTGTCTTTGCATTTTGTGAGTGTATGAGTTTACGCAAGGAGTTTTCTGATTGGTTTTCTGTTAGTCTGTCTTCCTGCTTCAAAACTTGTATTAAAATTCCAATAACCAACAAAACTAATAAAAAATTATGCACACTTTGATAATTTTAGTTGTTTTTGACAAACCATTCGTTGAGTACAACGAATGGCACGTCAAAAGAAACTAATGATTGTATTTCCGTATTTCATGAGATGCTGATACCGTATTTTATGAGTGTATGTTAGATGTAGTAATAAATTTTTAAAGAGTAGTTCAGAAAAATGAATATATAACTGAGAGCTGAGAATAATACATTTACTCATCAAAATACTTTTCATCCTTATCTAACACCTTTCACCTTCTATAAGGTATCGGTCTGGAATGGAAGCCAGAAGGGTAGAATGATCCGTCGTTTGACACGATGAAGACTTCAAGCCATTTTCTTCCTTCGTTCACTGACTGGAAGTGTACAGGGGATAAAGTAATATTCATCGTCCAAAACAAGTGATAGGCTGAACGGACTATCTCGAGACTATACGCCAGGAGTTTCGAAACTTCCCAGTCAAGTGTTACTAATATGTTCTTGACCGGTTTTGCAACATGAAGCTTTTGCGTTATCACCGAGCAATTTAAGGGAAGCAAACCTTTGCTACTAAATGGCCGTTTTTCGACCAATTTCCTGGTTCAATCGCAGCAATAGTTGCTTGTAGAGTTCAACTGTTACACTTATAATGGGCTCCAAAAGTTTGTTGGTGTACAACCTTCATATCCCGCCAGAAGCGTAGAAGAATGCATCTGGGCAATGTTTTGCTCTAAATGGTGCATTTCGGAGTTGATTTTGTTGCTTCGCAGGGATTCGCCTAGTGTTCTTTGTGTTTGAGATTGTCATAACATATCCATTTTTCATCATTCGTCATGATTTTCCCCAAGAAAGGTTTTCAGTATTGGCTTTTTTTAGCAAATTTATGCACTTCAAGATACGCTTATCCTTGTTCCTCTGGGATTTACGCACATGTCGTCCATCTTCCTGACTTCTGAATCTTTTCCATATGAGGTAAAAGATAAGAAATCTCTTTAAGGTATTTTCTTATTGTTTAGCTAGTTCATTTTGTGTTTGAGATACATATTCTTCAAATGGTGCTTGCAGATCCTGATGTCTAGTCTTCAGTGGAGCACCTCTACATTCTCGATCGGTAGCATCAAAATCGCCATCTTTAAGACACCTATATCTAACTTGGATACGATTTTCTGCTAGAGAAAAGTGATCAATTTACTTTTGTAGCCTCTTTTTTCTTGGTGAAACTCGTAATTAATATAAAGAGGAATAAATGACTTACCAAATGAATATTTCACCTTCGAAATTTCAACTTTACTTTCATAATTTTCCCAGATTCTGCCTCGGTTTGACAACTCTGAACTTTATCTTATCAGATGACACAAATGCAGTGTACTGATAAGTAAGCTATTTCCCAGTAGATGTCATACAACCAATATTTGGTGCTATTCTCTTATTATTCCGAGGTATCCTTTCAATCCAAGCAGGTTCGAAATGATTAATTAAATTGGTTAATTCTCTTCTTAATATCCATTATTATCAATTAAATCTTCAAATTTTTAGCTAGTACTACTATCTGCATGCTAGACAAAAATAAATGTTTCCTTTCTCCCATTTGTACATCTGTACTGCCCTGTGTAGTCATGCTATGAAATATATAGCAATGCGTTCGTTACCCGTTGAATTTTACAGTGCTGTGTTTGCTATAGGCTGAATCCCCCTAGATTGGAAATTATTAATATAGCTATCTTATTTTTAGAGGATCCTGGGAAAGTCTCTAAACTTCAAGTCATCCACAAAACAGGTGTTTGTCTTTACTTGAAATGGAAACCCCCTGCTCCACCGGCTGAAGTTGATGGATACATCCTTGAAGGACGGAAGAAGAAAACAGAAAGGTGGAAGGAAATCTTTCGTACCCAAACACCCACAGTTTACGTGAAAATCTGCAGCCCGGAGTATCACGACAAATGGATTCGGGTAAAGTCCTTTTCCCAACACGGAGTTGGCCCTCCGAGTAAAGCAGTTCATCAAAAGAATGAATCCGATTCAGGTAAGTCTGAAATTGATTCGATTCTTAATGAGTTTCAAAATTTTCAGTTAAAAATTCTATACAAGTCATGAATTTAAAATGAGATTCCAAAACATAAAGTAACAAAATATGACTAATTCGTACTTATAGTTCTTTTTATAGAAGTTTTACTTATAGAAGTTGGACTATTCACGATTTTCTCTTCACTAACCTCGGAGACGCCTTTGTAATTTGAATTGTAAAAGAAACTACAATTTCTTACCAACCAAAATGAAAAGTGACAATGTAAATTAGATGAAGATAGAAGTGAATTGAATTAAGGATAGAGATATGTAAGTGAAATAAAATTTAAAGGAAAGAGAAGGGAGGTAGATGGAAGATAATAAGAGGTTGATATAGATATTTGTAAATGGGATTAAACCATCGGAATTAATATTTTGGATTGAAGTGAGATTTTGTTAAAGTATTAAGATACGAATAGGCTGGTGATTTGATGAGTTAAGACTTTATTACTACATTACAAACTAGGAGCAACCGAGTTAAGAAGGATTCGAGAGAGAGCAACCTTTATCCTTTGATAGTTAATAAATTATTTTGATCTGCTCTTATGTATATTCAGATAGAGTTTTGTAATTCTGATTATTTACTGAAGCAGAAAGAGGGAAGTAGAATTAAATAATGAAGGAAACACGTCAGATGTTTCAAAATTATCAGTCTATTAACCTGCACAAGTTATAAGAGGAGAAGCAGTGTAGTAAACAAAATGAGACACTCTAAGAAATTAGCTTATGAAATTAAAAATAGCACAATGTTTCTAATTCTTATTGATAACTTAATAGTAATTGAAGAAATAGATTCAGAGTGTTTCAGAAAGTAAAAAACATTGAAAGGTACATCGCACCATAAAAAGGACCAAAACACCGAAAAACATTTTACCTTATTTTGATTGTATGAATTCTTTCAATACGAATATATGTACAAAATCTCATAGATATATATTTAATTTTTAAATGCGTAAAAATTCATTTCATTTACTTTCAAAACCTTAAATTGCCTTTTCTCACCTTTTTATTTTTCTTGGAGGTCATGTATTTAAAATGCTAAAAAAATGTGTAATCAGCATGAAGCCTTAAAAAAGTTTTTAGTTGTTTTCCATGTTTGATAATCTGTGCATTGAATAAGGACTTAGATATTATCTTTTTAAAAAATCCACAAAAATAGATATTTTAGTTTGTTCGGAAAGTAATTTCTTTTTTTCCCAACAGAAGATTTAATAGTATTTTTTCACAGCCAACTTCATATTTAAACCGTTTAATCATTATATATTTTGACAGCTGATATAGCAATGCTTGCTTGTGAAAATCTTTGAGTGAAAAACAGCAATTTCATCATAATTTACTTTTTTATTATTGAAATAGTAAAAATGCTGCTCCAGCATGAGAAAAATTATCCGATGTGAATGGAGATATATTGACAGAACATCAGTACTAAAACTAGTTTGCAAAATTTCGATCCAGCAATTTTGATGTTGAAAATACACCACGCTCTGGAATACCAGTTGAAGTTGCGGAAGATATATTAAATACATTAGCTGATGCAAACTGGTGAATAACAACTCTTGATATCGCTGAGAGATTAAATTTATTGAATTCGACCTTTCATGATCAGTTGAAACTCCTAGGTTTAATCTCAAAGCTCGATATATGGGTTCCTTATGTTATTACGGTAAGAAATTTGTACCGTCGCGTTAACGTCTGTGATTTGCTTCTCAAATGTCAAGAAAATGAACCGTTTTTGAGACGTATAATCACTATTGACTAGAAATGGATTGTCTACAACAATATTAAATACAAGAGATCATGATGAACCTGTTCAAAGCTTTTCAAAAACTGATATTCATCATCCAGAAAGGTGATGAAAATCTGTTTAGTGGTGTTTCAAAAGAATCGTTTTGTTTGAACTTCTACCGGAAAACACAACAATCAATTCTGAAGTGCACTGTAATCAGCTGGACAAACTGAATGATTCACTTAAACAGAAAAGACCAGAATTGACCAATAGGTAAGGTGTAATGTTCCACCAAGAGGAGGAGAGATCTCATACTAGTTTGTTAACTTGCCAAAAGCTTTTACAGCTTGGATGAGATACACTGCCATACCCACCATATTCTCCAGATCTGGCACTTTCTGATTGTTATTTGTTTCGGTCTCAACAACCATTTTAGACGTTAAAAGCTTTTCTTTAGAATAGGAGGTCAAAAATCACCTGGATCAGTTTTTTTGACATCAAAGAACAAAAGTTTTATGAGAGTAGTATCATGCAACTGCCAGAAAGGGGGTAAAAGGTATTGGACCTAAATGGACAACATATAATTCAATAAAATATTCATTCACTGTAAAAAATCATCTTTCATTTTCTTAAAAAAAATTAAATTATTTTCCGAATAACCTAATAGATGTTCTTAATTGTTTTTTTTGAAGGTGTTATAGAGAAAATTTGTAAAACTACAAATAATATTAATGTAACTAAACTCCTGAAGAGAATTGTGGCAGACACTTGAAAAAATTGAGAGAAAAATTATTCATAAACATTAAAATTTGTAGAAGTAATAAAAAATTTTAAATACAGAAATTTTACGAAACAAATAGAAATCATAAGCGTTTATTTGAAGATGAAGTTTTATTCCTGATTTTTATATTTTATATGTATTGAAATATGGAGAATAAAAACTTTTACTTATAAATATAAAATTTTAAGAAGTTGCACACAGAAGGCTGAGTCCCCTTTGTTAAATTAAAAGTCTTTTATGAGAATTTCAGAGACACACATTTCAATATTTCTTTCGATTCATTAACATAAATAATCGTTTGAGAAATTCAAACATGCTATGATTAATATTTTCTTGGAAACTTAGGAGTAATCACAAAACAAACATTTTTATGTGTTCAAATGACAAGTAACTTCGGTGAAGAAGCATTATTTTTTTTTTTTTCAAATCGGAATTAATTATGAAAAAAAAATAAATGAAAAATAAAAAGCGGTTAGGTCTTATTTTATAAATACGACATATTTTATGCAAAATCTATTTAAAAAATTAAAAATTCGTTGTTTTTTTTAAATTAATTGACTACAAGAGATTTTAATTAACTTTTATTTCTTAGAAGTATCTTTTATAGCTTATTATTGCCCCAATGATGGTAAATGAGTAAATTGAAAAATTGATACTTTCAAAATTTTACTCACAAACCTTTGTCATAGAAAAGAAAATTTCATCACACGAGGTGGGGTATAGTTATAAGCAAATAGGACATCTTTATTAACTTCTGCAATTTCTCATCAATGCCTAAAAAATTGATATAATATATTCACCTAAATGTAACTAAATAGCGATGTAAATGTGTTAATAAATTAACTTGAATAACATAGTTTATTAATTTAAAAAAGGATTACTTTCTCATTCCCGACTTAATAATTACAGCTTACTAAAATTTCTACATAATTAGATTTTTCATGTCTTGAAACTCATGAATCCCAGATTTCAGTCAATTATTTCCAATAGCTTAGGAAATATATTGGAAAAAGAAGTGAGAATTCTCTCTCTTTCTTTCTACGTTAAGGACCCCTATATTTATATATGATTTTTAATTATCGGTGAACTTATCATGTAATATTAGAAAATGGAAAAGTATTATAGAAACAATATGTTTTATATTTTCAAATGGACAATATTACTTCAAAATTACATGTCTGATGTCAAAATTAAAATGAAATAATACAATTTTTAAGTGAAACTTGGTTAAAAAAAACCAAGAAAATATTAGTGAATAAAATTATAAAATACTTTGCAAAATTAATCGTTTGCTCAAAGTGATTCAATATATAATCTCGCAATGGTTTTCCTGAATATTTCTTTAACTAATGACCGGATTAAAATGAAATTTAAGAATATCACCATTCCACACTTAATTTTTGATTAAAATCACATTTTTCAAAGAGAGTCTTATCTTCAGAAGTTAATTAACGATGTTAATTAGCTTAATTAGTTAATATACCAACAATTTAAATTAGCTTCTTTTTTAGCTATTAGGGTTCATATTGATTTTATTCAGCTATAATAAGTATTGCGATAGTTTTGAAAAGTGTCTTTTTTTTTACAAATATACATTATATGTTATTCAAAAGCTATTTGATTGCTTTATTTTCCTATCAGATAGGGGACTAACAATGATAGAAAAAACATACTTTATAACTTCTTGACAAATATAACCAATAAATCATTTTAGTTGAATAAAATTGAAAAAGACATATTTCAACATAATAGTCTTATTCATATTTATATAGGATAAAAGAAAATCAAAATAATATACAAAATAAAACTACCAATCAATTCTCTGAAATGACAATTTCCTTTGGAAATGTGTGACATAGAAACTTTCTCTCCACACTCCTTCCTGTCCCAAGAATAGCTTCTTGAAGACTGGAATACATATTGGAATTAATCTTACATAAGAAATCCCTCTCTTAACAGTTTTTACCTACACTAAAAACATTAAATTTCAACTTATAAGCAAATGAATAACAAATCCTTAGACCAATCTTGAACCTCTCTTGCTACACATGAATATATTTAAAATTAAAATAACTCCTTGTGCTACTGGAGATTCAACACATTACGTCTTTAACTGTCCCATTCTTTCCCTTTCAAAATCTAGCATTGACAATAAGGAATACTGAATTTTAAATACAATGAATAATAGAAAGAATGGAACAGACTCGCAGAATCTACTTGTATTAAAATTGTTCAGAGGATATCTGATAGGATTCAGTAATCATAACTGATCATATTTAAATTCATGAGATATTCATCTAACTAATTAAAAGGAATCTTCCACGTGAAATGTTTTTGGGACCTGAAGGAACATTCCAAGTCCTTGTTGCCAAGCCCATATTCCCTGGGTACAGTAATAAAAAAAAGCCTATTACTACTAAATGCTTGGTCGGATTCCCGTAAGGGAACCAGAAATGCCCCAACTCTTCTACGTTAATGTATTACTTCCCAAACTACTGAAGCTTACAGTTCGAAATTTTTATAACAAAAAGAGGAATGTATATTACATGTATTCTAAAACTTAAGAAATCGACGTATCAGTCAGGAGTTACCCAATTCCGTAAAAAAAATGGGTGGAGGAAATGAACATACATAGAAAAAGAAACGATTAAAATTGCAGAAAAATTGATTATTTGTCTTCGATCATTTCAAACTCAGCAAGTCAATAAGGTAATGGCTTACTTCTTATCTGAATGCAAGGTGTCACTAGGAAGGAATAGTGTTAAAGTTCCCTAATAGTGTTCAGAGGGATTTGTTGCCAAAATGTCTTCGACTGTGGATCCAAAATGGCGAAATTCTATGATGGTTGCATACGCCTTCCCATCAGGTCTCAATGTGCTGCATGAGGGGAAGATACAGTGATCTAGTTGGTCAAGGAAGTGCTCGGAAATCGCGAAGATAATTCATATTAAAGAGTATCGTTTGTGACCAGGCATTATCTAGTAACAAATATCTCTTGAAGAATAGAACAGATGTGTATGGGCACTGTAGGGAGTCTGCTATTACTATTGTGCATCAAACAGTTCCAAAACAAGGCTACAAAGACTAAGGTGTCATTCCTTTCAATGGCAGAACTTCTTAGCTTATCAATAATGGCACTTACAATACAGAGGTACATAGAGAGATTTTTTTCAATCCGTTGTTTGTTGATTCTTTTTGTGCCATCTGGGGCTTATTTCCAAGCAAGATAAGGCCTTGTCGCACACAGAACATTTTGATATTAATTACCTTCAAACTTACAGAATACTTTCTTGATCAGCTATGAGGCCTGATATCTCTTTCTTGGAGCATATTTGAGACCTTATTCGTCTGCAAATATCTCTGAATTTAGCCTACCAGTTAGAGACATTTTGGTAAGAAATTTCGCAGAAACCCATTTAAGAATTTTTATATTTTGTGGTACAGAACCCGGTGATAGCTTATGACTTCCTCCCTTTGTAACAATAGAACTTTAAAATAAATTATCAATTATTTCAAAATTGCTATTGTTTCTTTTTTTATGTATGTTCATCTCATTCAGTATGTATTTATAGGTGTAGGTGTCAAATTTAGGCGTGGTGTGCCAAGTTAGTGTTTTTTAACAGAAAATTTTGTTTAAAGCGAAAAAGGCTAGTCTTACAGAGACTTTTCTAATGTAAATCATATTGAAGTGATATTTAAAGTTTAATTTTGCTGTAGAAAAAAAACTAAATTCCTAGATATTTATTTTAAAGTATTGAATGTAATGAAAAAACTGCACCACCACAAACTTCCATTTATTTAATTAAGTCAAATAGTGTACTCGACTGTTGGAAATTGAAAAGTTAATATAAATTAAATGAGAAGGTTAATATTAACAAGAGAATACTAATTTTTTCAATTATTTTGTTTTTAATTTCCGATTACCTTAAATAAATTCTTCTTTGTGAGGATATATTGCTTAAAATGGTGGATAATTTCTCTCAAATAATATTGTAAATGTCACGGTCATACATACACACTAAGGCATTCACACAAACCCATTTATTGAAATGATAAAAAAAAAAAATTCCGATTCAACAAATAACTGTTTTTACTAGTTTTCTGCATTTTTTTTCGAAAGAAAATCAATGATGTTATACCGAATGATTTTAATGTAAAAATCATTAACAGGCAAGTCTTAAACGCAATCTTATTAGAAAAGAATTGGGGTTATATTTATATAATTTAGCTTCATTGAATTGGAACAGAGTGCCGGACAATGCAGAAGAGGCTATTTTGAATAAGTTGAAACGCTTCTTTGTCGCTTCATTCTCAGAAACAAGACATCGCAAGCAACAGGATCGCAGACACGATGTGTAAAATAGTGCATGGGAGTTATCAATTCTACCGACCCATCTAACGATAACTGAATTGTTTTATATTATAAATATTAAGACAGAAACCGCCTTACCAGTACACTAGTGGTATAATAATTTCCTTCTGTGTAAGAGACGGGAGCAAATCACTTTGACTTGCTTCTCAGAATACATCTTAGGTATTTACTTTACTCCAATGAAACTAAATGTTTTCCAACCATCGCCAGATGTCCATTGGCTGAGCCTCTCTTGACTATATCTTCAATTGTGTGGGGTTTCCAAATAGTATCTAGTCTCCTATTCATTAACGGCTTATGATTTTCTTCGAATGAATATTATCAAGTCTAGCTCTGCTGATCTTTGGGAACTTGTTACAATAGCAAATAATTTAACAATTACTTAGCTGTTCTAATGATGGTTTCAAATATGAAATCTTCATTACTCTAGCACTATTTTAACACACACACACATTCTGTCCATTGAATTTTACAGTGAACAATTTGAATTCTACCACTGGAAAGAATTAAAATCATTGTTTAACTGAACCCTTTGGAATTCAATGAAAAAAATAAGTTATTCTAGGTTTCCAGCGATACTTACATGCTTCTAAAAAAGCGCTCTCATTAAGAGAAATTTGACCATTGTAAGCAAGTGAAATGCTTAATTTATATTGAGACATTAATAAAATTTTTAACTTTTCTTAGTCGTCAAATATATTTAGCAAATTGTTCACGAGACAGTTGAATTCTACTGAAATTTGAAACATAAATGACATTGAGCGTTTTCTGTCTAATGATAAAAAAAATCATAATACTTAAATAATTAATCTTTTTAGCAAGGTTGAATGCGCTATTTAACCAAGAGATTGATATTAGAATTAATTTATGTAATTTGTTTGTAATAATACGTATTTTGTCCAATTGCGTTGACAATTGCAAAAGTTTCTCAGATCGGTTTTCTACAATTGACGGCAACAGCTTTGCACAGTTCGCAAGACATTATCTTTACGGTTGCTAGTAAAAATATAAATCTATCCAGATTTAAATTGGAAATGTATGAAATTTGTTTATTTATTAGCTAATGTTTTCCTTGAACATTAGATGAACAAAATATGAAATTTTTTAAGTGCTTAGAGGTGAGTAATTTTAATGCGAAAGAAGTATGTGTTTACTTTCAATGATTACCTTTACTTCTTGTGCATATTAAACAAATTAAAGCAAAGGGCAATTAAATATTTCAGAATCTGATTAAAATATCAAATCTGTTGTATTCCACTGACTGTATAACAAAATAAAATCTACAAAATATCAAAAGAAGTGTAATTATAAACTTTATCATACCTCAATAGTTATATACAAATTTTTTCTATAAATTAAATTTTCATTAGATGTTGTATTATTAGTGACTTGTCAATTTTTCTAAGTATGTGATAATTGTTAAATGATATCACAAGGTTAAATATTATATATTTGTTTCATTTTTTTAATACATTTTAATGGAATATAAAATCAAAATTTTACTTTGAAGAGGATGAAGCTAATTGAAGTAGAAGCCATGTTGATTTTTTTTTATTCTGAAAAATATATATTAAAAGAAATTTGCTTGCATTTTTAAAACTGCTTACCTATTTTGCAGGATTACTTTCAGCTTAATGTAATTGCTAAGTTTTGTTTCATCAGAATGATAAAAATGTCCATACATCTCTACGTATAGCGTTCATTCAAGAATGCGGCAGATTGCAGAAAAAAAGAAATTCCTAAGAATTTCCATTTGCTTAAGAAATATTTAATTTTCAAAATGTTCCAAAAGTTTTAAATTGAAGAGGCCTTAATCTGCATCATTTTTAGATAGTTTTATAATTTATTTATTATCAATTTTCAAATAAAAATTACTATTAAGGCTCCCATCTACTGGATATTTTGATTCCTCGAGCATAATAAATTCCTGTGGAATTTCTACTACCTCTCAAATGCTATTTTATCTATTTGAATGCAAAGAAGCGCATTCGAAAGAGCAAAAAATATTGAAAGTTTCTGCGGAATTTAATTTTTACTTCCATTTTTATAAATATTTTAACCCTCTTTTAATGATTCTTTTGAGTTCTTTCTGTTCTTTAAAAATATTTAAAGTTATTTTCAAAAATTGGAGGGGAAAAAGTAATTCCGTTGAAACCTTTGTTACTTTTTGCTGTTTCGGGCGGACTTTTTTGCATTCAAATAGATCAAATAGTAAAGATTTGAAAACAGTAGTATAAATTCTATAGGATTAACATTATTTTCACGATATAAAAATGGCTGGTATACGGGAGCCTTTATATATTTTTTACATTAATTTGTATGATTTTTCTACAAAATATGTTAAATGTTGTTCATAATTTAACCTCATAAATTAATGATAGAAATATATAACAAATTAATTGCTTACGAAATAAAACTTTATTATTCGCTTAAAGCACTATAATATAAAACATCTCAAATAAATTAAAAGAAATTTTTGACTGTTAGTATTCTTTAACAATTTTGTGGTGTTGTTAAGTGTAAAAACAATGAAAAAGGAAAATCAAAAATGAGGGGAAAAAATGTTTTAATGGCTCATTAGTTTTAATTCTTAAATGTGATTAAAATAAAATATTCACTCCTGTAATATAAGTTTTTTATGTATTTATTTATATGATTGAAAAATAATGATTTCTCTCTAATTTTTTTTATTTTCTGGAATAGAGTTAGAACTCAAGGAAGCTGAATTCAGACTGTATGATTTAAGATCAGGTAGGTATTTATAATCAGTATCTTATTATTATTATGTGTGTGTGTGTGTGTGTGTGTGTGTGTGTGTGTGTGTGTGTGTGTGTGTGTGTGTGTGTGTGTGTGTGTGTGTGTGTGTGTGTGTGTGTGTGTGTGTGTGTGTGTGTGTGTGTGTGTGTGTGTGTGTGTGTGTGTGTGTGTGTGTGTGTGTGTGTGTAACACCATCGAAAATGAATAACTTCTATTAGTTCGTTGTTGTATCATACACTGAATTTAGCAGATATCTAATTTATTGCATAGTAAGAAAGAACCACAGCGTAAATTTAAACACGTTTGTCTTGATTAAAGATTTCAACCAAATTTCTCTTATTTAAATTATTACAAATATTTAAATAATTAAAAAATACAAGTCTTTTTTTTTCGTATGCGAGTTCATCAGAACTACTCGTTCAAATTTCAGGGAGAGGTAGGGAAGAGTAAAAGAAAACGATTTCTCATAGGATTCCGTGAACTCAAAGAAATGCTTGACGTTGTAGAGTGTGGAGTGTATCCACTAATTTCATTCATATCTAAAGCTCTTTGATAAGTTCAGTCAATCGCAAAATTGACATATAAGTTACAATTGTTAGTATTTTTATGAATTTTTTATTTAAATCATCTGGTCACACAAATAATGAGACTCAGTTTAGGCTCCCGTCTACCAGCCATCTTAATTTCGTAGACGTAATGTTAATCCTCTGGAATTTCTACTACCTGCCTCAAATCTGTACTATCTTATCTAGTTGAACATAAAAAAGTGCATTCAAAAGAACAAAAGATAGTGATGATTTCTGTGGAATTACGTCCCCTCCCCTTCCCCCATTGTACAGAAGTGAGGACGGTAAAAGAAATTCCATAAGACTAGCATTTCTTTCAAGAAATGTAGCATTACTTTCAAGTATGAATAACAAAACAACAGAAAAAATCTACATGCAAAGAAAAAGAGCTCATTCTATCTAATATAAATGTCTTATATTGTGTGCTTAACAATTACCCAGATCCCAATAAGAGTTCATTTTTCTGACCTTGATTTTAAAAAAGAAATATGAAAATATTCGAATCTTCTTTTTATGTAACTTACTTTTTCTTCCTTTCAGAAGAAATAAATAATGAGGATTATGGCTATAATTATGTATTGGACCCAAAATCATATGAGTATGAGGACGATATACCTAACGATGCAGGGAAATGGTATGATAAAAATACGATGGAGTCAAAAGGTATAATAGGTTTATATGGTATTCAAAAAAGTAAACTCTTCCATGATATTTTCTGATATTATTAAGTGAGATAATAATAAATAATCAGTTTATATATATATATTTAATAAAGAATAATTTTTCTTTTAATTGTTGATTGTTAAGGAAAAGAGCCGACTCTAACTGCTTTAAGATAATCTAATTTTGTATCTCCCTTTCAGAAAACGACGCATATAGTGAGGAATCAGATGAATTCGATACGGAAGAAGAGTTGAAATTTTCGTTAAAAATCAAAGGTATTAGGAAAATACTGATTAGGCTTAAATTTTAGGAGTTTTTATATGTACAATAAGTAAGTCAGTGTGTGCTAAACTTTCGTCAAGACACGACGTTTTGCGTATACACGTATACACGTACTGTATACACTTGTATCGGAATCATAACTAGAACAGAGGTGTTTGATAAAGTTTTGCTTAAAAGTGACAAATCGGCTAGTAAAACTTATTAAATGATAAAGAATGCTTATGGTGTGGATTCTTTGCCCCAATAGGATGTGTTTTTATGGTTTGAGAAATTTTCCAAGATAGAAGAGAGGACTTTAAGAATGGGGAATGGGTTGCCTTAATCTAGCCAAAGGTGAATAAACTTCTATTATTAGTAGTTTTTTCCCTTGCAAACGATCGATTGACTTGGAATTTGTTCTTGTGGTACAAACAATGAACGTAGAGTTCTTCAAAGGTGTAGTAGATAGGTTATTAAGACGCATAACACGTGCATGTCCGTAATTGAATATAGATAAGAATTGGTTCTTGATGCATGACAACGCACCATCACACAATGCAGCCTTTATTTAAAAATGTTTGATGAAAAAGTTATAACTATGCTGTACCATCCTTCCTATTCTCTGAACTAACCACAGATGGATTTTTATTTCCAGAGCTGAAATTTAAGCTTTTGATTGCGTTGAAATCATAATTCTTGGCCAAATTTTGCAATATATTTACTATATCGTTTTAAAACCCAACTTATTAGTTTTCTAAAATTGTTTTTGTTTTGAGTCTAGGTAATTAGGAACGTAATTATAACGATTTAAAAATTACATTATGGCAGTCAGCCAAACATTATGTTCCGATTTAAATGATTTTTTTAAAAATATTGCGTACTCAAAATAGGATTTAACCAAATGTTACTCAGATATCCGTGTAAAATTTAATAACTTTTTTAACTATAACTTTTTTACACCTAATATATTTTAGATATTAGTTTATTGTGTTAATCCATGTCATAAATGAGTATTACAAAAATTAAATGTAAATAAATGTGACAGAATTTTGTATGGGGTGTTTTGCGTTTAGGTCAAGTTTCACGAAATTTCTCCTTAAATTTCTTAATTTATTAAATTACCTTTTTAAATAATTTTGAGTCAATCTTCATAAAAATATTGAGGAAAATTTAAATACCTTTCTTAAAAAAAGTTGCTTCGAACATAGTCGGATACCTTAAAGGTTAACAATTTACTGGTACCAATATGACTGAAGATAGTATTACATTTAAACTACGAGACATTCTAATGGAGTCTAAATCACCTTCAGGATCATGCCAACCGATTTGTAACTTACAAGTATCAAATTTTGAATTATTGGTAATAAAAATTTTATTTTTTGTACTTTCTATCTTATTCATGCATTAGTCATAAAATGTTTCAGCCACATCATGTATTTCCTGTACAAATTGAAGAAAAGTTATACCTCAAGATATCTCGTCAATCTTTTATTCTAACATTTTAGCACACAGTTCAATGAAGTATTAATCAACTAACACAGCAAAGGTTATGGATAAAGCATTTATATCTATCACCTTTATCGTATTTGTAACAATTCTTTGCAAAGACAGTTGACTTCAAAAACTTTGAATTAAAATTAATTTCGTTATCATCACTTACAATCAATGTTAAAAAATAAATTGAGCTTTCCGTTTCTTACATATAATTTTAGATAAAATTAGGAGCGATGAAGACACAAATGATCAAGATGAGTCAAAATCTTCTGATGATGATAAAGGTAACATTAAAAATTTTAGTTGGATTAAATTTAAAACTGTGAAAGTAATTGAACAGTGAATGTTTTGTATAACAACAGCAAAACATTTAACTCGAAATTCAGGGGATCAAAATAGTTTTTTCGTGTAAAAGAATTTCGTGTAATTCTAATGATGTAATTGTTTTTAATAGATAAATTTATATTTTTATGATGTCCTTAACATTTTGCCGTTCATTTTCTCAAAACGTTCGAACCAGCCTAGATTTGCAGAAAATTCAATACCTATTTGTTTTGAAAGTTCATCGGCTCTTGTCAGCAATAAAGTATATTTTGATACGGAAGCATTCTCAGACCTAGTTCGTTAGAACCAAACAAGCAACATATTCTCTAAACATTCTTGTTTAGCCGTGTTCTCATATGTTTTCTCTCTGACTCAAAGATATTACTCATAAACGTAACAGTAATTTAATATCTATTTTCAACCATAGTCGACAATCACAGTTTGTAATCCTATTAATTTGCGTTTTGGAGATCATTTTTCATGCCTTAAAAAATTCCACCTTTATTTTAAGCGAAATAGTGGTGGTTTTTTTCCCCCATCCAGTTTCTTTATCATTGTACAAGTAAAAAATTTATTTATTTTAAATACAAAAAACTCAAAATTCATCAAATCTTCAATTATTTTGATACGAAATTCAACGATTTTGTCTCACAATTTACAATTTTCGCTGAATTCGGAAACACACGGACCAGTACATTGAAATGCTTTGGTAAGAACAATGTCTTTACCGACCCAAAGACAAGCAATAACTTATCAACAGTAACAACTATTGTTTATTTTATTCAAAAAATAAATTAAGAAAATGAGACAAAAATCTGAGTGTGAAATGAAGTTAACAAACAAGATTTATGAAATTATAGGAAAAAAATGTATATTATTGCATAGTATTTTGTTACGACTGCAATATTATCTCATGTTAACCAATTTTTAATTTGAAGTATTTCTTTATTAAACGTCTTTCTCTATATTTCTTTATTAAATTGTTTTATTATTGCCTAGTTTCAAAAATATTCCAAAAGTCTTAGGCTTGGTTTTAAAATTAAAAATTTTCAAAGTTTTTTTCTTTAAAATTTCTGAAGAACTTAAAAATATAAACCTTTTCAGATATTCTAAAAATGAATTCTTCATAAGTATTGTA
This sequence comes from Nephila pilipes, assembly GCA_019974015.1. Lineage (NCBI taxonomy): Eukaryota > Metazoa > Arthropoda > Arachnida > Araneae > Nephilidae > Nephila > Nephila pilipes. Next base: position 171,843 of record BMAW01093163.1, read on the forward strand.
TACAGCTGCGGTAGCCGAGTGGTCATGGACGCAACCTCAAGCCAACATTATTTCAATTGAGTCCTGATGCAACTAAAGTCCCTTCCAGTAATTGGGTTAACATTAAAATTATCGGGGCTCATAGTTCCCATTGGAATATCGTGGAAATGATGAAAATGGATTCCAGATTGAGTGTAGTCCACATCACTCGTCCTGGGGATCAAATCTAAGATGTCAGTCACTAACAGCCAACATATTGCTTCGCCAAGCGCGAAATTAATAAGCAATCAATCAAATCAACGACACCACTTTCTTAATAGTAATGTTTTATTACAGCGTAATTTTGAAAATTATGCCAAAGAAATTCTTAACTTAATTTAAACCAGGACTCTCAAGATATCTCATTCCATTCAATGAATTGTATTAATTTTATCTCATGAAAAGTTAAATTATAATGTAATTCATACAGTAATCTTTTCCGAAAGCAGAGACAGTTATTGTTATTCACTGATTTCGATTTTGGAACTATTATCTACAAAAGATAATTGTAATTAATAATTAGAGTAAAAATTAATTTCGATTTTTTCATTTAAAACACTATAACAGAAGGACTGAGACTTTCGTTTCTGTTCAGATGAACTTAACTGGACTGTTGAAGATGACAAAAGTGATTCAGAAGATTTTGAAGAAAATTCAAAACGTCCTCGAAAAAAAATAGAAACTTGAAAAAATCCTTGAGGTTTGGTGGTACGAAAGGTTTAAAAACATTGGAGTAATAAATTCTTCAATAAAACTAATTATATATGAATTTCACCAACATGTGTGTTCCGATGTCGCGACAGATGATGCTACGGAGCACTTTGATTATGTATATGTAATTTGAAACTAATGGAAGTAAGAAGGGGGGAGGGGAATATGCAAACAAACTGATGTCGATGTTTTGGCTAGGTTCATTGCTAATAGCCCTCAAATTGCTTCTAAAAACGACATCAATCAGTTGTCAATCCATTAAACAATAGCATTTTCTTAAAAATAATATTATTTTGGAGTATCACCTCAAAAGGATTTCGGAAGAACTCTTGACTTAATATATATCTAGTCTCTCAAGATGCCTCACTAATTTTTCCTTCGGTTAATTCGAATGATTTTGACTCGTGAGACGTTACATTATAAATAAATTCACATAACATTTTTTTTTCCAAAAGCTGATATCATGTTTGGATCTATTCTCTACGAAAAAGATAGCATTAATAACTTCCAGAAACAATTAACTTTGATTTAAAATACTGGGGTAAATGAAGAAATGAAACATTCGTTTTTGTTTAAATTGATTTTTTTTTTCATTTCAAATGGGCTTAAAATAATTGATGAAGATGAAAAAAGTGATCTGCTGGAGTTATACATTTTGAACATTCAATAATAAAAAGTCACAATGTCCTCGAATAAAAGACATATGAAAATATATGTATTCAGTCGCAACGACAAATGGCGCCATGGGGAGCTGTAGCTTTGTCGAATTTAAATGTAATTTGAAATAGTTCGAAGTGAGAAAGAAAGAAAATATGTGAAAACAAAATAACGTCTTCGTAATGGCCCGATTTATCATTGGTAACTATTGCGACATTAATAAGAAATCTATCACTCATTGTAATTGCCAGGCCAAAATGCATCTAAAAATTGAAGCTAAAGAGAAATAAGACTCACTTCTCTCCCAACAAAACTAACTTATTGTATTTTGTGTCTCTAATCACCTATTTGATCCAATTTTTTTTTTTCAAAACAATACACGGAACTATATAAGAAACTTGCGTATTGGCCGGAATCCAGCATTTAAAACAATGAAATATAATTGGAATTTTTTAAAAATAATTCTAGCTGTGTAAAACATGCTTCTTTAATGTGGCATTTACCTCAAATATTAATAACACAAAAATGGTGAATCCAAACCTCATTTTAGCTTAAAAACAAAATTATGAAGTGCAATAAATTCACTATACCAACTTATCATTAATGCTATAAATATACTCTTCAAATTACTTTTTCTCTGAATATATACAAGAGTTTTTCTGAAAAGTTTCTGACCTTAACGTGAAAATGGTAGCACTCGTCAATAAAATCAAGGGAATGTGGTTGAGCACCTTTTCTCAAGTATTCAACAAGATTTCAGCCAATTTGGAAGCGCAGTTGTTCGATAATCGCTTGGGCGAGTTGATGCGAATGGTTTTGGGAAAATGGGAAAAGTTGAGTATCGAGCTGTCATTAAATATTTGTTTTTAAAAGGCATTACACCTACATAAATCAAAGATGAATTGAACGCTGCCTCTACGAGGACTCTACACCTTCATTTACCATCATAAAATTTTAGGTTTAATTAAACGTGGCCGTACCAGCTTGGGAGACAGTGAATGTTCGAGACGTCATAAAACTGCAACCAATGACGACAGCATCGTTGAAGTTCACCAAATGGTGCTTAACGCTGTCCAATTAAAGTGAGAGGGATAACAGAGGCTATGACTATGTCCAAAGAACATGTTTGTCTCAGGTTTGAAACAAGATTTAGTCATGAGAACGCTGTCCGTACGTTGAGTGCCGCGTTTGCTCACGTTAGAACAAAAACCTGTTCTAACGAACATTTCCAACACTCTGTTGGTACAGTTTAGGAGCAATAAATCAGAGTTTGGTCGCCGAGTAGTTACTGTAACTAGATGGAACTTGGATATACAATTATACACCTGAAACAAAAGTACAGTAAAAACAGTAGACTACGAAGGGAGAACCGGCTCCAAAAAAAGCAAAAACTGTTTTTCCTCTTGGGGAAATGATGGCGATTGTTTTTGGGATAATCATGGAGTTATCTTAATCAATTATCTTCAAACAAAAAAAAACCATTACATTATCGCATCATCACTCGGTAAGCTAAAGGCAGAAATTATAACGGCCACCATCATCCTTTCCAAAAGCTGTACATATGGTTTGGAATGCTTTCCAAGCTCGCGAAATGATACTTTTGTTGATTTCGAACTCTTCAGCTACAAGGATCAAACTACGTCCCTCCTCCAGTTTTCCGAACATTCTTCCAGGTGTTGTCGTCCAGGTAATTTCTTCTTACCAGGAAAGATTTCACTTGCACTTGCAGCGAATGTCTTGAATTGAGCCTCCGTTTTTCCTTTTATTATAGTCTTGAGCTGCGGGTGCCGACCGTACGCTTTTTGCATACAATCACGTCGCCTATGACATTTTGTTCCTGACATTTGCATATCCATCGCCTTTGTAATTACTTATTTGAATGCTCATTGTAATGATTGCAATAATCCCTTTTCTGCTATTTCATGGCTATCCACTTATAATTTACATTGTTGCTTATGTTTTGCACTCCAGTGTGTAAGCACGATGTTACTAACTAGTTCCTATTGTATGAGGGATGTTCCGAAAGTAAGTTTCGTCACTTTTGAAGAAGCAGATGGTACAACAGGAGAAACAAAAAAAACCACTGTAAAAATTCCCACCCTTTGCTGGTTCAATGACAGAAGTAGTGTCAATTAAAGAGGAATGACACAAGCGCAGAACGATGAAGAAAATTGAGTAGTAGCAGACTAGCGAGCTCGAGGTTATTCGAATACAAATCGCGATGGCAGACAGACGTGTGCTGACAACGTGGTTGGCAATAGAAGTGAGTACTGTTAACTGATATGAATGGGCACTTGGGGTAAGTGTGTCCGTCATCCATGAACGCTTACAGATCAAGTATGGTGAACAGGTCTAGTCGCGTCAAATGGTTGGGCACTGGTGTTGCATGTTCAGTGAAGGAAAGCAGAGTGTGAAGGGTGAAGTTAGAAGTTGGCGTTCCTCCACATTAACGAGTGTTAGCAACATTGCTAGAGTCCAGGACATGGTGTTAGTGGACAGGCGCATAACGGTGTCAGACATGGCGTCTACACTGCGTATTAGTCATACTCAGGCCTATCCAAAACAATGCTGTGATGGAGCAGGATGTATGACAATTCTTTGCATTACAGGGCACCGAGTCTTACGAGAGTGATTTCTTTAAACTTGATACTTGCTTGCAGGCTACGACAAATGTCTCATTGTTAGTTGCGACTATGTCGAAAAATAGTGCAAGGTGTATAGTTAATGAAGACACTTTTTTTGGAAATAAAGTTTTTTGAGTAAAAAAACCTTACTCTGTACCTTAGTTAGATATAACTATGATGGTTTTTCTTGTACAGAGTGAAGAAATTCAAAGTTATCTAATGAGTTTTTCTTTCAAGTAATTTTATCTCAGCTGCATAAATTATAAATTAACTGAAAGAGGAAAAAATACTTCTTATATTTTACTTATTTCCAGTTCGTACAACTGTCTGCAAAAATAATTAGTTTTCACACTTTTTTATCCATAGTTCAAAACAGTTGATGAGAAATACTCAGTCTTTAATTTCTAATTAACTAAATTGTCTTCTTATCAGGCAAAAACAAGAATGATGAAGATGAGGAAATGGATGCAGAGAATATCCCTATAGACGAAGATTCAGAGTATAAAGATTCGAAAATCTCAGAAGAAATCACAGGTAATGGAACAAATACAAAATCTTTAAAGGTATGATAAGGCAAAATTTTAAGGTACAAATAGAATAATCTCTTCAGAGATTATTCCTTTTCCTCTTATTAGAATAATCTATTATTGCTTACTTTCATGGACGTTTTCGATACAAATGAAAAATAATAATAATAATAATAATTGCATCACAAAATCTGTCCCTCAAAAAAGGGCTTACGTTCAAATAATTTCAACACGATACACAAATTATGGCAGTTTAAAAAACGTCATGCATGAAAAAAGAAACATTGTTTTGTATTATTAACTATTTTCTCGATTTATCATAATTCTTTAATAAACGATTAATTTATATTAATCATTTTGAATTCAAGCTGAATTTCGGTTAAATTACTTCAAATTATTGTTAAGAAAATGTCAATCTTTTCTTGTTGCTAATGAGGCAAAAGTAACCTCGATAAAAATTAAAAACAAATTGACCAATTGGTCACGTTGAGTACCAATTAGACATTGAGGTACCAACTGGTTGTCCTGTGAAAAATGTTTGGTCGTTTTATTGCAAATTAGCTCACTTGCACAAAAACTGTCATATGAAATAACCGGACTACTGCGTACATTAAATTCTGTTGGATATTTAAAACCACTAAATTGGTTTGGAGTGGTATAAACTCATGTGTCATTATCGTCACTTTATCATGGTTCAAAACAACGAGGTCAAAAGCTCTTTTATGTACGCAACTCTAGCCCAACATTAATTCAAACCCTAAAAAATCATTTTTATGTTACTTAATTGCTCTTCATTTGAGAAGAAATCAATGATGAAGATGAAAAAAGTTATATGGAAGAGACAAGTTCAAAAGAATATGAAGAAGATACAAATAATGGACGTTCCAAAAGCACAGAAGGAATTCAAGTTAATCGAAAAAAATCCAGAACCATCAGAGGTATGATTTTTTAAGATATTTAAAGAATAGCTTATCTAAACTATTCTTTTTCTTTGTTTAATATAACGGGCTTATTAATAATACTAAAAAAATGTCCTGTACAGAGTAGATAATGTCATTTTAATGAATAAAAAGAACTCAAAACATCTAACGATGTTTTGTTTTCAAATAATTTCACTACAAATTAATATAACTATAAAATATTTGGAAATTTTAAAATAAACAGATTTTTTTATTTGCGATTCAAAAATAAGAAGGGAGAAGTATCAATATCTTTTATGTAACTTATTTTATCTTCCTTTTAAAAGATTTTTTTTTCTTCAAATTATTTTATCTTCTTTCAGAAGAAAAAATAATTTGGTTTTAGAGCAAATCAGCTCTTCAACTTTATTAGTAAAAAGTCACTCAAGAAATTTCATTCTTATTTAAATAATAAAGATGAGTTATTTCAAGCTCAAAGAAAATTGTATGAATTTGATATAAAAAGATTTTTAAATATCTAATGAAGTTTGATGAAAACAATAAAATGGAATAATAAAAGGAACAAATGATAAAAAAAATTATCATTAATTTTCTTTCTTTTTTATTTATTGGAGGGCACCTCCCAAGTTTTTTTTTTTTTTTTTTTTTTTTTTTTTTCAAATTTTCAATGTTAGGTCGATAAAAATATATAGGTTTTTGAGCAAATATCTAAAAATGATATTTTTAACATTATCCGAATTTTCATATTTTTATCGCTTAGAAAATGTTGTAGCGAACAGAATAAATGGAAATCTGATGGCGGAGTATTGAGTGAGTATAGTGGGTTATACAGTATGCCCATCCCAATTCAATAATTTTTTCCAGGTTTACATCCCTAAAAGGCGTTTTTCTGTGTTTGGTGCAGTATTAGCGGAGTGGTTCATTTTGCTGAAATCTGCACATACTGGGAATGAAGACTTTTACTGTGAAAAATTGGATCAAATAAATCAATTTTTAATCGAAAAAAGCCCAGAGATCATCGACTGAAAAGAATATTATTCTGAACACGATAACGCAACACCGTACACAGCTCAAGACGAACTCTAGAAAAAATTAATGAATTGGGGTGAGATGTATTGCCTCACCCACCATACTCGCCAAATATTGCACCATCGGATTTCCATTTATTCCGATCACTACAAAGGGGCAAAAAATTCAATAATTCGGATGATGTCCAAACACCATCTTCAAATATTTTGCTCCAAAACCAATTGCTATTTATCGATCTAGCATTAAAAGTTTACAAGCTAAATGGCAAAAGGTTATTGATAACGAAAGTGACTATATCATTGAATAAAAATAAAATCTTGGTAAAATTTTAACTTCTTCAATTTAATGTAGGAAAACGACATAACTTTCTGGTCGCTATAATATATTTAGGACATAATTCTCAGCATAATTAAATTTAGTCATTTTAAATCAAAACTAATTTTTGCATGAATAGTTTTGAAAAAAGAGTGGTAAAAATGTAAAAATTTCTTGTGCAACTTGTTTTAGCTTCCTTTCAGAAGAAAAAATTAATTGCATATAAAATAAATTATTCCTTTCTTCATCTTCATCACTTATTTTTCCTTCCTTTCAAAGAAAAATGTTAATTATAATTATGAAGACCAACAAAATTGTTTACTTAGAGTATATAGTTTTAATTGAATTTAAAAATAACTCAAAGCTTTCATGAATTTTTTTATTCAAATAATTCCACACCAGATGAATATATCATAAAATACTAAATAAAGTAATACCTACTCGTATGAAAAGAAAGAAACATTTTACATCGCTGATTTTTTTTTCGCAAATTTGTCCCTTTTCTTAGCATAAGTAATTTAAAATTAAAACTTATTTTTCTTTTACAGTTTAAAAACAATGTAGACTAATTGTAAGGAATTCTTATGCAAACCGTATTATTTTGCTTTCAAAAGTAAAAAAAATAAGGTGGTTATAAAATAAGTTACTTTATTTTCTTTTCATCTTCATCACTCATTTTTTCTTCTTTTCAGAAGGAAAATTGAATTATGAAGATAAAGAAGAAATTAGTCACATAAATAAAGAAAAATTTAGTGATGAAAGCGAAGAAAGAGATATGGTGGATTTAAGATCACATTATTCAAATTTTGAGAATACATCAGGAAGAGGCAAACAAAATACAAGTTTAAATGTCAAGGGTAAGAAAAGGCTTGGATGGCGTCAAGGTAGGACATTTTTGGGAATATTCAACGAATGAAATAATCAGTAATATTCTTTTTTCTTACTGTGATAGCTATTTTTATGCATAGTTACAGGCTTTAAAATAAGCATTTTGCTTTTATGTTTTATTAATAAGTGGGCTAACTCCATGTCTTAAAATATTTATTTATCTTTAAAAGATTTTTAAAATCAATATTCAGATTAGTTATAAACATTGTTATCAATTTATGATAATAAGTAATTAGTTCTGTAAAATTGATGAAAAAAACATTTCATACGACGAAATACTCAGTGACTTCCACGTCATTTTGGAATTTTAATGAAGAATCTCAGAAAGGCGGTTTTTTTTTTTTTTTTTTTAAATTTTCCAATAGTTGCGCCATTAGTGGTCACTCCATATCTGTATTAGACACACGACTGACCTTTTACTATTCGATGTAATTAACTCCGGGTTTTGCATTGAATAAGTTCACAAAACTCAGAATAGTTTGATTGGTTGTATAAAATTTTTGGCATTGAGTTCTAGTGAGACATATTGTGCCAAACCGAAGTTTTGTCAATTAAGAAAATAAAGATAGTGTATAAAACTTTAGATATTTAAACCATTTGAGTTATAAGCAGAGCATTTTTTAAAATGTGTCTTACAGTCAACGGTTAAACACAATGGTTACACATTGGGGACCTACTCTAGGAAGAGATGTTTATGTGTTAATCTTGTGAAATATTTAGGCATGTTCTCAGAGCATAATGTTTACTTTTCGAAAGGAATATTTATTTAAGATAAATTAGGCATGTTGATTTATTAAAAATTAAGATTTGCTTTGTGAATATCAACATCGCAAACATCGTGAGAAGCGAATCCACAGTGTTTAAGACATAAATATTGCAACTAGCCTAAGAAACAGAAGTTGAAAGAGGTAGCTCCGAGCACACGTAGGGGTAGTCTGTAGAAAATAAAAACGCCGAGAATCTGAGAGATCTGGCTTGACCTCTGAAGAGTTATATATTTTTGGAATGTTTTCAAAGCATACAGAGCATAAGTTTCGGAGAAAAATATATAAAGATATGTTTACCTTGAAACTATTGAAAGGTTTTTAGATTTAAATTTGAAAAAATATTTAAGAGAAATTTATTCTTGTTTAGTAGGAATCGTAATCCTCATTCTTTGATCATTGTCCCAAGGTAACTTCTACCTTGGTCGTGATCTCGGCAGCCGTTGTTTCAGTAGAGTCATTGGGTTAGAGTCATGTTCCACTAAAACCCGGCATATTACATCTATCGAGACTCCAAGTACTCACTTTGAAGAATTTTTAGCAAACGTTTGTTAGTGTGGAAGTTTGGAGAGTGGGGTACCAGCTCAAGTATTGTCCTCGTCACCTGACCGTAGCTCAAAATTACGAAGTCCGTTACCAATAATTCTCGTGTTGCTTCTAAATATGACATTAATAAACAATCAATCAATCATTTTCCGTGGAAGAAAATTTCACCTTTAGAAAGCTTAGCTTGAGATAAACTGTTGGTTTTAAAAATGAGTGAAATTAGTATTAAAAACATTAATTTATGTTTTTGAGGAAGAGTTAGAATTTTGAGTAAAAAAATTTGTTATAATTTATATTTAAAAATGTTTATAGATTAAAATATTGTTATCCCAATTAACACTCGTTGTCATCACTTTGTATTATCTTGAATTTGTTATAAGTCCTGCATATATTCCCCTTGAATGTTAGAAGTCCTAAATCTATGTATTAATACTTTACGTGTAAAATGGTATATTTAAAATAGAATTTTCCTGAAAATTAGTTATCAAACTAGTTTTTTGCTTAGCTTTTAATTGGATTGATCTTATTTAGCTATCTAAAGCATTCTTTCTCTGAATTCCTTCAGCTGCAGAAAAACAAATAACTCATTACTATTTAGTAATGAACTAGTAACAATAATTTATTAAACTAATTAGAAAATTACAAAAGCCTTATTCAAATGTAACATATTTTAAAGCAAAAGACTTTCAAACTTCTTTAAAATTGAAAATTAATATCATTTAGTATGTATTCATCTCCCATCTACTGATCTTGCATCATTTAAAATAAGTTTTAAAATTTCAAATTTCCTCTCAGTAGAATATTTATGGTAAGTACATCTCAAAAGTGACACGATTACCTATTTTAAAATTACTTAAGAGGTTAGCTCAAAATGTACCTGTTTTTGACGATAAATGGCACTTCTAAGGCATAACCATTGTAGGCTGCAATCTGTTAAACAGAGAAGAAAAAAATTTGACACTGATTTTTGTTCAATTTTCATTGCTGACGTATCGAGTTGTTGTCATCCTTTTGCATCCAGTTAGACCATCGATGAGACTTGGATTCATCATGCTATACCAAAAGCCATGCAACAATCAAGATGTAGATGAATATGCTCCCAAGATGACGGTACTCACAATGACCGGAAAAGTTATGGTGTTGATTTTTTTTTTTTTTTTTTTTTTTTTGATGAAGCAAGCGTCATACTCCTGAGCTTCTTAGAAAAAAGAAAAGCGATCAATGGACAACACTAGTCACTACTGAACTAACCCTTTGCAATTCTTAGAACGAGCATTTTTCGAACCAATTTTTTCACTAATAGTCTGCTTTGACTCAATACTTGAAAGTACTTAAATTTTTTTTATGGCTCCCAGTTCAGTCATAAGCTCCTTCATTCAGGTAACATAAAAACTGCAAGAAATTTATGGAATCAATCGATGTTTTGATGGTTTTAAATCAGGATAGCAAATACCAGCTCGTTCTCCTAATGGATCGCATTACGACTACATTCTCTGGGAATCTGAATCAAGTAATCTACGAACCAAGTAATCGTCTTATCCTTAAGACGTATCTTAAGACGTAAGACGTCTATCCTTAAGACGCAAGTCTGAAGGAATAGGCCGTGTACTACAGACGAATTCAAAGCTTCTGCTCGCTAAAACATTCCTACAGCACCACATAAAATTACTTGGTTGGTAGCGAGAAACTTCTCAGAGAGACTTCAGAAATGTATAGACACCGAAGGTCGCTATTTGAACGATATCAGTTTCAAAGGAAAGTAAAGGGAAATGTGCATATCGAAATGGTAAATTTTCTTCTTTTAAGCAATGAAATAAAATTTTGAATAACACATATGGTTTGTTTTATCACATGTTTGAAATCGGGAAGTTATTTCTGACCAACACCCAGTTAAAACAATAAGAAAGTCAAAAAGATACATTCTTTCTTTCTGTGCTTTCTTTTATTCAGTACAATGAAATTTTACAAATTGTTATTATTATTTATGATTTCTAGCTAAAGGTGGTTCCGGTGAGTTCTCAAATTTGTTGTCAAAATCCTCTTTTTTTCTACTTTTTCTCATTATTAAATTAAATTTGTCATCAAATCTATGAAACTAACTAGATATAT
>BMAW01093163.1:182960-240469 GCA_019974015.1 Nephila pilipes
TACCATGCTAAGTATTGAATAAAAAGTCATATGATATATAGAAAAACTAATAATTAGGATTAATGTTTTGGATATAATATAAAATAAAAGTAGTTGTTTTTGATTCCATGGGAACAGAGGTTCTGAAGAGTTTTAAAAATCTTTTTCCATATCTTGCTTTTTTTCAAACTTTTAAGCTAAATTTTTCATTAAAACTATATAACATATAATAAAAAGTATAAAGATATCAATTTTCAGTTTGTTTCTTTCTGTAATTTAAATCATTTAATTAATTGAAAAATTTTTTACTGTTTTTACTTATGTTTTTCAGTTCGTAAATGCCCTGGAGAGTTCTCAACACTTTTTTAAATTACTTCATTTTCTGGGATTTTACTTTTTTAAATTAAATTCTTTACATCACAGATATAAATTTGTACGTGAGATAGATAATAAAATGAATATGGTTGTCAATTATATATTTCTTGCTTTTTGTAATTTTTTTTCGTTCAATATAATGAAACCTTACTTATTATTGCTGTTCATGTTTTCCAGATTGAGATTTTTAGATTAGATTCCATGTATTAGTTTAAATTTATTAATTTTGATTTTAAATTAAATTTTTAACTTCCGAAAAGCTCTCTCAAAACCTATTTTACTATCTCTCTTATCCAGTCTTTTCCATTTTCAAGCTAACTTATTATCCATTTTATGAAACAAGATATGTGATTCATACTAAGGAATATAAGTATATCCATTTCATATTTCTTGCTTTCTATGCTTTGTATTATTCAGTACACTGAAATTTTACTTATTGTTTTTATTTATAATTCCTAGGTGAAAGAAGTTCTAGTAAGTTTTCAAAATTTTTGTCAATTCCACAATTTTCTAGTTTTTCACATTTTTAGCTAAATTCATCGTCAAAGTTATAAAACAGTACATGTGATAGATATTAATATGAATAAGGTATTATAGATATATTTCTTGCTTTGATTGCTTTCTTTGATTCAACACAATGAAATTTTATTGCGTTAATGACAATTTTCAGCATTCGCAGGTTCTGCTGAGTTCTCAAAGCCTTTATCAATATCTCGCTTCTCTAATAATGCACTTTTTGACTCTTAAGTATAAAATAAAAAGATATGACGTGAAATATAATTAATAATTAGGTTTGATTTTTAGTGTATAGTATAAAGCAACACTTTAAGTTAACCGTTTTCAGGTTTAGGGGATTAATACGAGAATTTAAATCTTCTCTCATTATCGTGCGTTTTCGGTACTTTTTAAGCTAAATTTGTTATTCAAGCTATAAAACATATTATAAAATGGATGCCATTCATATTAGTTTTTTCCTTACTTTATTTTATTTAATAGATTGAAACATATTATCAACTGTTTCTACATGTGATTTTCAGTTCGCGGACGTCCTAGCGAGTTTTCAAAGCTTTTGTCATTGTCTAGCTTTCCTAGTATTTCACATTTTTGAATTTGTCAGAAAAAATATAATCCCACGATATGCATAATGCATACTAAGAGGAATAAATAAAGATAACAAAGTTAACACTGATTCAACGGATGAAATTTAAAGCTATGTGATCATTATTTTAAATATATTGCAAATATTATTCTGTTCATAATTTTGGGTTATTGTTTATTTGATTAATTTGATATTTTTTTTAAATAAATATTTTTTATTTCCCTTTAAATTCTGTAAATTTATCATCTCTACTCAGTTAAAGAGAAACAGATTTCATTTTTTAATTTTTTTTAACATTTTTCACGTAAGAAGCATAAAATAACAAATAATAAAAAAGATATTTAGAAAATAGCATTTCTAAATATATAAACCTTAATACAGTTCAGAGGAAAAATAACCGTCTGTGATTTTATTTAGATTGAAGCCATTATTATGAGCATATAAAAAAGTTAATTAACTATTACTTTGTGTTTGGCACAATATATCCTTTATGTATCCTATGCCATAGATTCATCTAACCAATAATCTATTTAATATAGTTATCTTATTTAAATACACATAATTTTTGTTATTGTGTTTTAAATAACAGTGACTTTTAGATACAAAATGCTCGTTTCTTAAATATAACATTTTTTTTGAAATTGTACTTAAAGTCTGTTAATTCATTTTAGGTAGAGTTCGGTCATTTTTTCTATGTATATTAATTTAAAGACTTATTGATGTCATATTTTTCGCTTTGTAGAGCATAAGACCATGATGTAATTACAATTCCATTTCCAGATATAAATTGCAAGACTAAATCAAATTTTTTCTCTTAGAACTCCACTCTTTACTCTTACTGAGAGAGTGTATACGTGTTATACGCGTACGTGTGTGTATTGTATTGTACGTGTTGTATGTATGCGTATTATACGTGTACCTTCTCTCCAGAAAAACCAAACTTTTATTAATAAAACTATCATTAGGTCAGGCATAATGTATGGTTCGGAAACCTTGCCTGTAACTAAAAATGGGAAAAACAAAATTAAAGTTTTGAGACAAACATTCTCAGAAGTATTCTAGGTGGTGACAAAAAAAATGGCCATTGGCAAAAAGGTTTTAATTCTGAAATTTATAGAATTATTAATGAACCTGATACCATTTAACATATTAAAATGAAACAAATAAATTGGACTTCTCATATTATTAGAACTGATGAGAAATTTTCAATAAAGATGATTTTTGTTGTAAAGCCCTTTACTAGTTGAAAAAAAAGTGGAAGTCCTAAATTACGGTGGCTTGATTTGTCGAATTGGATTTTAAGTTGAGGGGAGAGGAACTGGCAAACCATCAAGAAGTCTTCAAGAGTAGACCCTAGCCCATCCTGGGCTGTTGAGTCAAGTAGAATGATGAAATCGAATATTTAAGATCATTGTGGCAATTTCTTCGAGCTTTTAATGGCATTCGTTAATGTTTTAATTACGGTCTTCTCTTATACAGATACAACAAAAATCTTATCAACGTAAATTCCATGTCACACTGTTACGTGTCAATCTGTTAAAAAAATATTCTTCATTTTCCATATTTTGGGGATTTGTTTATATCAATTATGAAATTGATCTATTTTAGAAATTACGAAACAGTGTAAAATAAAAAAAATCAGTTGATGGGATAAATAAAATAACTAAGTTTTTACTAATAAAATTACTGAAAAATAACTTTTTCTTACTTTAAATGCCCTGCCTCAATTACTACAAAAGTTGATAACCCTTAACTAATCCTTTAATGCTATTTTCTCTTATATAAATGCAATAAAATATTTATTTGTCTTTAAGATATCTTAACTAAATTTATTCTTCATAATTTAAGCTCAATTTTATAAATTTATTCACATTTGGCAGCTTTTGTTGATAGTTCGAGTATTTTTACCTTAATAAGCGTACAAACGTAAAAGAAGTGGGAAAAAATAAGCAACTTATTTATCCCTTAAAGAAATAAATTATAAAACTTAATTTACACTGGTTAAATATATCTAACAGAAAGGTGCCAATGTAATTTTAAGTAAATCTGTTATTAATAAGAAATTTTAGCACTGATTTAAGCACTCATTAATCTATTGCTCTAATTTTATCATACTTAAATATATCCTACAGATATATTTAATTTTATTTATTTATCTAAGGTCTAGATCGCTATGCAGGTGAGTTTTAAATACTTCTTCATTTTACAGATTTTCTTGATATTTGGATTATTTTGAAACTAATTCGCAATTCAAATTTTTAAAATACATATACTAAATTAAAAAAGTGCACTCTCCCTCTGAAAATTTAATGTAAATTTCTTCTCAAATTATTACGCCCCCGCTTTGCTACTATGTGAATGATTTACCTGTATCCATAGCCATAACATTAGTTCGTGTTAAGTTGATCTTAAATAGCCTAATCAACTCATTTTTTTTTCGTTTTCTACTGAATAATCAAATTATATAAGGAAAAATTATTACGTTTATTATAATTAATAAAATAAATTTGAAAAGGTAAATGAAAAATTTAATCATCATAAAATATTATTAAAATTTGTAAAAACATCGTAAGGCTGCATCGGAATGAGTAACAGACAAAAACTGTTTAATTCAATTAATATATTTGCAGACAATAGTGAAAGCTATTTTTATTCACCATATTTGAATTAAAATTGCTCTATAAAAAAATTATGAAACATAATACATGTTTTTGTTCATCATGAATTTTCAACAAAAGCAAGCAACTTGTTAATTTACATAAATATATTATACGGATAACTTTTACTAGATTATGAAACGAAATACGTATTAGCAATATTTTAAATGCCGAGAAATTTTATTAATTTCAAATATGAAAATTTTAATTTTGAACAATATTTCCATATTTGAGCACCCTGTTATTTAAGATAACTTACTGGATTTCTTTTACTGATTCTAAACATTTGTTACATATTTTAACCATTCAAATAATAAATATTATGTTTCTTTCACTGGAATGTAACTTTTTTAATATTGTCTTTTCTTTCAATACTAGTTCCTCAGGATCGTAAGTTTTATTTTGTCTAATTTTTTGATACCACGTCGTGTAGAAAAATACAAGAACTTTAGAACATGAAATCTACTTTAATATCCTGTTCAAGCAAATAAACATAATTTATCAAAAATAATTCGCTTAATTTTAATACAAAATCAGGTTAAGTAAAGAAATTAATTTATACCATTATATATACGATGATAATTCAAAAGATACATCTTTTTGTCAATATATGGTGTTGCTGAGACAAGATGGAAAAAATTTGCTGCTAAATCAAAGTTTTATTGGCACCACATCGAGTTTTCATCTTTAATGCGAAATAGATTCATAATTGCGTACTAGAAACCTAACATCAATTAAAACAATGGCTAGATTCCCGTAAACTTACTCCATAGAAAACGAAGACCAGAAGGGTAACGGCGATGATATTTTGGAATTCGAAGCTCATTTTGTTCACGGACTTCTCAGAAAAAGTATTAAGTAAATAATGCCACAGAGAGTTGTGGCTATGGTAAGCCAAGGGATCAAGATTGCGGCTCGAGGTTTTCGTCCAGGCGTGGATTTGAGTCTTGATCCCACTGAAAAAATGCTGTTTAACCAGATCTGGTGCACTTTAAAATTAATCGAGGTAATAAGTCCTTCCTTGAGGCGGTGCGGAATTTAGGAGAGGGAGGTGGCAGCTCAGGTATCGTCCTCGTCACTTGACCAAGGTTGAAAATTACGTGGTCCTTCGCCGATAGCCCTCGGTGCTTCAGGTGCGAAGTGAATAAAAACCATGTTACGAAAGCTAAGGAAAGTTACCTATGACATTTTCTAATTGTTATTATCCCAATTTTCATTTCTGACATGGGTACGAAGTTATATTAATTGATTATCTACAAACAGGAAAACTCATCGCAGGAGCATATTACGCATCATTATTTGATAAACTGAAGGCAGAAATTTCGGAAAAACTGCCATATTTGCAAAAAAGAAAATTCTCTTTCACAAAGACGTAGCGCCGTCTCACACGTGAACGGTTGTCATGATGAAAATCCACGAACTACGTTTTGATCCCTGCCTCCCCCCCCCTTCCCTCCTTTCTCACCAGATTTAGCTCTCCAGGTGACTTCTATTTGTTCCCTAATCTAAAAATTGCACTCGGAGGCAGACAGTTCGTCAAATGAGGAGGACGTTGCCTTCGTAAACTATTATTTTGCAAAGACACCGAGTATATTATTTGGATGGATTAAAGAGATGGGAAAAGCGTGCAGACTAGCAAAGAGACTATATAGAACAATAAAAACAAGTTTAAGGGAAAAAATATCGTATATCTTTGTTAGGTCGGAAACTTTTCGGGCTACCTTCGTATCGTTATTAGTACAACTGTAGCTACAAGGTTCGTAGAAAATCAGACTTTAAAAGCTTCAAGATAAGAAGTACAATTTTTTTTTATTTCAATCGAAGATTTCATAGATTCTTAGCTTGAGAGATTTTCGCGGAAGAAAGCCTCAGCTTGAGGTTAAACAGAATGAGATAACGTCTCGACAGAAAAGTTCAGATATGCGATTTTCTACTGAAATTGTCTGAGCTCGATTTTATCCTAAATCTAAATTTCATGCTCTCCAATGATACGCTACTTCAAGAAGAAGATCTCCTTAGAATCAATAACAGTACAAATTCATTTCGCAATTGCGAAGTTAAAAATTATGTGTGTTCTCTAACATAAAACATTTATAATACTACAGTGAACAAATTTATCAATTGAAAAAAAGTACAGGAGTCTTTTACTTTAAAATAAGCAAATCTATTTTATTTTTAAAGGAAATTTGTGTTTTTAGAAGATTACTAATTTCTCCAAAACTTTTTGGAAAATTTGATTCAAATAGTTTTAAATGTGCTTATGTAACGGAAAAAAAATGTCATAATTACCCTGAGCAAGAAATAAAATTTATGCAAAAATAGCCGAGTTCATTTTTAATAAATATTTAAATTAACGTAATACTGTGCTTTTTTTTATTAAAAACAATAAAACTTTTATTTTCTATTCCTATTCTACGAATTCTAGGTCTCTCAGAACCCAGTGAGTTTTTAAATCATATTTTCTTTATCTCGCTTTCATAGTATTTCATATTTTTTAACTAATTTCGAAATATAAATTATTCATGAACAAACAATAAGAAATACATTAAAAATGATAAGAATATAAATGGTACGACTAAATTCGTACTGATTCAACAGATCAAAATTGAATTTTTAGATGTTACTTCAAATGATCTGTAAAAATTATTATAATTTTGAAGTATTAATTATTTGATTTGTTTTTCATTTATCTCAATTTAAGTTTTGATTATATTTAAAATTTATAAAAAAAAAAATTTAGGTTAATTTTTTCGAATGTTTTACTGATTTTCCAGTCTTTATTCGTACTTTAAACATTTTTCGAATTTAAAAGCATAAAACGTGTAAAAATAAGAATTACATATGACAAAATTACTTAAATAACTATCCCTTTAATTATGTAGCATTTACCACCAACTTAAATGACATTCTTGGATTTATTAGTGATGGTCTTCGCATATATAAATACTCATTCGTCTTGGAAACAAGTCCTTCTGTAATTTTCCTTTTCTTGCCCTTCTTTCCTTGTACCTAGTCCCGGCTTAGGATTTTTCTGATGAGGGTTTTTTGCTCTGACTAATGGATTTTTAGATTTGATAACTTCTTTTCATTACTAAGATTTATTGAGAGTTGAGACCAAAATGTCTATAGAACCCCTCCTCCTTTTAGTTGATTTTCGTCCTTCTTTTTATATTATTATTATTATTTTCTTTTCGGAGGAGGTCGGATATTACTGGGAAAAGCTAAAATAAAGATCCACTACTGCTATGTTTTGAAGTGCCTGTTTCAGGGATTGAGGAAGTTTGTCATCCTGAACTTAATTTAAACCTTTTAGTCGTATAAGGCGTGATGCCTCTTAATTTTGCCTTGCAGGTCTAATCACACTAAACATGACGTCAAATGATATAAGAGCAACTTACAATCGTTGTTAAAGAGGCAATCTCAGCTGAACAAACTCATCAAACATTGAATCACTTACCTTGAATATAAAGGAGAGCAGGTAATTATGTAGATAGTGAAATGGAATGGCCTTTCAAACAAAACTATTTTCCCTTTTTCCGAATATACGTGGATATTGCGAGAAAGCGCTGTTCTCGAAATGGAACAAACAACACAATTTTTGGCATAGACAATTGGTCCTATTTCATATGAAATCCAGACAGATAGGAAGGATACGGGGGAGAGAAAAGGGAACACCGGTTTTATTCCCTTTTTCCTCTATAAACATTTGAAAACATCATTTAATTCATTAATACTCTTCAACCCTTGTGTAAGTACAATAGAATTTTTATTTGCTTTTCAAAATATCTCTGTAAAATCTATTACATATCTACTATTCAGTATTAAAAATTTATTTATTTGACAGATTTTGTTAATAAATCGAATATTTGTTTAACTCAACGGCCGTATAAAAGCAAAAATCATCATGATTTTTAAAATTCTAATCGATCAAGTGTATTCTTTTCTTTTAAAAAACGAGAGTTTCATTTGTGTATATTTTATCTATAAATTCTATGTTCCGGTGATTTTAATCAATTCGGGCCATTGTCATCTTTTTTTAATAATTTTCATGCATGTAAGCTAAATTTGACTAAAATTAAGAAATCCATTAACACGAATGTATATGTTTATAGTACGAATAAATTTAACCTGGTCAATAATTACTTAGATGAAACTAATGTCAGTATTTATTTGAACTTAGGAAGAATTATTTAGATTTTTACTGCATTATTTCGTTCGTTTAATACATTCTTCTTTTATTAAAAAAAAAATATTTATTTATATCCATAAAACTTTTAATTTCAGAAAAGTGGCCAAGTGAGTTTTTAAAAACAAACTTCTTTTTCTAGCTTTTTTTTAGTAATTGGAGTGTTTTGAAAATTAATTGCATTCGGAAAGATCTAAACAAATTTAAATGTTTTTGAACAAAAAAAAACAAAGCTCTCCCTTAAATTCATTTGGAAATATCTAAGTCATTTATGTAAGATTTCGTATATCTATACTGTGATTAAACTTTTTGTGAGTTATGATTATTAAATTCTGTCACAGTGAGTATGTATAGTATGCAACACAAACATCCTAGACAATAGCTAACAATTGAAAGATATTTGTCTTTATGCTGTTTAGAACTTGCCTCTTTACTTCTCTTTTTTCCAATGAAGTTCAAAGGACCGTTTAACAATTGAACATATAAGTCGTTCTTGTTTCCCATTCCCTTTTTCGGTCAATGTAAAATATTGAAGGTTTAGAAAAATATTTGAGAAATATCTTAAAAATTATAACTCAAAATAAGATTTTAGAGCTATCATTTGCTTATGAATTACCACAAAAAGAGCTTTGACTTAACACGTGTCAAATGTTATCTTGACTTTATTTCTATTGGGTTTCTAATAAACATCGAGTAACTCATTTGTTTTGAAAGATCCTTCACTGTACTATTATGTATGATTCCCAAATATTTCAATTACAACTCGTCATTAACTATCTTGATTTTTAATTAATTGATTTATTAATTATATTTTTATCTTCCTTTAATAAAAATAATAATTTTGTTTTATATTTTATATGTAATATTTGAAAAGTCTAAATTAGTTTAATAAACAAGAATCATTGCCACTTTTAGTAAGCAATTCTCAAATATTTGAAAGCTAATTCACATTCAACAATACAATGTTATAAAAGTAAGAAATCCTTTAAAGATGTGAGTACTATTATTAAATTTACAATGGTTAAATAGTACTAAAATAAAATATATATCAATATTTACTTGAACTTGGTAGCTGTAACAAAGAATTTTATTGCATTATTTCAATAATTTCTTTTGCTCTTCATTTATTGAAATACAATAAAATGTTTAATCACATCTAATAACTCTAAATTTCAGTTATCATTCCACCAGGTGAGTTTTAAAGCATTTTTATTTTGAAGTTTTTCTTAGTATTTAGTCTAGTTTTAAACTAATTCATATGTACAAAAATAAAAATCATATAGTCTTTTAGAATAAAAACTCATCAGTCTTAAAATACAATATAAAATATTCGAATCTTGTATGCAAAATTTCTTGTCCTAAGAAAGCTGAATTTTATGTGTGAATTTTTCGTGTGAATTGTTAAATTCATTCGTAATAAATATGTGTATTGCGCAACTGGAATCCTATAAAATAGCTAGAAGTTTTTTGTCATTTGGGGAGATGAGAGAGACTGGACTTTTGTCTATTGAACATGTATGACTCAGTGAAGGGCAGACTCTATGAGTTATTATAAGATATAGAAACATCATTTGAGGAATAGCTCCCGAATTCTATCACAAAATAAGCTTTGGATTATACAAGGGGGTATTGTAAAGTTTTAATTATTACTAAAAAAAGATCCGAGATATCTAGATAAAAGTTATTATGCGTATTAATTAATTGATCCTTATGTAGATATTGTTGTAATTACAGATACGAATGCTAATTTGTCTTTTTTCAGGATGCCGTAGACTAAAGTAACCCTCAATCCTATAAAGTTTTAACTTATCCCTATATCGTGAAGATTATATTACTAAAAATAATCAAAATAGAAACTTGATTTTTTTTTTTTTTTTTTTTTTTTTGTTCTTGAAATTTCGCTGCAATGTCAGCATTCAGAGTTATATATTTCTCCTAACGTTTCTTAGCCTTTCTAAAGACGTCATTGTAGAATTCAGTAGTTTGAACTTCTTATCTTCTCTATACTACGGATTACTTCCATCTAAGATTTCTTGAAACCAAACAAATCAACATGAATAGTTGTAATTATAACATTATGTACAAAAAATCACAATAAATATGAAGAGTAAATTTTATCCAGATAACTCGGCTTCGGTATTCATAGAATAAAATTCGGCTTGACAGATTTCTCCTTTCTAGTGTTAAGCATTTTTTCATGTTTTACTATAGAATATGTAGGCCGAAGCTCTTCTCAACGAAACATCTAAGGGAAAAAAAAAACTTTAAATAGTGGTATTGCATTTTATATTGTTGGCAACGCTAAGTGTTCTGTATTTTTATCAGTGATGAAATGAACTCACGCATTCAGGTGATGGAACAAGGGATCTTCTTATCCTGTTCGATGCATACCTTAACTAGTATTATTATCTAGTCGTACATATGAATGTTTAACAACCGTAGATTTCGTTAATTACTTAAGATAAGATTCAAAGTGCAACTCCAACCCATAATACTTTCTATGGTCTAAAAACTTTTATTTTCATAGCATACTTACATATTTAGACGCATATGTAATGTCAGCAAAAGCATATAGTTTTCTGTGCTTTCTTAATTTTATATATATATATATATATATATATATATATATATATATATATATATATATATATATATACCTTTTTTTATATATTATACAAAGAAAAATCTTAATTTTTCTTTAAATCGTTATATTGATTTTATTTATCAATTGCAAAGCTTTTTTCTACTTCAGTAAAATTGGGTTCAATTTATTTAAATGTAATTTCATTTTTATTCTTTACAGAATTAAAACATCTAGCTTATAGTAAGTTTTTAAGTAAATCACTTATTTCTTTTCTTTTCATTATTTCACTTTTATATACACAAAATCTTAAATAAATTCTTTAAGAAATAGGAAACGTAAGAAAATAAGATTATATATATATATATATATATATATATATATGTATGTATTAAGATGAATAATATGCTTAAATTTACACCTGCAAAGTGTTTCCCGTGATTACTTTAATTCTATATTTTTAAATCGGTTGAGATTATTTTATTAGGTTTTTTATTTCTGTATTGAGGGCTTTTGTATCAGGAATATCAAGATGTACGTTTCAGTAAAATTTGTGTTAAATAGCTTGATTTTAATTTAGATAATTATATTTATTTGAAAAATACGTACTCATTTTTCTTTCAGTTGAATTATATGAAAATAAAATTTAATATTTATTACGAGTAAAGCAAAATGATGATTTTAATATAGATATGTTTCATAAAATGGATGTAGAACTCATTACTTTCTTCAAAAGATATAATTTAGAAAATCAAAGACAAATTAATAGCCACTTTCGAATCAAAAGACTTATGTAGTTTTATTACTAATTTTAAATAAAGAATTCGTTAGAATTTCATATTTTTAATCTCTGAATATCAATTACTCGATTCTTTCAAATATACCTTCTTGAAGGATTTGGTTTGGTTTTATTAACGTTGCACTAGAAGCAACACGAGAGCTCTTGGCGACGGACCTCGTAATTTTTAACCTCGGTCAAGTGATGAGGACGGCACGAGAGCTGCTCCATCTCTCCTAACTTCTACACCATGCCAACGGGAGACTTTGGGCCCTGACAGATTTAACATGCATCAGCCCCGGCTACACGGCGGGTCTTTAATGGCATCAAGGCCTGAAATCGAGACTCGACGAAAACCGCCGGCCATGACCACTAGGCTACCGCAGCCACTCTTATTAATGGGAGAATTTTTATAAATGCGCGTGTGCGTGAATGCGTACTGTTAATTTAATAAATATGATTTATTGCCTACTTTGTAATTCTCACATTTCTAAAATAAATTTGCACTCAACTTTACAAAAAATACGAAAATAATATTTTAAAAAGCAAATAATGATGTAGAAGGCATGACTAAATTTACTATGTTTAAATAGCATTAAAATAAAACAGTTGCTAGTATTTACTTGAACTTAGTAAGAATAATTAAGAATTGTATAACATTATTTCAAAATGATTTTTTTCTTTTTTCTTTTACTAAAAAATAGTGAAATGATTATTTACAATTAATAACTTTGAATTCTAGTTTACGAACGCTATGGTGAGTATGAAAAACCATCTTCTATGAACTTTTCTTAAAATAAGAGACATTTTGAAAATAATTCGTTTTAAAAAAAGATTAAAACACGCTTAATCATTTGGAATAATAACAGAGAGCTCTAAAAATTCAATATGAAATCTCTAGACCTCTTAAGAAAATTCGCTATTTCAAGACAGTAAGGCATTAATTTTTGCGTGAATAATTACTGTTAAACTCAATCATATAGCAGATATGTGTATAATAAAACAGGCACTCTACAAAAGTGCTGACAATTACAGATTATTTATAACATGTTACTTTGTCCTTTTCGCGATGAAGCTCAATTACCTTCAGCCAAATGATCGTGTATGAGACATGGAAGAGTTGCCTCTTTCTGTCTTCATAGGAGGATCACTAACATCAGTTGAGGAATGGTTTGTAAATTCAATTATAAAATAAACTTAGAACTTTAGCCATAAATATGATACATCGATTACCCAAAAAATACATTCTTTTAAGCTTATTTCATATATTATCCGGATGTTTTTTTTTTCTATCTATTTGGTAATCGGTAACCATGGAGTAAAATTTAGACTGAGCAAATTGCCACATTTAACTGTTATAAGTGTTCCTTTTTTTTCCTTTACTAGAATATAACCCGACAATCTTCTCGAAAAATACTTTAAAATACGATGTTGCATATTTCACTGTTGGCAGCTGTTCGGCTGCTAGACGATTTCTTACCATACTGGGAGATGTATTTCTACCTCGTGGAGAAGGAGTACAGTTAGGCTTGGGTAAAAGGATCGATCCCTTGATTTCTCAGTCCGAAGAAAAAATATCCGGTCGCTTTTTGCTGTGCTCTTAACTGAAACGTCAAAGGATATTCTTATGTGAGCTAGTCATCAAGCCGTTTTAGCTTCTGTCACCATTGTTGAAAAGAGGCGCCGTATACTCCTTCTCCAGTATGATCGTGATGATATGGAGAGGAACATTCTGAATGATATTGTTACAAATATGAAATGTTGCTTCCCAGCAATACTGATCGTATGGTTGCTAAGAGACGTTCACGGGCTTTCTGGACGCCAAGGGGGAAAGCAGGAATTCGACCCCGGCCTTGGTGATAAATTTGACGATTTTGGCGACAAAAATTGGCATCACGAATCTTCAAGTAAAATCTAGTTTCGTAGAGAAGTTTCCAAAATAGGACCGAAACATTGGAGAACTTTCTATGTGACGTCACATCCGATCTTCAAGGTATAAATAGACAGAGCCGCTGATCGTCAGTGAGTTAGTCTTTCGGAGTGAAAGCGATTATTTTGCTTGTTTGCAAACTGCGTGATTTTGTTTAAACTGTGGATTGCTGTTTATTTAGTGCTGCAAATTTGTGCAAGTACGATTTTGTTGTCGTCTGTGCTTCCTATTTTATTATTATTTAAAGAATAAATTACTATTTTTCTAGTATTCTGCTTGTCAGACTGTTCACCTTCATACACCGGACAATTTTCGTAACAACATTTAAGAGAAAGGTGTTGTTCTAGCAATTTCTGCAATTTATATACATTCCATCCTTTCGAGTTTCACTTAAATTGGGTCCTTTTTTTTGGACATCATCCTCTAGTTTAATTGAGATTGGCAAATCTATTTGATGCGTGCGATATAGCCTGAACAACACTAATTGTGATTTATATGTGGTTTTCTTAGTTAGACAATCAGAGGCAAATTTTTGAATCGGGGAATATGCAACCAGTTGTTCTAGGCCATGCTGCCATCTAGCGTCCATCTAGTTACCACTTCGGCAGCTATATTTTCTCACTACATAGAAGAATGATTTTCTGTTTCGTAGTGAGAGAAGTCGGCTGATTTTGAATGACAGGGTCGATTCAAATCTTTGATCTATCGTTCCACAGAAAATTTATCAGGTTGCTTTTTTCAAAACCATTAGCAAACAGGCCAAAAGAGACTCCCATGTGGGATAGTTATTAAGCGTTTTAACTTCAGTCGACGTTGCCGTTCAGAAGACGTTGCGCCACAGCTACAACCGAATTTTTAATTTTTTTTTTTCATAGTGTTGAAAAGAGCTTGTTTATTAAGTAGGCGGAATAAAAAAAATCTTCTAATCGTTGTCTTTCTACACCTAGACTAGGTTTATTATTTAGTCATATTCATGACATCTTCGTAATCGGAGAGAATTTCACGAATTACTTATAGTAACATTCGATGTATAACTCTCAGCATTCATGCGATCTATAGTCAAGAAATTTATTTTTTCATAGCATATATGAGTATATTTTGGCAGATATATAGTGTCAACAAAAACATACTCTTCTTTGTGGGTTCTTACTTTATTTTATTTATTTCATTTTACATTTATTTTCCAAAGAAAAATTTCTAACTTGTACTTTAATTGTAATGCTAATGCTTTTTATCATTACCTTTTAAAGTATAATATTCAACATTATCCCGTTTATTTTATTTTATTTTATTTTATTTTATTATAATTTTAATTTTGTTTTATTTTTTTTTCTAGGAAAAGTCGAGTTAATTACAAGTAAGATTTTCAAAAATTATTTTTCTCTCCACATTTTTTCTTAGTATATTCATTTTTATATAAATTAAAATCTTATCTATATACTTAAATAAATGGAAAAATATTTAAAAATAAATATAAATAATTAATCTTGATTCATAACTACAAAACTCTTGTCTTTATTTTAATTCTATTACTTTAAGCCGGTTGAGACCCCTTTTAGTTGGTTTGTGTATCAAGAATTATCAAAATGTACTTTAAAGTAAAGAGTAAAAATTATAGTTTAATATTTTTTAGTTTGGATATTTACATTTATTTGGAAAATGTACATTCATTATTCATTTTGTTAAACGACGGGAAATTAAAATTTAATATTTAGGAAAACAAAATATTGATTTTGGATTGAATATGTTTCTTAAAATGTTTGCAGAGCTCATCAATTTTTCTTCAATCAATATGAATTACTACATAAATGATAAATTAGAAACACTTTCAAATAAAATACTTCGATACTTTAAACATTGATTTTAAATAAAAGTTTTACGACATTAACTGTGAATTTCACAGCATTATTATATTGATTTTTTTGTTGTTGTTGTTGTTGTTGTTGTTGAATTTAAGTACAATGAAATATTTATTTACATTTGATAATTCTGAATTTCAGTTAGGATCCCGGGTAAGTATGGAAAATATTCCTCATTTTTCAGCTTCTCTTAGTATTTGATATAATTTAAAAGTAACTTGATTAAAGCATGTACAAATTTTTATAATAACAGAGCTCATAAAAAGTTGCGTACTCCATTCACAAAAAAATGTCAAAGAGTTCACAACAAGTTGTCAAAAAAGTTCACAAAAATCTGTCTTAAATTAATTTAACTAAAAATATTTCGCCGCAATAAATAATTCAAATTTAATTAATATTTAAATAGTAAAATTTTAACTTTTACGCAGAATAAACTTTTTTCTTTACGTTATTAAACACTAGCTGAATTCCCCTGTGTTTCCCGATGTAAAGTAGTGGCAAATATTTCGAGGCATCCATTTCATATTCAAAATCGTTTATTAACAAGTTCATATCACACTCATACAATTATATCAGAAATCATCGTACAGACCTCTGCTCTCTCCAAGGACAACGACTCGTCTGCGAAAATGTCTACGCGGGCAGTGTATGAATTTCCGCTTCAGTAAGAGAAGTGACGTCAATCAAGTACAAAGTATATATGTTCCACGAATAAAGTAACAAAAAAAATATACACGAGTCATAACGTCACACCTGGCTTTCCCTAGAGAGAAGAGGCTTTGCTTAGGGGAAGGTGTCAACTTACATTCCCCTCTAAATTCTCTGAAAAACGCCCTATTAAATTTTCTTTCGACAACGATAGAAACATCCAATATATTTATCAAAAAAAAAATCAAACTCTTTTTTTTTATTATTATATAAATATATTAACAATGTATCCAGATTAATTATCTAGTGGTTTAAAAATAAAAATATTTTTATTCACTCGTGTTTTGAACATTATAATTGGAGGTTTAGGCTTACTACTCTTGTAGTCAAAGAAAAGTTATACCTACAAGAAATAGATTGAAGTGATATTTGAATGCAAGTTAGTACTCACTAACAACAAGAAATTATTAAGAACCAATGATATAATTTATTAGTCAGAGGACTAAATCATTACAACTCTCAACAGGATGTTTGACAACCAATATTTCTAATGCATTTTGCCAGGCATTGAGGCATAGAGTCCATTCATCCCTTGTAGTTTGAATGTGGGCAATCAGATCTTCTAAATTATGAGGTAGTAGCAAATTCTTAACAGAACGGCCTGTAGCGTCATTTAATTTTTTTTGTAGACGACAAGTTTAATGAAGTAGACACTATTCAATTGCATTGTGTCTATGGCAGCGAGGCAACCTCGTAAGATGGCAGTAGTATGAACACGAACATTGTATTGTTGAAATAGCGAACTGCGATGGAAACTCACAAAAAGAATGGCCACCTGTGGAAGAACATTACTAACGTGTTTTTAGTCACCCTAGTGGTTTTAATGAAGACCAACGGTGATCAGGCATCGTACGAAATCGCACCTCATCCCATTGCACCATACTGTCTGGATGTGTGACGAGTGACAACAAATCGTTCATCGAGTGGGTGTGTTTCCCGGATTACTTATAACTTTTAATATCCAACTTCTTCTTACCTATAGATTCATCTATGGTTTCGAAACTTATTTTTTTCACAGTATAAGTGTATATTATGAAACATATATAATTTCAAAAAAAAAGTGCACTTTTTGTGAGTTTAATTTTTTAAAAATTCATCAATTTTTATAGAAAAACTCCAAAATTGTACTCTAATTACAATGTTAACTTTTTTTTATCATTTGCTGAAATTTGGTACTTCAGTAATATTACGTTTATTTTATTTTATTCAATTATATGCAAATTATTTATTTTATTTTACTTTTCTAGTAAGGAGTGGGTCACGTGAGGGTAAGTTTCAAAATTTGTTTCTCATTTCTTCATTCTTTTTTTCTCAATCTTTGGCTTTTATATAAATTAAACTCTTAATTAAATACTCAAGAAAATGGAAAATGTTAGTAAATAAATGTTAGTAAATAAATTTTAAAAATTAAGATGGATAAAATATCCAAATTCTTATAAATATATATCTACATTCAAAGCGTTTTCACTGATGATTTTAAGAAGATGTGAAACTTTTGGTGGATTGTTTAAAAGCCTAAAAATATTCTTAAATAAAAATTATGTTAAATAGTTTAATTTTTAAATTTCAATTTTTATACTTATTTTCGAAAAAATACATATACTCTGTAATTTTGTTGAAAGATATGAAATTAAATTTTAATATTTGTAAAAACAAATTAATAATTTCAAAAATTGGATATGTTTCTTGAATTTTCTACAGAACACATTCATTTATTCAAGATATATCTATTACTGTATCAAAAATAAATTAAAAGTCAATTACAGTTTCAAAACAAATACTCCTGTTCTTCAAACGTTTATTTTAAATTTTAAAAAAAATTAGTAACTCATTCTTAATCTCTGAATATCAAACACTCGATCTTTTCTTAGAATGCTTCCCTTTTAAGAGGTAAAATTGCTATCTCTCTCAATATCATATTTTATAAATACTGCGTTATTATAAATACCTCATTGTACTGTTAAGCGTCTCCCTCCCCTAACTTCTTAGAAAAAAATCATATATTTAACAATTTGAATAATTGATTTCTTACCTTCTTTAAATAAAAATAATAACTTTGTTTGTATTTCATATCTATGATTTCTAAGTTCATCTAATGAATACGGCTCATAATCTTCTTTTTTTTCATCTGTTCTTATATTTCTGAATTAAATTAACATGCACTAGTAGAAATTTATTAAAATAAGAAATCAGTTAACGCAAATGTAAATGGCATGATTAAAGTTACTCTCATTAAAACAGTCCTAAAATAAAGCTGATTTTAATTCTTATTTTAACTTAAAGGCAATGATTAAGAATTTTGCAGCATTATTTTACTAATTTATTTTGTTCTTCTTGAATTCAAATACAATAAAAAAAATTATTTACATTTAATAACTCTGAATTTCAGATATAATTCCAAGTAAGTATTAAAAACATTCTTCATTTTTTTAGCTATTCGAAGTATTTGGTATATTTTGAAAATAATTCGCACTTCAGAAAAATTAACCACATATAATATTTTAGCACTCCGAAATTTAATAGGAAGTTCCTAAGTCTCGTAAACGAAATTCCTTATCTTGAGACTGTAAGGTACTTAATTTTGCGTAAATAATGATTGCTAAATTCGATCGTAGCGAATACGTGTATTTAACAACAGACAGCATAGAAAATAGCTCACAATTAAAATTATTATGTGTTACTTTGTCTCCTTTTAGCAAAGTTCAACGGGACTTTTTGCTAGTTGAACATGTATGAGACAAGGAAGATTTACTTCTTTTTGTTGTTATAAAATTAGAATCTCTAAAATCAATTGAGGCATCGCTTTCGAATAATTTTCACAAAATTGATTTAGGACTCGCTTCTACAGAAGTTAAAACGCCTTACATGACTAGCCAGATGAGACGTTTTTCGGCCTAGTTGTTTTTGGCATGACAAAAAGTGACCGATCAACTTTTCTTTGGACCCTCTGGTCCGGAGTTCGAAACAACGCAGGCCCTCAACAACATGAAAAATTATTGGAGTGCATAACCCTCTCGGGCCTTAACCCCAGTTATAAAATTAAATTAACTTGAGACTGAACATCAGTTTTCAGCTTGCCCAGAAGTTTAAAAATTTTAATATTGTAAATGTGAGTTGCCATGGTAAAAGGAAAAAACGAGCAATGCTTGACTATTAATTACGAAAAATTAAAAGTTAATATTTTCTATAATTTAGTTGTATAGAGTAATAATTAGATTTATTAAATAATATCTGTGAAGTTATTTTGAAAAAATTATGGAATTTAAAAATTTTACAAAGGAGTCGTAAAATTTGTTGGATAATTTAGTTCATAATGATATCTATTTTAATATTAAAATGAATTTATTGAAGAGATTAGTTAATACTATTGAATGATAATACAGGAGAGTAAAAGTTTCACTGGTTGGGTTGGTAGCAATATCCTTATTCCTCTAGTCTGGTTTGAAAATAGCTTGTTGATGTATCTCACGTAGCGAGAAGAGTGTTCCTTTTAGTTGCTGGATGAACTCTTATTGGTTGTTGTTGATGGTTGTCATTTTGAAGTAGTAATTTGCAGGAATCAATGTAGAAATTTATTGAAGATGATAAATTGAGAATTAATCAAGTAGTATTTCACAAGGTCTGTGCAAGGGTTGATTATTTCTAATGGGAGTATATTTTTCTACTGCTTGAATAGTTCTATTGGTGGAGTTGTCTATTTTATTGAAGAAATTTCTTGCGAGCTTTTTGAAGAAGTTCTTGAGGGTTGGATATTTTAATGAATTTCTGATATCTGCAGTACGCATATACCAGCGGGCTTTTACTATAGTTCGGAGTATATTAGACTGAGATTTTTCCAGGGTATCTAAAGTTGTATTTGCAAAGTGGGACCAGACAGGGCAGGCGTAAGTCAGGATAGGTCTAAGTATCAGTGCATAGATAAGCATTTTGTTGGTTCTACTTAATGTAGAATTACGCGCGATGAGGGGGAAAATTTTACTTACTGCAGCGTTATATTCCTGTTTAATTAGTGTGACGTGAGTTTAAAAGCGAGTTTCTTATCTAGTGTTACTCCTAGGTATTTTGTAGACCCGGACCAGGGAATTTTATTATTATTTAAATAAATATCAAGCTCAATATTTCTATTATTTTTGTTAAAGAAGTCAGCCTCTGTCTTGGAAACATTCAGGGCCATTTTCTAAGTAGAGTACCATACTTCTAGGTCTTTGAGGTGGTTGTTTAGTGCGTGGCCTGTTTTTTTTTTTTGGGAAGTAGTAAAGTGCTAGTATCGCAGTGTCATCTGCATACATACAGAGAGTTGTGTCTGGGTATTTTGGGATGTCGTTCACGAAGTAGTTGAAAAGGGTCGGAGATAAAATTCTGCCTTGCGGTACTCCTGCTGTGATTGTTCTTGATGATGATTATGCATCATTTACTATAACAGAGAAATTTCTATTTTCTAAGTATGATTTAATAATTTTAATTAGGGGGGGTATTAATTTTTATCAGTTTGTAAAGTAGGCCAGTAAGCCAGACTCAATCAAAAGCTTTCTGAATATCAAGGGAAACTGTCCCTTTGAAATGATCTTTGTAGAATCCGGTTTTGATTAGTTTCACCACTCTGAGTAGTTGGTGTGATGTGGAGAGCTCTGGAACGAAGCCATGTCGTTCATGAACCAGGATGTCGGTTTCTCTATTGAATTTACTGAGTCTATTGTGAATTATTTTTTCGGCTATTTTACTGAGAACTGGTAGGATTGAGATTGGTCTATACTTTTCTGGTTTTGTTGGATCTTTGCCAGGTTTTCTTATCGGGATGATTGTTGCAGTTTTCCAAGAATTCGGAAAGTGACCGAGATCTAGCATGTTTTGAATGATGTTACGTAGTTGGTATATGCATAGATGAGGTAGATATTTGACCATTTTATTTGTGATTCCATATCTGCCTGGAGCTTTATTAATTTTAAGGGTTTTGATATAATTAGCAATTTCTGAAGCAAGTGTGGGGTGGGAGTTTTGAAAGTTGTTTTCGTTCGTAAAGAATTCGTGAACGGCGTGTTTCACTGTGCTATCATGTGTAGGTGTATTTAAATGGTTTAGTTTAACCTGAATCTGAAGCGAGTCAGCGAGTGTTTCAGTTTTGTCTGCGTCACTCAGGGCGATGCAGTTGGGTCGTTTAGGGCGGATACAGGGGATCTTCAGGCCTTCAAGGCCAAAACAACTTTCTCCCCTTCCACGGGGTAGAATAACATCCCCCGATATCTACTAGTTGCATATGCTCCCAATGCAAAACACTTGTCTTTGTATGTCTAACTAAAGATAACCTCACATAAATCACGACTATTGATATTCCGGCTCTGGCGCACGTGTCGACGAGACCCGTTACTCAACACAAGACAGCCGATGACACAAATGGAAACATTCCCAAGCAAAACTCAATTCAACAGGGAGGGAGATGTATATCAATTGCAGTAGTAGCTGAAAAGAAATCAAGCCTTACTTAACCAGCAGATGAGACGTCTTTTCAGTCTAGTTGGTTTTGGCATGATAAGAAGTGACCGATCAACTTTTCTTCAGACCCACTGGTCCAGGGTTCGAAACAACGTAGGCACTCAAGGCCAAAACAACTATCTCCCTCTCCACGGTGCAAAGGGTAGAATAACATCCACCGATGTCTCGGAAGGGGAGTGTGTAGCGACTCACTTCTACAGCAGCACTAGAGGTTAAAATGCCTTTCTAAACAGTTCGATTAGACGTCTTTTTAGCCTAGTTTCCCCCATACAAGAATATGCAATATCCAACAATCTTCTCGACAAATCCCAGCAGTAAAAAGAAATCATTTATCAAGGTAAGGGTACAAAAAATCATCTATTCATTGTTCATCTATACGTAGAACAGATTTATGATCTAGCCATAATATTCATAACATCTTCGCACCTGGAGGGGAATTCGTGAACTACTTACAGTAACATTCAATATTCAACTCTTACCCAACAACCAATCTATAGTTAAGAAACTAACCTTTCCTAACATTTGGATGTTTTGATGGATTAAGTCAACAAAAATATACACTATTTTTGAACGCACTTACAATTAATTAATTAAAGCAATTTTATTTACTTTGTTTTTCTATTTATTTTGCAAAGAAAATTTTTTAATTGTATTCATTTTGCAATGTTAACTTTTTATCAGTTGCTGAATTTTGATACTGCAGTAATGTCACGCTTAATTTATTTCATTCAATCATATATATTTTTTAATTTTTTCAGTACCAGACATTGAAGTTGAAAGTAAGTTTAAAAAATTATTTTTAACGACCACAATTTTTTCTCCCTATTTCACATTTTTATAAATATAAATGTAGAAAAAACAAGCAAATAAATTTTAAAATTTAAGATAAATAATATATAAAATTATACCTACAAATGTTTTTTGCTGTGATGATTTTAATTTTATATTTTTATTTTGGTTGAGACACTTCAGTTGAATTCTTTTTATCATGAGCTCAAAAAGTTACTTGAGCGTATAAATGTTGTTAAATTGTTTAATTTTTGAATTTTTAAAAATTTTTAATTTATTTGAAAAATACACATTTATAGTTCATTTTGTTGAATTATAAGAAATTAAAATTTAATATTTGTAAAAAAAACATGATAATTTATTGCAGATGAGTCCCGTTACTTACAATATTTACGAAATTCGATTCTTTTTTCATAAGATATCATTTATAGCGTTAAAAACGAATTAAAACAAACAAAAAATTCTTAATGAAATATTCCACTGCCTTGAACATTGGTTTTTAAATAAGGAAACCTTTAGAAATTCATTTTAAATCTCTGAATATTAAAGTCCTGGTGACACTAAGGACTCATTGTACAGGGGGGGGGGTAATGCACACTATATCTAGCGATGCTCCAAGTCCTCCTTGGAGCATTATGAATGTTTACAGAGAGCAGGTGCAAGCTCAGGTTTCGTCCTTGTCTCTAGACTAAGGTTCAAAATTACGTGGTCCCTCGCCAATATTTCTCTTGTTGCTTTTAAGTGCAACGTTATTAACTAATCAGGAAAAATGTTCGTTTTATATGCAGAACGTATTTTTTCATAAATCTATTTAATAAATTATTTATGTATATCTTCTAATATTGCGATTAAAAATTATAATTATGTACCTTACGTATTAAATTTAGGTTTTCATATTGTCTTTAAATACAACCCTATAATTTAAATTGTCGTAAAATAACACTTTATTATATCTGTACGATAACCAGTTCAAGTTCAAAAAGTATTAATGTTTTTCATTAACACTTTAGAGAAAACCCTTTTTTTATTAACATAAGTTAAGAAACTATAATTTAAGAATAAATGCATTGGGATATATATATATAATCTCATAATCTAAGAAATTTTTCTTATTCATTTGATTTCAAAGTGGGCATGAAATAAATTAACAGGCTGAGAAAGAAGTTGAAGCTACAGCAAATCATATAAATGCTAGTTTATTTAAGTGTTTTTTTTCCCATAGATATCACGCTTTAACTAATATTTTGTTTTCTCTTTTACTTGAACTTATCCAGTTCTTCACGAAATTTAAGACAATTGATAATATCCTCTATGACGGTATTAATTAATTACTATAGCTTTTTATTACCATATTACAAGAATTTTTATTTTATTTTTTTATAGCAAGTGATTACAAAAACGGTAAGTGTGAATAACCTTAGCTCATTTGCACTATTTTCTCCTCCTTCCACATTTATAAAGATAAGAAATAAGTTTAAACATACATAGAAAGTGAAGTAAGTTTATTAAAAAGAAAAATCAAAATCGAAAAAAAATGTTTAAATTAATTATAAATTATTTATAATTTCACTCGAGATTTTAAATATTGAGCTGAAAATTTTTAATTCAATGTGTTGCGGATCACAAAATATTCCTCATGTATCATTTTAAAATTGGCTTTATTTTTAAACATAGAAATTAATAATTTTTCAAAAAAATGTTTGAGATTGTTAATTTTGTTTAACTTGTAACTTCAATTCTTCGTTTCCGAGTGAAACAATAGTACTGTAAAAAAAATCACCTATTGATTCGTATTTCCTTCTTTAATTCTAAAAAAATTACTTTTTTTAGAATTAAGAAAAAATTTTAGAATTTATTTTATATACTACAAATACAGGTGAATAACGAAATACTAGAAGCAACTGCGAATATGATAGTTGTAACTGCCAAAATCTCTTTAGAACACAAAATATGTTTATATCAGGATTATTTGGAAAGTAAATTCCATTAGTGTGTTTCAAAACAGATACAGACGTGGACATAAAAACACATATTTAATAGTAATTTAATAATATTACGCTCCTCTTTGATGTAATCACGCATCACATTAAGGCATGTAACATTACAAAATGCAAAGTTCTGTTCTTCTTCGGTTTTGGAGTTCGGGGATAGCAACTGATTTGCAAACCGGAAACAAATACAATTGTTGGTACATGAATTCAGATGACATTGTTCACAGATTCATTAAGATTATGTGTTTTCCTATAAAGGTATTCTCTTAATAGCTCTGGATTGGCCGAATCCCTAAATGCAACTTCAATTATTTGTAAAGAAACATAAGTTGCTGGGTGTGATCATATGTTTTTGTTTTTTGCTTGGATACGATAAAAACCTAATCAGCTTTCAGATTCAACTGGACACAGTTATTACTCATCATTGGATATTATTCATTACTCGACAACAAATGAAAATATTCAGCTCAAACAGCTTTGATATAACATTTCCTAAGGATCTGTAATTCTTATGAAATGTCTATTGCCCTTTTATTTCGTACAGATATGCTCCCATTAGCGTGTTTGCAAGCAGAAAATTTATCCAAAATGTACTTCGAAACAAGCACTTTTGTATCCAGAATCGGTCTTTCATCATATTCATTGTACTGAAAGAAATAATAGCTTATTATGGCACTTTCAGTTCATTTATCATTTGATTCACTG
Organism: Nephila pilipes; assembly: GCA_019974015.1. NCBI lineage: Eukaryota > Metazoa > Arthropoda > Arachnida > Araneae > Nephilidae > Nephila > Nephila pilipes. The sequence continues at coordinate 208,088 of BMAW01093163.1, forward strand.
ATGGTTGACTTTCCAACACTTTTACTGTTTTTTAATATACTCTTATTTTGTGGCATTCTAAATAAGTTAACTGTAACTCTTTTACATCAGCAAAATACTACTTGCTAAAGATAATATAACGCAATCTATGTGTGCAAGACAAGATACACGAAAAATATTTTTAAATGTTTGATAGTTTTGTAGGACTATAATTCCTTATATAATGTAACAACAAAGATTATAGTTCCCAATGTTTAAAAATCACGCAAAGAACAATACAAATAGTTAAAAACTGTAAAAAACAATTGCAATTAACTTTATTATTGTCAATTCATCATTCATAAGAAAATTAGAAAAAAATTAAATAAAGATAATACAGGTAAAACATTAAATGAACTGCAATATCACAAAACAAGTTTGTTTACAATAATAAGCTCTTTAAAAAGTGAACAATTTGTAAAACGCTCTAAGAACGAAAAATTTCAACATTTCTGATGTTTTTTATGAACAGGTGTAAAATATCGTTTGATAGATAAGAGTATGAGCTACTTAAGGATACAAAAAGGCAAGAATAGAATTTTTGGTCGAATCTCACTTACCCCGTCATTGTAAATTTGTTGAGGTTCACAGTCTTCAAGTCGGAGTGGTATACAACTTCCTTGACCAATATGTGAAGATAATGAGTATATACGAAAAACAAATGTAAATATAAATGCTCAAAAAAATTGGACAATGTATAGGGATTTCAAAATATCGATGGTCCACAATACCTTAAAAATGAGACTTATGGTCAGCGAACTTTGAGTTAAGTCTCAGATTCTATTTCCGATTCCATGAAATACTGCCTTATGAAATTAATTTAACTTTTAAAAATTCTCATGATGAAAATAAGACAAGAAGTAATTTAAATGTCAATGTGACAGCTACATATTTGTTTTATGAGAATCGATATGAGTTAGAAAAATAGAAAAATTTCAAGAAACAATAAGTTTCTCATATCTTACCAGTTCAAACGATTATCATAACACCTCTTTAAAAAAGATTATTTACTATCTGGAAATATCAGTTCTTCTGATGGGTGAATTTCTAGAACAAAAACTTTGATCTGTGGCAAGCATAATTCTTTAAGAAGGGTCCACGACGAATCCAGTGTAAGACGACATACCCTAAAATTTTAAAAAGTCCCATCTTTTTATAACATTCTAAGGAATTTTTATTGAACTGCAAATTAATCTCCTATTAATTATGGAATCAGCAGACAAAATACAAAAACGAAATATATCAATTAAAACTTACTAGTAAGTGAACCTGCAGCTCCAGCCAAAAGATGAATAACATCCACGAAACCTGAACCATTATACTTTTTTTGTATTGATTCGCTTGAAAAAGAATAAGAAATTACGTAAAATATCAGCTGAATACTTTTTTTGCGATGATTAATTCGGAACAGAATCGTAATTCAGCACAAAGAACAAACAGACGTATATAAATATAAGGATCTCTATAAACCCTAAATGGAGATTAAATTGTTGGAAACAATTTAATCTCCAATTACGACGTCATGTAATGTCATCCAGAGATATGGATAGCTGAGTTGCAATCTTCCTTACTATGGAGAAAAGAAGCAAAACATTGGCTTGTTATGTAATTTTAAATTTGAACAAAAGTCACTAAGAAATATTTGATCTCCCAACAGGTGCTAAAAGCGTAATTGCTGTGATCATTAGTACGAGAAATAGGCCGCAAAATGTAGCGAAACTGCTTAAAAGCAGCTTCAACATTAAACTAACAATTCAGAATTGAATTTCAAAAAAGTCGTTTCAAGGTACACGCCATCATCATTATCTAAAGTCTCAGCGTTCCAAATTTCTTGCGTCTGAACCTTTCCCTCTTTGCGCTATGCCGTCAATACAAGAATAAACTCTTGCTTTTTTTAATATTGTAGATAAATTTGCTATCCTCATTGGTTAAGTCATTGGAATGCGTTATAAATTCTGCGAAATTCCTAAATATTTATTAAATTCTATATCAAAAGGATTGATATATTGTTTAATATTGTATTCGAGGATAACATATAGGCTTAATATTATTTTATCCTGATTCTCTTAACAATATAATTAATAAAAAGCTTTTTTTTTCCTTTGCTCTTTCTCAACAGAGTAAACTTGCTTAAGCAGCAAAAGCTTACCAGAAACTTAATTTTTAAGTGATGAAGCCGATGTAAAAATATTTACTGATTAAAACTTATTATTTGGTAATAAAAGATCAAATTATATCTAATGGGTGTGAATCACATATTCACAATACTTCCGTATGATGGTTGCATTTTGACAATTTAGAATGGCATCACAATATCTACTAAAGCATAAAAAATTGATGAATTTTTAAATATTTGGCAGGCACCGTTGTTAAAATTAAATTCGAAGATTCATAGAAGGAAATAAAATAAGAAATCACGATAAAGGTTTAATCAACTCGTTACATATACGGTGACTTATCATAGCGTGAAATATTTAAATGTACAACGTCCCTTTTCTTCCAAGTAAAATATTTCGAAAAGTTAAAAACGTTTAAGATGATTCGTAATTACTCTCCGTTTTCAAAATTATTGTTCTTGGAATGGCTTAGCAAGAAACTGAACAGTTAACATTATTGAAACAATTTAACATATTGTTATATTTTGTTACTGCAAGTATTAAGAGGAAACTCGATAGAATTAGATTTCATTGCTAATCTGTTTAAAGCTAAAATTATGATTTCCTTTAAAAATTTATCTAAAAATGAAAAACGTAATTTACCACGTTATTAATTTTCAAATTAAACTGTCTTAACTATCCGTATTTATTCATTTCAAGTGAATGCAACAATGAATTTTGATAAGGAGGAAGAAATATATTTTGATGAGACCCCAGCAGAAAGTGAGTATTAATGAAATTTTAATTCCATCATTTGAAAACGCGTTATTTAAGCTTGATTGATTCTCCTTAACAAGGATAATTTTTCTTTAAATAAATTTGAAAATCCATTCATCTTACATGCAAATATAACTTCAGATTTATTCTGATGAAAGATAAAATACACTGATTTTCATTGTTCTAAATGATTCAGTATTATATAAAAGTATCTTGAATAACTTTTAGTTCCACGAAAAATAGAATTCAGCAGAGATGTGGACTTTGAAGAAGAAATTTATTTTGATGGCACCGAAAGTTGTAAGTATATATCATTAAGTCCATAAGTATGAATATCATTAAAAAAGATGCCTCAAATTTTAAAAATACTACTTTTTACTCATAATTTATTTCCATCCATTAACAACTTTTTTTGTTTAAAGATGTGAAAAGTAATGCAACTGGTGTGGAAGTAGAAAATGAGATATACATCGATTATCAGGACTATGTTCTGCCAGATAAAAGTAAGCAACTGTGAAAATAATATATCAAACCAAGTTACTTTATATCAGGGCATTATATCGCATTTTCTTAGTTTTTGCTGTATAGTGATCTGCTATAGATCAATATAACTTCTAAATAGAATTTTAGACCAATTTATATTATTGAGATTTGAAATTTATTATTTCTCCATCTAGAAGAATAGTCAATTTTCGCTTTTACATATTCATTACAACAATTTAATGGTGCTAATGAGTTTTGAATGCTTTTATAGAAAAAAGTGTTCGATTTTTAATAGCATGATTACTTTGAAAAGTTATTTTAATATAAACAAAATTGTTTAGTAAAAGTTTCATTTTATTTTATTATTATATGAAAATGATGAAATTTTAAAAATTATAGTGGTGTTCTTTGCGTTCTCTAAAACGAGATATTAGAAGCAAAATTATTTAAACATCGTAAGGCTTCAATAAACTATCTCGAAATTTAACAGAATTGAAGCAATATATCTGGAATCTGTTCTTTGCATATTTATGCAGAATACATGTTGTTTCACAATACTTGAGATTTCTAATTAAAGTAAAAATTCAATTGTTAAAATTTAAAACTCCACAAGCTTGTAAATATCACTGAATGCTAATATTTAAGACATCTATAGTAAATTTCTTTTAAATAATCTGAAAAACTAAAACATCCGGTAAATCAGAAAAACCTATGAAGTTTCGTTTATTGGTTATTCGAAAATGTTATTAAGCCATCGATTCCAAATAGCAAATAAGTTGACATTACACAAAAGAATAAAAATGTAAAAATATTATATTTTGTTTTGCTTAAAAATTTACAACAAATTGATTTTCATAGCATTGTTTTATTTCCTATAATCGTATTACACAAAATATCTATTAAAATGAATTAAAATTCCATGACTTAAGTGTCTTTTAATTTATTGGTGTGCATGATTTATTTTCTATTGAACATTACTTTTTAAGCAACTATTATTAAAACGTGAAATAATTACACTTTGTAAGTATATAAATTTAGCCAACATAAATTAGAAAAAATATGCAATGTTACTCAATCATTTTAAATTATAATTTAAAACTGTACACTTTTTTTTAATTTACACTAATCATTTTTTCGGTAAGTAATCATTTATTATTCAACAGTATTATTTTTTTTTCTTTCAGTAACAACAGTTTGCCAAACTCCAACTCCAAGTAAAAATATTTCATAATTTTGATTATATTTATTTAAACTTATCATTCAATGTATTGATTAACAAAAAAAATTATAATTTTCATTTTCGATAATTATTTATAAAAAATGCGAAAATTAAACTTTTCATGTAATTCTCATTATCGAAGTATGAAAAAAATTACAGTTTGTTACAATATAAATAATTAATTTTATTATTAGCCACCCAAAAGGTTATTGCTTTAGTTGGATCACTTTTGGCGTACCAGATCACTTTTCAATTTTTTATCCTTTGCTTCAATTTTAATTGCATTTTTCTGAAATATATTCAATTTAATAATTTATCGTTTGCTTTAATTTTAATTACATGTGGCTTAAAAATATTCATTTTAATAATTTATCTTTTGTTTTAATTTTAATATCAGAAAAATTTACTATTGTCCATTTCTCGATATTTCATCGTTTACTTTGGTTGTTATATTTAATTGAGTAATTTAATAATAAAAAAAAAGCGCACTTTGGGAAGTTAAATCCTTCTTTGCAAAACTTTGCAAAGAACTTTTTTAACATTCCTTTTGTTACATTTATATTTATCTTTATATTTGAAAATCTATTCAAATGCATGTTTTTTTACCATTTTATTTCAACTTCATTAATTGATAAAATATCGACAAATACTGAAAGATATTAACTTTAAAATTCTTAAAATTACAAGACTAGAACTTTCTTCATATGTATTAATGAATGTTGAAAAAAATCTAAGTTGTTATTTTAGGACGGTTCAGTATAGTGACTTTCAAATTTTTTCTATATCTACAAGGAGAAATAGTAACGCTTTAATCATTACTGAGAAATAGCTGAGATATCTGGATAAAATTTACTCTGCATAGTAATTTATTTCCATGTTCTTAAAATTGCAAATTACAGCTATTTATGTTGATCTCTTTGGTTTCAGGAAACCATAGATTAAAATAACCCACCGTACCGTAAAGTTTTAATTATTATCCCAGGGTATCATACAGATTTAATTATTACCAAAAATATCAAGATAGAAACACACTAAATTTGTTTTTATTGTTGCTAAGATTTTTTTACTTTATCGTTTTAGAAAGTTATATATTTTTCCCAGCGTTTCTTGACCTTACGAAAGCCGTCATAGTGGAATTCAGCAGATTGAACTCATCACTTCTATACTCGAATTACTTTAATCTATGACTGTCTGAAACCCAAAAAAAATCAACATGGATAGCTATAAAGTACAATGCTATGTACGTAAGAGTCTATTAAGTTGCGAAAAGCTTTTATTGAGATGTCTCTCGATTATTTCTTAGTAATAATTAAAATTGTATGAAATGCTTAGTAAGCATTAAAACATCTTTGTACTGCTAGGCCATGACGAAAATTTTGAAGCATTAACCATGCGTGATATTTCTAAGAACATGAATCTTAAATAAATTTATTTTTAACAATGATTTATTAAGAAAATAAATAATAAAAGTATTTCTTCTATAACTTTTACTATGTTAATGTTTGATGAGAGCCCATTAGCCGCGTAGTGTCCCTCAAGCTCAAATAACAGAAAATTGTGTTTCACTTGACTTTGGATGGTTTTTATACATTCCGTTAATAAGTTCCTCGTGGAAGGTTACCCATTAGTTGTCAGAACAAGGTGACTGAATAACACACAAGACTTGGGTGTACTCAGAAGAAAGAGTCTCGGAGACGCGATTTCTGCTTAAAGAGGACGCTTTTGTGGTCCTCGAAGTGCAGAGAAAAGTCTTAACTAGCTGCGCCAAGAGGGTGCTATTTTAGTATAATGCTTGAGAAGTGGAATGAATATAGAGCAGAATATCACAACTAGGTCGAGTTATTCGAAGACTTGAAAGCTAAAATAACTTTAATAGGCGAAGAAAAAGTTTAAGAAGCAACATAAACATCAGTAATGGAAAGCAATTCATTTCTCATCGAGTGCTCTGAATTGTGTATTAAACTTCTTATGTAAAGCACATATCCAAATAATTCTAAAAACGAGGGAACAGGTTTAGCCACCCAAGGTGCACATTTTTTTAGTAATTATTATTAAATTACCCTATTAAATATAAGAATTAAAGTAAAAAATTAAATATCAAGAAATGGACAATAGTAAACTTTGCCGATATTAAAATGGAAGGAAACGATAAATAATTCAATTGAATATATTTAAGCTATATGTAATTAAAATTAAAACAAACAATAAATAAAAAATAAAATATTATATCAGCTACATGAAATTAGAATTAAATCAAACGATAAATTAATAAATTGAATATATTTGAGCAAAATGTAATTAAAATTGAAGCAAACGATAAAAAATTGAAAAGTGATCTGGTTCGCCAAAATTGATGTAATTAGTACGCGAAAAGTGATATGACTAAAACAATAGCCCTTTATTGGCTAACATATATCTAGAGTTATTAATCCATGTGATTTTAATAACTTAATAACTGTTTCTCATCTTGTAACATATTTTGACATATATTAAATGTCAGAAGATTTTAATGAGATATACCTTGAAGTATTTAATTAATGTTTATGAGTATGCATATGATTATAAAAACTTCAAAAATATCCAAGCGTATAGAATACCAATTAAAGTATATTTATCTAAAGACACTATACCGTATATTTTTCTTAGGGCCATGGAATGATGAATGTATTCAAAATGCCGGACCTGAAATTATATCTAAATGCATCTACGCTTATGGAAACATTCCTGAATACAAAAAATATGGACGATTACATGATTTATTTAAGAATGAAAACAACACGACCCTGTAAGTTAAATATTTTGTATTTGTCTATTTTTGAATATTTAAATCTGACATATGTAAATATTTACACACACACACACATATATATATATATATACAGGGTGATTATAATTAAAGTTAGTTTCAAAACGCTGTAAAAAAAAAAGAACGACTGATCAGAATGACGTCAAATTTAAACGAAATATTATTGAAGAACTGTGGAAACGTATGGCATAAGAAAAAAATAATTCCAAATTTTAACAACAGTTGGTGCTGAAAGCGTCAGAATATGTAAATAAAAATACCTGTCATGCGTACGATTAATTTCAGTTGTTATAAAAACGCCGGGTGCACAGCTTTTCCTCGATTTAAGTCTGAGAAGTTCTCCATCACTGTCTCACTGAAGTACCGAGCTCTGTTTGTAAAGCTTTTTTACAAGAACAATTATTGTGCACCAGTTGCTCTGCAGAAGTTCCGGACACTCAAGGGTATTAAAAAAGGCGTTGGACCGATGACTGCCAATGGTCTGGAGAAAATGATTGAGAAATTTGAAAAGACAGGTTCTTTTGATGTGCAATCTAGTAGTGGGAGGGAAAAAATTGATTCGATGGTCGTGGAAGAAGTGGCAACAGCATTGCAGGAGGAATCGGACGATGGTGTGCAACCGTGCAGTGCGCGGGAAATTGCCCGAACATTGGACGGGCCTGTGAGCATGGTGCATAAAATTCTACAAACATCCTTCATTGCTATCCTTACAAAATTAGCAAAGAGCAGGAATTGTTTTCTTTCGACCTGCGAGCAAGAGAGACTTTTGCTTTAGAATTTCTTGCTCGCATGGAAGAGGACAATGAAAGGCCGTGGAAAATTATGTGGACAGACGAAGCCCTTTTTCATCTGACAGGATATGTTAATGCCCAGAATTGCCGAATATGAGAAACAGACAATCCACTCGTAACTCTACCAGTACCACTTCATCCTGCAAAGATCACTGTGTGGTGCGGGTTTACGGTATTATTTATCATAGGACCATATTTTTTCGAGGAGACGGGTGCTGTCGGTCCTGTTACAATTACCGTCACTGGTCAGGGTTATGAGTGTCTTTTGCGCAATCACGTTATTCCTGTCATGCTGTGTTCAGTGCTCCGATTGCACACTTAGCAGAACTGAAGGCACGCATTGCGCAACACATTCTGAACGTGACCCCGAAGACACTTCGATCAGCTGTGGAACATGCTGTTTCTCGATTTCATCTTGTTGCACACAACGGTGGACAGCATATTAAATATGTTTTGCGCCAGTCTCGCGAAATTTAAAAACAGATTTGATGGATGCTTTTTATACGGTTTTTGGCCTCAGGACAGTTAAAAACCGATTTTTCCCATCAGATGTGATATGACCTTGCCATGGTGGATGGGCTTACATGACCAACAATATTACACCTGTGCAGTCATGCACACTGAACAGTACAGTTGGTTTAACGTGTAACTTACACCTTAGTCGTTGTTTTACGATTCATTTATCATTTGTAATCGAACCCTTTTAAATTATGATACTTACAGCACCATCTGCTGCTAAAATTTGGAATTTTTTTTTTTTTTCTTATGCCATACGTTTTCACCTTTCTTGAATAATATTCCGTTCAAATTTGAAGTCATTCTGATCAGTCGTTCTTTACTTTACAGCGTTTTGGAACTTTTGACTTTAATTATAATCACCCTGTATATATAAATGTGTGTGTGTGTGTGTGTGTGTGTGTGTGAAATAAGTTAACTTAAAATAATATGTAAAATGAAAAAAAAATATTATTATTAACATTCGTAAGAACATAAAAATACTGAATCATATTAAGTAGTAATCAAGAAAAATAAGACAGTAAAGCCTAAATATGGACATGAAGCAAGTTGTGAAGAAGAAAATAAAGTCAAAAATTGGAAATAAGGTAATTTAAAGTGATCTTTCTCTCTCAGAAAATGTGTGGACATACTAAACATCCAACCATCCCACTCAACATAATTGCTTTATAACAAAATGGTCGAAACGAAATACAACAAAAACTTTAATTTCAAAAAAGTAATTGAACTCTGAGTGAGTGATTAGTTGTTAATTAATTTCCCACTTTGAAACAACATTAGGACTACTGAAACAAGCATTGTTGTTTTGAATCTCGTTATAATGACAATGACAACACTTACTCCTCCCTCTCCAAATTTCCACACCCCGTTTGCTAGTGGATTTGGAATTTCGACGGATTTAACACGAATCAGCCCTGTTACAAGGGGTGGGGGGGGGTCATTCCAGGTATGAGGACTGGAACTCGTGACTCAACGAAAAACACGGCCAGCGTAGCCGCAAGCTCGTGACCATGAGCACTAGCCAACCTCTACTAAAAATAAAAAGAAAGAAAGTAAATAAAAATAAGCAAAATTTCGTTTCCTTATTAAAAAAATAACCATTGAACTTCAAATATATATCTATTATCATGAAATACCCCAGATTTCCATTAAAAGACATAAAAATGATCTCTTAGACTACTATTAAATCTAAATTTTTCATTACAGTTTACAGTTTTTCCCGAAACACACACCTCACCCACCCCCTCTCATCTTACAGACTAATCACAACACTTCTTTCTCCCACTCACTACCTTACACTAAAATCTTCTCGATCAAACCAGCGCACATGAAAGGCAGCAACCCTATTGGTCGGTTGTAGCATCACCCTCACCCCCACATCTGCTCTTCATCTAAACTAAGTTACAAAGCATTTTAAACTATGATTCTTTTAAATTTCAAGCAATATTTTTAAATTTTATTTTTTCATTCTCACATCTCTAATGAATACTTAATTTATTTTTGCATAATTTCTAATTTTTTCAATACATAAAACGCAATTCTGGGCTTGAAAAAAAGGCCAAAGTCATTCTCACAGTTTTTTACCGACGATATGGAGATTAAAAGCCTTTATCTCAGGCGCTTCAGTATCATCTTGTCAACTTATCATGAAATATTTGTAAATCTATAAAAATTTTCCAACCACGTTCACTTAGTTTTTTCTTCAAAATTTACAACTTTCAAATATGATGTTTCAGTACAATTTATCCCGCCTTTTCTACCTAACTGATTGATTTTATGGAATAATAAACAGAAGAGACTCATCTTAACGAAAAGAACAATATTAAAAATACATAGATTTCACAGATACATATTTTTATACAGAAAAATTCAAAATCTTAAAAAACTATCTTTGCTTTTTTATGTAATAAATTTAATCTGATAATTTAGAAATCCTAACTTAAAAATATACAGATCTAAGATAGAGCCATCATATGTGTGTGTATTCTTGTATGTATGTATGTATGTATGTAAACTGCTGTTTGTAGAAAATGCAACACCATGAAGGAATCATCAGAATCAAATGAAATTCGCAGCAAATGTCAATTATAGGATATTATGCAAATTAATAAAGTTTCAGAGCCATCGCGCGTGCGCAGCGCGCGCAGCGCCCTCTGAATTGATGCTGAAAGCGTATAAATAAAGTGCTGTAGCGGGACGTTGAAAAAAGTCTATGATTATTTGTTAGTGGCAAACGTTTAGTGAGACCTGAGTATGCCTCCACGACGGAAGAATAAGAAATTCAAGCAACTTACGGAGTTTGAACGAGGGAGGATAATCGGCCTTCGAGAAGGAGGATTTTCCTATCGCGCAATAGCAGCTCGTATGCAGCGGAACAGTTCCACAGTGATGCGAGTTTGGAAGCAGTGGACCGACGAGCACCGAACAACTCGAAAAACAGGCACTGGACGACAGAAGGTGACGTCAGAGCGCGATGATCGACACCTGCTCCGCATGGCGGTGAATGATCGCACAGCTTCCTCCAGGCAGCTGGCAGCACGTTGGTCTACTGCTACAGGTGTACAATTGTCGGCTTCGTCAATTCGTCGTCGTCTGCTGCGCCGTGGATTGCGTGCAAGGGTGCCTTTATACAGGATTCCCCTCACGGCGAATCATCGACGGCTGCGTCGGCAGTGGGCTCTTGAGCACAGAGACAGGCGAGCTGATTGGCACCAAGTTGTCTTTTCAGATGAATCACGCTTCAATTTGTGGACCCATGATGGCCGTGTTCGTGTTAGACGTTATGCCGGTCAACGCTGCCTTCCTGAGTGTATTATTGAACGACATAGTGGGCGAACACCCGGAGTTATGGTCTGGGGTGCGATTTCGTATCATGGACGATCCAATTTGATACGAATTGAGGGTAATCTCAATAGCAACAGATACGTCCGTGAAGTGCTACAGCCCGAAGTCGTTCCTTTCCTTCAAGGCATCCCTGGAGCTATCTTTCAGCAGGATAATGCACGCCCACATGTTGCGCGGACTGTTCGAGACTTCTGTTCAGCACAACGCATGCAACTTCTTCCTTGGCCTGCTTATTCACCGGATATGTCGCCTATTGAGCACGTGGGGGATATGGTTGGGCGGCGTCTCGCTCGTGATCCGCGTCCTGCAGTTTCCAAAGACGAACTTTGATTGCGCATACAAGCGATATGGAATTCTCTTCCTCAAGCAGATATTCAACATCTGTTTGACTCCATGCCACGTCGTATAGCAGCACTTATTGCAGCGCATGGTGGCTGCACCAAATACTGATTTCGGACGCTTAATTTGTTTCTTTTGTTTTGAAAATTTCATCATTTATTTGTATCAGTACAAGTCGTTTCTGCATTAAATTTCATTTGATTCTGATGATTCTTTCATGGTGTTGCATTTTCTACAAACAGCAGTATATATACACAAGAACACAACACATATATGTTATATACATAAATAATCATCCATCAGGAGGCACTAAACTATCAGTAAAATGCATAAAAAATATATAGTAATATTAGAAGGAAATATATGAAGATATATATAGAAAAGTTTTGAGAGTAACAATTCAAATAAATAGGTTATTTAATGCATAAAATAAGTCTCATATTAATAATTTTATTTACTAATTGAGAATTCAAGATCAAATGAAAACAATAACTACAAATGCTTGTTCAAGATTAGAACTGAATAATGGAGTTAAGCAATTTTACGGAGCCAATCTTTTTCCAGTTGAATTTTGAGATAAGTAAAATAGATGCCTTCATTAAAAATAATAAGAAATAATGAAAAATGATTTCATATTCAGTGAATAAAGACATGACGAATTACATCTTACGAATTGTAATGAAAGAACTCAAATAAATTCAAATTAATCTTCCTATCTTGAGTTGACCTAATCTCCCTATTCCCATTATTTATTTCACTACATCTTCCATGTGTTTAACAATGATACTGTTTTTAAGTATTCTTCGAATAAATAAATTTGCTTTGCTTATAACTTTTTCAGACTTAAAGAATTATTTTTTCTTAACAAAGAAAAGAAAAAAGTTATTTTAACTCTTTGGGTTTAATCGACCCATTTCAATAATACGCATAGAAATACATACAAATATAAATTTAATTTTTTGGATAGTCTTCATTTAAAATCATGCTCGCTAGATGTCACATGATAGGAGAACATTTTCCTCGTTAATTGGTTTCAAACGGATATGACTCTTGTATCATACGTTCTCAAAAAGAGAATAAATTGGTATACTTCTATTCAACTATGCTCTTTGAGGCCAAAGTTTCAGACGAAAAAAGAAATGAAATCATATATAATTTCATATTAAAATGAAACTAAAGGTGCTCTAGATTCTACTGATAAATTTGCTGCCATCCATACAAGGGCGAGTAACAGAGAAATTAAGAGACCATCTCTGTGTTTATTCTAAAATACAGGTTTATTTACCAGAGGCTGTAATAAATGCGTGAGTTGTTTTTATGTGAAATGTTCTCACAATTAAAATAAGATGTACAAAAGATACCTTTTTTTGAAAGTAATTTGTAATGCTGAATAAACCCAAATGAAGATAAGATATCCCAGTAACAAAAAAAAAAAAAGACTGATCATTGCAACTTCTGAAAATTCATAAATATCAGAATAATTAAATGAGCAAGGAGCAAGAATGCTGTGCAAAGAAAGGCAGAAAAACACAATTGGGGTGTTCTTCATGATTAGCTTTTATTTGCCAAGAGCATGTAAATGTATACTCTAAATCTTGTTTGACACAACAACAAAATGTTTTAAGAATAAAGATATTAAAGCACACTAGAGGTCAGACGATGAGCATGGGTAGGGTATTAAGAAAACGGTGGAGGAACTATAACAGCCCTAAAATGTGTGGTCTCTATTAATAAACATAAATAAATGAATTGAATAAAACTATATAAAAATATTTGTTATGTCCTAGAATAAATATAAGCCGAAATAGGTATAAGCCCATACAGGCAAACGTAGGAAGATTAAAAGCATAGGATTCATCCACATCATATAATAATCACATCTTCCTCTTTTAAAACGTTTGGAGTAGAAAACTTTTCTTCGACTTGCAGAGTGTCAATTTTATTTCAATGATGGGAGAACATCCTAATATAAGGTCAAGAATATTTTTGAAAGTCTATTTTACTTTCATTTTTTTTCTAGTGTATTCTCTGTTCTTGATAGTTTGCGATTTATCAGATGAAACTTTTAGTTATATTAAATGTAAGAATAAAAAAAGTGAGGATGATTATTAGAGTAGAATGTATTAAGCGGTTTACATGACAATTGTGTAGATACATCTAGAACTATGAGTAGTTTGGAATCAATTGTAGCAAAAAACTGGACGTTCTTCAAACATCTTTAGAATGTGATAAAACAGATGAAACATTAGTTGAAGCCGTTACTGACGAGACAAAAAAAAGTATTTTTTCACTTCTTTGGGCAATAATTTCAGACATTGAAATGATGGACGCTTTATTTTTGTAATTCTTGTGTCAGTTTTAGTGGTTGTGGAGACAGCTGAAGATTTATAGACTTTGGTACCTGTGGTACAATGATTTAGAGAGCCTCTAAATCGACAATAACATATTTCGGTTATGTAAATTTCTTTAAGACTTTTTTTTTTCTCCCTCTTTGTCATTTTGGGCATAATTTTTAGGATGCGTTTTCTGGCTGTTAATACACTTGTGCTCAATTTCAATCCGTAGAAGATTTCTCAACAGACGTGCATCTAGAATATATAAATTTTCCCCAGCTTTCAGTTTATGATTGCCCAAAACCTTTTATAATTGCTACAACGCAAAAGATTCGAAATTGGTAGTACGTGGCAGTAAGCTATCCTACCTCAACTGTTGCTGGTAATAGAGAATTGTTGAAAGTCAAAATAAAATGTTTAGTTGGAAAAAATATTGCATTTTTTTTTAACTGAGATCCTTCTAACTTGAGTGAAACTCTGATTTTAAAAAAATCCATCAAGGATTTCTGCTTCAAAGAAGCACAATAAATCAGGTTCAGAGGAGTTACTACCACGTAATTGCAATTATTTCTATGTGCTATTATTAAAAGAAAAAGCTAAAAATATTATTGATGACAAAATGATTTGGATAGCAAAGTAAATGTAATTTTGATACATAAATCACCAGACTAGAACATCTAAATGGTTTGCCACCTGTCTCTTGAAGAGATCTATGAACAATATATCAAGAATATATCAAGATGTTTTATAATTAAGTAAGGAAAAATTATTGGAAATGAATAGTAATTGTATCAATGTTGAAAGAAGTGGGTAAAGGAAGCCTTTATCCAGGCACAAAAAAGGATAGATCCATGATAGGTCATGTATTCATGTCGCATGCCTACACCCACAATGGAGTTCAACTAGGAAGCCAATCTGCGTGTCAACTGGTGATTGCTGGGCTCGGTGCTTAGCTAGAAGTTTCACAAATCTAGTTATACAGTGTTAAAACAACAAAAAGCCAGGAAATCTATTTGGTATACTTAGCTGTAGAGCTAACCTTACAATATTTCTATTTGGGGACTGAAGAAACAGCGTAATCAGCACGCTATAAATGGAAGCGGATTCCCTTCTGCAGTGAAACCTGGCAAAGGGAACGTGAAAGGAATCTGCAGAACATTATTTTCTTCTGTATGGAATGTAATAAAAAGCAAATATGTTGGTTGGCAGGTCAACTGTGTTAGTAAAAATGCAATTTAAATATCAGAGATGAAAAAAACCGAAGAAAATCTGCATAACAAAGATTAAACCCAAACAATAATTAATTTCTAGTATAACGCGAATGTAAAAAAATATTAAAAATGATTAAAATATAATGCGATTAACTTTTTTATAGGTATATCTGTGATCTGGAGAGTGAAGAATCATTACAAACCACATTCCAAAATTATAAAGTTAGGAATACCGAACCATCAGAATTAAAATAATAATAGAATTTATTTAAAAGAATAAGAAATGAATAACCGTCTGGTGGAATGATAGATAGTGAGGGACTTTGTTGTGCTTTTTCCTGCAACAGCAGGACAAAGCGCGTCGATTCTGATGCAAATTTGAAAATGATAGAAGTAGTGCAGTGATCGTCACGCCAAACCCTTAAATAGCGGTGACAAAACCTACTTCACCGTCTGCAAGACTTGGTGACAGGCACAAAAATCTGACAACTGTCGTGTGATTTAATCATTCCTACAGCTTAGTTTTTTAATCAAATACCTAGTGTCTTACATTTATCGATCATTTTAAGTTCAATAACTTTTTCAGGGACTTTTGGTTAACTACAAGAAATAAAAAGTCCATCCTGTCACTTGTATATTACGCTGCATTAAAGCCAAAATGGCTTAAGTTGATATTTTTATGATAGCAGTTTTATTTTCGAGCGCGTTATGTCATATAATATACAGGGTTATTCAAAATTATTCATCGATTTCAAAATTCCATATTTTCAAAAATAAATAACACAGAATGATAAGTAACACATGAACAGAAAGGAAAGCAATTAAAGCTTTATATTGTGAAAAATAAATGATCCTCATGCGTTCTTTATGAAGCTCTTCACGAAAGCTGTTTTGGAAGCTTTTACTGAGCTACCTCACAGTTGGATCGGTCGTAGAGAACCAGATGACTTGATATTACACAGTTGACTACCTTAGTCATCTGATATGTGAGTCACATGTCTAATCACTTGATACTCAATGTGATTTCTTCCTTCGGGGGTGCACCACCATTACTCACAATTTTATATGAATATAAACAATGAATTTCTGCTACTGGATGGTCAATTACCATTGACACTTTACAACGCGTTTGTTTACATACATATAGGATTGACATTAAACGTGTAACTAAAGGAAGTTATGTCAAACTCTTATTAAAAAAAACTTCCATATTTTCTCTTTGAATTTATGTATTAATTATCATTCTATATGTGTCATTCATATATGAAAGTTTGGAATTTTGAAATCAGATGAATCATTTTGAATAAACTTGTATTTTTAATTACCTTATTATTTGATAAATTGTTGAAACATTTAAAAATATTTTATTGTTTCCTTTTTTCGAATAATATAGATTAATTAGCTTTTTTTAAATCATAATTTGCATAAAGAATTATATTCTGATTAATATTTCATTATATTTATTACAAAAAAAAGAATTTTTTAATTGCCAAAATGTGAGAACTTTTTGTTTGGTTCAATTAACATGTCATTTCAATAAATAATGGTATCTATAACTTTGAATTATTGTAATCAATAATTTTGAATTTTATTCTCTTAAAGCCAAAAGAATTTTACAGAAATATGCCTCAAAGAAGTTTTTAATCGTTGTTATTATGATGCGATGTTCCAAATAAGAATGAATTCTAAAAAGGTGATCGGTGTCCAGATGGATGTAGACTTCAATGAAGAATGTAAGTTGTTAAATATGTCTTTGCTACTAAGCAATTTTAATATTTTTTTATTTGTAAATTTATGAATTAAAATTCATAGCATAGTTTTTTCTATATTTCAAATAAACATACCTATAATGATTTTATCAGCATTTTAAATGCATAAATTACTTTAAAATATGTTATACATAATTACACATAATTATACATACATAATTATACATTATTTATTACTATTATTTTTCTTCCTTTAGATAACATTAGAATTTATAAAATTAAATGTTTTAAGTCATTTATTTTGATGTGTGTGTGTCAACTGTTTTGTTTCAGCAGTTTTATTTTGTTTTCTTGCAACTTTTTTCTCAAATACTATTTTCTACTAATTCCAAATCAATATAAAACAAAAGTTTAATAACAGACAAAATATATCTTGATATAAATATATCCAATTGTATTTTATTGTAAAAAAAGAAAAACTGATTTGTTTTCAGAATTATCAAAATTGATTCAATCGTTTCCTCATATGTAGAATCTGTAATGGCTGTTGTTTAATTTTTAAGTAAATTTATATCTTATTGTATTACTTATTATGGTATATAACTATAGTAGAGAAATATATAAATGCTCTCCAAATTGTCCGATGATTGAAGTATCTCATTTAATTCAATTTAAATTTATAGATTTCGATTATCTTTTACTCTGATTGAGTGTGTGTGTGTGAGAGAGAGAGAGAGAGAGTGCGTGCGTGCGTGCGTGCGTGAATCCGAGTTTATGAAAAACTATTCTAGGTAGATGAGTAAAATTAAACGCTATTGTGTATTGCTTGCTGTTTCACATTAAAATAAATGGCCAAAATGCAATATGCGCCTTAAAGCTTCTTATGCTAACTTAATATGAATGGCATTCAGGCGTAACGCGGCAATTAACATGCACGAAATTTAGTATAAAAAGCTCGTTTACAAAAAATACAAAATTGAGGCAAACCGAGCGTATAATACAGTCGGGATGGTTTCAGGAACAAATATTATTTAATATTCGACACGTTCCACAACACAAGACAGGATACAAATTCTAATTAAATGTATGTAATTCTTTTTTAGAGTAATTTCTTAGAAATAGGACTATTTCGTATCATACTCACTTCATGTATTCTTTCATTTTCAGTCGAAATCGACAGTTGTGATAGTCAAACTGTAGCTCAATTGATAACACAAATCAAGACCTGTCACCAACATGATTTGCAAATACCAATATCTTCTCTGAAACTACTGCAATCAAACGATTTGACTTGCTCGTAAGTATACATGAAAATGCACATTTGTCAATATGCACCTTAGAAAACAAAATTAAAAGAAAAGCTTTAAAGGTTTCTGTTATTAGTATCTTTGAGGAGAAATGTTTTAAACATTTCTCGAAATAATGTCTCTGAGGACTCAAAATGTATAAAATAACATTATATTCAATTTAACTCGCATAGTGATTAATGTAAGTCTAAACTGTTTTAAAATGTTATCCAGTGGTATAAAGGATTTAATACAAAAAATGAAAAGATAAAATGATACGAAAATGATGTTTTTTTAACAATACTTACTTAAAAGCTTAAGATTTTGGACTATGAGTAAGCTGTATTTAATTCTTTCTTTGATCGTTAGAATCGCTATGTGATATTACTTTTAAATGCAGTAGTCGCATTTATCCAACCAACGATTTTCTAACATTCTGTATTAACAGCTAGCTGCAAGTTGTGAATGTTAGCAGAGTCTATTTGATGCTCCACCCGATTCTGCCACAGCTATTAGTTACCTGACTGTACAATGGCACGCCCGTCTACGCTGTAACCTCACTCCAACTCACTGTCCCAATTCATAACCAGTGCAGTGTATTTTATCATTGTATGCCTCTCCTAATTTCACAAAAAGCAAAGTTAAAGCTTTAAATTGCAATCACATATTTGAGTAACAAGAATAACATAATGATGCGGTTAAGTTACAGAGACTTGCCAGTGATGGAAATGGCACTCTTCATGAAAGTAAATTACTATCAAACATTTCTTTAAATCATAACAGGACTGAGCTATATAAGTATATTATTTACAATCCGATTATTCTATAACTGTAAGTTTATTTTTTCAGTTAATTTTCTTTTTGTTGCTTTATTGTAAAACACGTTTATTAGATTCTCAGTGGGTAAAATTATAATATAGTATGGAGTTTAATATGCTTTTTCTTAACACTTCCTTATTATTTGATATTTTCGCTTATCCAACGATCTGTAGGTCCTTTTTGGTTGGATAAATGAGATGTTATTTTTTTTTTAATTTGATTTCATTTTTTTTATTTTCATTCCAAATTCGAATGATACATATTTTAAATTTTGTTCTTAATTTTTTTTCTTTCTTACATACTTATATATTCTTTTTATTATTTTAATAGGATATTAGCAGACGCAACCTTCTGCGTCGAAGACCACACAGCATACACATGCATCTTTAATGATCGTAAGCTTTTTAAAGAAATAATGATATGCCTAATGCAACAATTAAAAGATTATTCTCTGCAACGACTACAAAATTTAGGTAGATATTTTTTCTCCGTGTTTTCTATAAATACACTCTCAGAATGTATGTATGTATGTATATATATATATATATAAGTCTTTATTTCTTATTGAAGAGTATACTGTCTCTACAAGCCTAAATAGCACTAGATTTTGCCTGAATTGTCTGGATTACTTCAGAGCAGAACATTGTGAGGAAGATTTTTATGAATATATCACCTGCTTAAGAAACAAATCATTGAATCAGGCACTTTATGCGTAAGTTTTTTTTTATGTTCCTTAAGTTCTACTCAGTTGACAACTTTCTTTATAATAATCAGAGCTTCCATTCAATAAAATTTTGGTTTATTTTTACAAAAATTTCAATAGCTTTTTATATATAGTGCTGGCCATTAAAATTGCAACACATGAAGGAAAGCAAATAAAAAAAAAGATATTTATTGCACGTAAACATTATGACATGAACACAAAATGGTAAAATTTGCAAGCAGTTTTGGGGTTTACAGGGATGCGAAATTAGTAAAAAAAGCTGCCACTCTTGGTAACTAAAACGACCCTTATCCGGTTAGGCATCTAGTCGAACTGGGCTTGGATGACAGAAACGGGCAACTCAATCCATGCTGCTTCAAGTCTATACCACACTTCATCAACCGTATGAGCTAGAGACGGGGGGCGGGCCAGTCTCTCAGCAACCCATGACCAGATGTTTCCAATGGGTGATGATCTGAAGACGGTGTAGGCTAGGTCAACAATCGAATACCTTGATTATAGATAAAAGTCAGAACACGACGTGCAACATGTGGTCTTGCATTATCTTGTTGTAAGGTGGCGTTTAGCAGGCCTCGAAGATAGGACACAGCCACCGGACGTAAGATGTTAGAAATGGGCTGATCTGTGTTCAAGAGATGTGCGTGTCGAGTACCAATGGCTACCCAAACCATCACAACAGGTGCAGGTCCCCTATGGCGATATTGAATGCAAGAAGGCGAAGAGTGGCCTCTTCTGAGCCTCCAGACTCGTATATGACCGTCTGAATACTGCACGCAGAACTGAGACTCGTCTGATAAGACGACATTGTGCCACTCCTGTATCCAACTTTGTCGTTCGGCTCACCAGAATCGCCGTCTCTCTCCATGCTGCATTGTCAAGGGAAACTGAAATAATGGTCACTGTGCTGACAGTGCATACTGCTGGAAATATCGTCGCACCATAAGAGCGGATACTGGGCGCGCTGCAAACATACCCATTTTCTGACTAATGATCCGTGAGATGTGGTTGAACGGTTATGTAGAACTGACCTCACAATATGTCTGCATCCACTGATTCCATTCCCGCATGACAATGGTTGAATTTCCACCAGTGCGACGTGCAACAGGCAACGATCCTGCCTATATCGAATTCCAATACTTGCTGGTAAGCATTCCTTATTATTATTCGAGGTCTGACACGAAATTCTGAGCAAACTCCGACCTTACAAAGCGCTTTCCGAATGAGAAATCCACTACACAACTTTTCTTTTATGCAGTGGTTCAGATGTCGTTTCTCCCTCCTGCGCCATCTAAATGTGCTGAAATCTAATCATTTGTACATCTTAACCTCTTCTTTCTTTCATGTGATTTTGATGTTTGTCAAATCATTCTTTCCTGGTGTTGCAATTTTAATGGCCAGGAGTGTGCATAAAAATAAGCTTTAATATCGATTATTAAGGTATCCACATACTTTTAATGCGCAGTTTTCGACCAAATAAAAATTCTTTTCATTGACAATGTAATGTCCAAACTTGGTTCCTTAGTGTTTTAGTACATTTTGAATTTGTTTTACATTGTTCGGAACTTGAATTATAAGCATTTTAATGATATCTGGATTCAACATTTTTGTATGCATTTTGAAAAAAAAACACTTTAGTTTTTCCTGGAAGTTTAAATTTTAGTTCTTTTTTAGAGCAAAATATTTTTTGCAAAAAAAAATGTGATTGTGATGTTATGAAACTTTAAGGAAATACTACAAAGATAAATTTAGGAATTGAATTTATTAAGATAGTTACATTATTTCGCACTTAATTGTTAATACTGTTTATAAATTACCTTAAATGTTGAAGATTGTTACATGCGTTAAGGAGACGCGGTACAGTTAAAATAAAAAAAAATCTTTGACTTAATACTTTTTGCTTTTAACTTGTGTGGTTGTAAGACGTAAAATAGGACATAAACTCAAAATATTCCAAAAAACAAGCAATTCAAATTCAAATTTTTTTTAAAAAAAACTTAATTCATAAGGCTTCTTTAAAATGAATGCTACTCCTATTATAGTAATTGACGTACACTTAGGAAACTTAATTTATGAATTCCTCAAGCTATGTTCAACAAAAGTTGGTATGGGTTTTCGGATAGCATGATTGAAATTCATAAAATAATTTTTTTCATGAGTGCTTATTAGATTCTTTAAAAAACATGCCAATTCCAAATTCAATTATTTTTTTAAAAAAATTAAGCATTGCTTCGATTCAAAAACGCATGCCAACTTTTATTACATATATTAATAACCATAGTAGCTGGAAAAAATACCAAAACATTTGGCACAATAGGGAAAAAAAACCATACCATATCAAAAGAAAAAAACGATGTTTTTTTTTTTTTTTTTTTTGTTATTGTTCTGAGACAAATGAATGAAAAGATACATAAATTAAATAAAACTAGGGTATATTCAAAATTCCCTAGATAAAAGTTTTATAAAGTTGTTAGTGAATAGCATTTTGTATACTAAAAATTTAAAATTTTCTAAACTTAAATTTTTTACCAAAAATGCGAGAAATAACACAAAATTCCAGTGTGCAAAAATTTTGGAGTAAAGAAAGTTTAACTGTTCATATTTTATGTTTAAAAAGGTATAATTTAGTTTGTAGTGTTTTAAGAAAAATTCAGGACTGTATGTAATTCCTACTTTTAATTTTCAAAATATTTCTTTTCGCAGACAGACTAGCTATAATTTTCAACAGACTACTCAAAATGCAACTTTATTTCCACGTCTTCTTTCTTTTTTTACGTCTACAGTCATCTACATTCAATTTACTTGAGTTGTTTTTCCTTTTCGAACAAGGCACGATATGTTTATAAAATGCTATATTAAAATATACGCAAATGTTTATATATAAAAGTAAATAGAATTAAAAGAAACAATTAGTCTTCAAAAAAAGACTGTTTTACAAAACCGAAACTAAATAATGTTTCAAAAATAAAAATATGTATTAAAAATTAATCAAAAGAGCTAGCATGGAATATATCTGCAGATATAAGCAAAAGCTAAAAATGGAATGCAATCGTCACATCATTTCAAAGCAACCAAGGCAAGAAACCAAAGCTTCGTCAACTAGAGAGTGAAAGGCGTCAGGATATGAATACCAATGGACATTTAACTTATACCTTCCAAAGTTTGTGGGCTAATAGAAAAATGTATAAAGAATCATTTGGGATAAAAAAAAAAAACTTTTTGACCGGTTTTCATCAAATCATATGTACTGTGAGTCCCCTTAATATGTTAACTTCGACAATTTTAAAATAGCAGTGCTCTTCTTAAGAACGAGGTTCAATCCCTGAATTAAGTTTAAGTCAACACAGTAAAATTTATAGAATTGAAAAAGCTCGATTTATATTTGAGCTTGTATGTTTTCCGAAAATGCCATTTTATTACTATTTTTATACATATATTTCGTGATAAAAAATCAAAAATTTTACACCGATTTTAAATGTTACTTAAAATTTTTAGCCATTTTTATAATATAATGTGCATAAGTAATGTTTTTAAATTACTTAAAAAAAAAAAATCTCCTCCGTAGATAGATATATACCTATTCTTGTTGACTATATTTTTTTTTTCAATTAATAAAGTTATCAAGTGATTAGAAATAGATATGTACCGTTGTTCACATTTCTGTACACCATTGACTGAAAATTAAAAAATACATTATCGTTAATGTAACCCATTTGAATCATCCGAACAGCGAGAGTGTTGATTAAAACTGATTCATCTCAGCTTTATTTTGTTTTCATTTCGAATATGTTTATATACCGATTCATTTACTCATACATTTTTCTTCTAGTAAATGCCATCTTATTGAATATTTATAATTACTGCGCTAATTTCCATAGTATAATATTGTAAAAGGTCTATTCTAATGAAATGTTTATTTTTATGCAGCTGTGTTTAAAACAAAACTGCTTACAAATCTAAACACAGTATAAGTAAGGGAAAAGAATTTCTTCAATTAAAAGAACCTTATTAATAATAATTTTTTTTCAAAATTATTTCAGTTTCTTTTTGTTTACATTTTATACTAATGTAAACTAGGTTATGTACAAATTATATTTATTCTTAGTAATTCAACCAGTTTATAAAATTAATTCAACAATTTACATCATTCTATTTTAACATATGAATTTGTAATTTTGTCTAATATTTATTTGATATATTTCCATTGAAAATTAATTCATTTGAGATTTTTTTTTTTATTTCAAGGTAAGTCTCAACTTTTAATCGAACATAATTACTTTCACGAATAAAATGTAGCTATATTTCCTGTCTAAAATTTATTTCTCGTCATTAAAAGCATAAGCTTCATTTATTCCGATCTAGATCATTTTTTAGCACAATATACCTCTAATCAAATTTCTTTTAAGCAACCCAAACATATTTATGGTGATATAAAGTCGTAAGAGATTGAACAATCGATATGAATTCAATGTACACATGAAGAAAATTCAGCTTTATTCGTATATTTGTTTGATACATAGCAAACAATGTGCTTATTATTTCTGTACTCTTAAAACTTATTTTTTGTTTAGGAAAGTCTGCAATTGTTTTCAAGAAAGTTATAGCGCCTGTTCACAGGCCTCCAGTTTATTACTAATCAACATTCTCGCCAATGCTGTGGTAGGTTACCATCCTGCATTTTCTAAATTAGGTGAGTCTATTATACTGTGTTTCTCTTTCAAAAAAGTATTTTTAAATATAGTAAATAACTCAAAGAGTAAGAAAAGTCTTATATCAAAATATTTTTTTCTGAATTACAGAAAAACATTTTAAAAAAGTGACACGCATATCTGCTAATTCTGAAGTATATGATATGAAATATGCAATGTGATAAAAGAAGAAAAATTAAATTTTTTACATTAAAGTGATATTAAACATTCGTATCTCATATCAGAAACAACTACAAAGTTTTTATTTAATTAATAAGTTCAAATTAGCAATTCAATGAAAGGATTCTGCATTAGTAAGAAATTCTTTGATGCATGAAAAGTAAGAATTACAATAAGAGATAAAGATTCATTCAATTACAAAGCAATGTTTTTAAAGTATAACAACAACAGCAAAATTTTATTATAGAAATTCCAACATTAAACTTTTTTGGTGTTCCCTGCAAAAACAGTAACCTTTACGTAATCACGTACAAAATCGTAATTTATAGGTTATTTCTGTTTTTCTCGGCTATTTATACGAAACAATATTTTAAAATTTAATTTTCAATTAGAATGCAGGCAGTTACTTTTCTTTTGAGATCAGTTTTGAATTCTTTATTGTCAAATGGTCAAATTTTATGAAAAATGCAGAAAACAATTTGCAGAAAATGAAAAACAAATGTTCAATAAACTGATATACACTTACATGCCGATGGTGTTTGGAAGCATCCGTAAGCCTATTCCAGCTTAAAAAAAATCAGCTTTATTTATGGTGAGGGGTTTTTTTTCCCTCGAAAACTCCTTTTTTTTTCATCACCAACCCACAACAACAGTATCTATTTGCTTAAAAGATTTTCTGTGAATTTATTTTCTAGAATTTAATTTGTTTTATTTTTAGTAGTTTTCTTACGTGTTTTTAAGATTTTTCTTTATAATATTGAAACGATAATTTTTGTATTCTGTGCGGGCTAGCTCTTGAGCAAGATGTTGCAAAATTATGATTTTTGCGTCGTCTTGAGAGATGTAAATTAATTAGCGAATTTTCAGCTAACATTTTAAGAAACGCTCGAAAGTGTTGGCTTAAGCGAAGAATTAAGATTTTAAATTATTTTAAATCGTTTTAATCAGAAATCGAGCCCACAGTAGCGTAGTGGTCATGGACATGGATTCGTTGTCGGTGATTTTCATCAAATCGGGGATTCTAGTTTTGATGCCACTAGAGATCCACCGTGTAGCCAGGGCTGATGCAAGTTCCTTCTGTGGAGGCCCATAGTCTCATCGCTGGTGGAAATTAAGAGAAAGAGGTCCGAGCTCAGGTGTCGTCCTCGTCCCTTGAACGAGGTTCAAAATTACGAGGTCCATCGCCAGTAGCCCTCGTGTAGCCACTAGTGCGATTTTAATGAAACCAATTCAATCAGAAATCTGTTGATACAGATAAAACTTAATTCATAAGGCATACATAATGGACTTTCCTCCCTCATTTGAAAAAGAACGAAGCAATTTTAGCGATTTTCCAATTTTAGTAATCACTTGCGGTTCATTTAAAGTAACACAAAATATTATTTAAAAGCCAGTCCACATTAAAAAATACTTCTATGTCTCGAACCGGATCGTTATATATTTTTTCAAACCATTCATGTGAAAAACGGTTATATTAGCTAGTGTGTGTGTGTTCGTATGCATGTATCTATATATATATATATATATACAGGGGATGGACAAAAATATGGAAACACCTTGTAAAATGCATGTTTGAAAAGAAAGATTGATTTTAATGAAATATGTAGGTGGCGCTGGCGTTTTTGACTACTAACGCCACCTATACAACTTCGTAAATATGCTAAACAGTTCAGTTGTTGTCGGAGTACTGTTATGTGAGGTTGTCATTGCATTATGTCAGAGTTAACAGACTTCGAACGTGGGCAAATTGTTGGAGCACGTATGGTAGGTGCTTCCGTAAGCAAGGTAGCCGAGGTGTTTAGTGTTTCAAGAGGTACTGTATCGAAGATTTATTCCGCATATTTGAAAAGCGGAAAAACATCATCTGCTAAATCACAGCGCGGACGAAAGTGTGTGCTGAGTGATCGTGACAGACGATCATTAAGGGCAATTGTGACGAAAAATAAGAAGACCACAGCTGCAAAAGTTACTGCTGAAATGAATGTTGTGTTACAGAACCCTGTGAGTACCAAAACAATTAGAAGGGAGCTTCATAAACAGGGAATTTCTGGCCGTGCTGCAATTGAGAAGCCACTCATCAGTGATGCTAATGCCCGTAACAACAAAAAGGTGGTGTTTAAGTCATAAAGCCTGGACTATAGGGCAGTGGAAGCGTGTAATATGGTCTGACGAGTCTTCTTTCACATTGTTTCCCACTTCTGGCCGAGTTTACGTCTGGAGAACGCCATCTCAAGCCTATAATACAGACTGCTTGTTGCCAAGAGTGAAACATGGCGGGGGTTCTGTTATGGTTTGGGCAGCCATATCGTAGTTCTCTGCTGGCCCCATGATAACTGTGTCAGGGCACATGACTGCCAAGACTTATGTGAACATTTTGGCAGATCAAGTTCATCCCATGGTACAAACTTTGTTCCCCGATGGTGATGGTGTCTTCCAAGACGACAAAGCCCCTGTTCACACAGCTCACATTGTCCAGGACTGGTTTTCTGAGCACGAGGAGGATTTGTCCCATCTCCCCTGGCCACCACAGTCACCAGACCTGAATATTATCGAACCTTTGTGGTCTACATTGGAACGGAAAGTGCGTTCTCGTTATCCACCGCCAACATCGTTATCTGAACTTGCCACCGTTTTGCAGGAAGAATGGTATAATATTCCCTTGGCACACATACAGGAACTGTATTTATCCATTCCGAGAAGACTGCAAGCTGTTTTGGATGCCAACGGGTTTCCTACACCATATTAAGCAAAGAAACATGTTTTTTAAAAGGTGTTTCCATATTTTTGTCCAACCCCTGTATATATATATATATATAAATACGGTTATTCGAATGTTCCAAAGTTAAGAGTAAGATTTGTCAAATAACCTTCTTTTCAGAACGCGGTTATCATTGTTTGAATGACTTTTCCTGACTATCATTATTTTAATCTGATAAGCTTACCTTTTTTGGAGGTTCTTAAAGAAAAAAAAATGTAATGCAGTATTGATTCTTATAGACTTTTCAATGCTCTTCAATAATATGTAATGAATTTCTGAAATCGTTGATGGTTCATACATGAATCACAGTATTTTGGGAAACCTATAGCTTCGGGTAATACGGCTATTGATGGTTGCATTATCACCTCTGGTGGCTGTTATAACTACAAGCCAACTTTTTGTTTCATATATCTAGTATCATGCTTACTTTCTGCTCTTTATCATTTTTTTACCGTCGATTGCTCGACATGTCATCAAATTGACAATGGATTAGGAGGAATTGGAGTCAAGGAAATACGAACTTGTCTTCTTTTTTTATATATTTACATTCGACTTATTTCAAATAAAAATAAAGGTATACTCATAAAAATGATAAAGTTTTTTTTTATATTATAATTTTTGCTTACGTAAAGAATTATTTGGTAAAAATTAATTTATCGAGGAAAATGGGAAAATAGACAGATTACCTGTAATAAGAGGCATTTTTTTCTTTTTTAAAATTTTTTCTTAGTTTTTGACTGAATCGTTTGTGAAACATTTTGAATAAATAATCTTCAATGAAAAAGAATTATTATTAATTACTGGAATCCTACTCCATTTATGATTTATTTTATGTAATGAAATGTAAATTTATTACTTTTTTTCTTAAAATAGGTTTTCCTAGTGGGGTAGTAGGAAATGTTGAATGTAAGTATGAATTGTTGATTTCTACCTACAATTTTTTTAAATGTCCCCCCTTTCTTTTTTTCTTCATTTTTATAACATGAGATTGTTGAACCAAAAAAAATTTTTTTGTTCTAATTAGCGAATTTCTGGACTTATGTCGAGAATATCACTAGCAATTGGTGACAAATTTCAAAGAAATAATTTATTATCATTAGAATATTCCATATAATTTTATAGATTATTCTTACATGTTATTGCAAAAATATATGAATTATTTACTGGTCACACATGAAGAAGTATTAAATATCTAAAATGCTTTCCATAAAGTTTCTTTTAAATAATTGAATTAAAAAAACGATGTATAAATTTATGCAAATAACAAGAATTCTTAAAGTTTTTGCTTATATATATTTGATCTTTTTAATAAAGGTGTTAGTGATTAAAGTATTTATGATTTTTATATAATTATGTATTTTAAATTTGAAGCAATTAATTTACCTTTATCTTCTATTATTGTCGTTGAACAGATGATAATAATGTACAGGAACTTCCTCTGAGTAAGTAAAATGTTATTTTTAAATACTTTTTGTTGAAAAAAATACTTTTCTCTTAAATTCATAAGCAAAAAAGGGGAAAAGTTGCTTAAAATTATGAAAAGAAACATTTATTTTAATTCTCTTTTTGTGTAATTTATCTTTGCCTTAAATACGTACCACGTAAAAATAATTACACTTTTTGTTGAATTATCCATAATCTTTCGTTAGAGCTTCAGTGTATACGAATATGCGAAAAAATATGTCCTTTCTCTAAAAATCATCAAATATCCCTTTCTGTCTGAAAATCAAAGGATCAGATTAGCACATTTAGTATGATTAATTTTATTTTAAAGATGTGTGTGTGTGTGTGTGTTTACGTGTTGCTAGCAGGCAGTCTCTTGATTACAGTTTAGCAATTCAGGTTTTAAAGGGAACCAATTCTGGTTTATTAGACGATTTAACTGATCATACAATGATCTGCAATACTCATCTCGGAGAGTGCCTCTCGCCCAATTTTTCTTTTATGGTTAAGATAGAGAAATAATTTGTTCTTTCCAATGATAATCTTATTCTCTGTATAAACCAAGTTTTAGTTGATGCGATGGGAATCGAAGCATTGCTTTTACTCGAGTTGGTCTATCGCTTCCCACAGTTTCTTCAGATGGAAGCAAATATGTCTGAAGCACATCCTGATAATCTTTTGAACATTGAAAATAAAGAAAACATATATCAGTTGAGCAGTTGAAATAAAATTCACCTCACACCAGTGACGAGTTCATTCCTCGTTGATGGCTACAAGAAAGAGTGAGTTTCACATCAAAAGTCTAGTAACAAGTGAACCATCAGCGGTATCTTGTGAATTTCTTTTAATCGCTGAAGAGAACAGTTAATTTTCACCTTCCATGCACGTGTTTCCGACTCAAAATAGGCGGTGCTCTCATGATGTGCTTTAAGCAGTGTTCCGCCAAATACTACAGATAAACAGAAGTTTGCTTACTCTTGCAAACAATGATAAACGTCAGTTCTGGAATATTTGATCACTAGGTTACTGATTGACTAACATATAATTTTTGACTAAAGTAGCTCACAAAATTGTTCTACCTTGCCAGTAGAGATCTTTTTTGTAACCTGTACGCTTCCTTACAGTGCTACGGTGCCAGAAATTTTATACTAAAGACCAATATATAACCCCGTGGATATATTTTCATTTTATATTAAGTTTTTTATCTCTCATAATTCGATGCAACACTCGAAAGAGTGTACAAGTCAGTAAACGTCTCTAAAATTCTCTCAACTTTAAACAATCTGTCCTCGTCCCAACGCTCATTCAGTCTCTTCTATGGATTTGTACTTCTGCACTTCATCTTCATCGGCATGGAAAGTAGAAAAATTATCTGGGAAGGATACATAGATCTGGTGAGAGCAGAAGATGATGAACACAACCACCTCTCGCCAAAATACGTGAACGAGAATGGACTTGCGAGACGCGTCATTTGTTGAAAAGAGGCACTGATTTCCATTGTTCAATAAATCAGAGTCCAAATTCCACATTCATTTCAAAGGTGATTCAATTATCTTTTCAGAATGTCCTGAGTCATGAAAAACTTTTACAATGAAACTCTGCAGAAGCTTTTTGTCATTTCGATTTGAACATGGAAGACCTGATCTGCACACGTCTTTAGTCGAGCCATTCAGCTTTTGCCTTGAAAAACATTAAAATACTAGGGAATCACTCAGTATAGTTGTTGTAAGCAGATTTCAATTATTTTAAGCATCCAGTATGAAACAAATTTTAGAACATTGTTTTGCTCTATTTTTCATGAGAAGGGTGGACACATAACGCAAAGGAACGCTGCAAGATTATAACTCATCGGAAATGAATGCAACCGCTTTACGCATTATTTACACGCTACATCATTCCGTCAGTTTTCTTCAAATGGCGCTTCTTGTAGATCACATTTTTCAATAATACCGATATATTTATTATTTTGTAGATATTCGTGTGTGTCCCATGTCCAATAAAATGAACAAATTAAAACAAATTTTAAACACACAAATGAAGATTAATTACTCAAGAAGTTCAGATGTAGTCACGGCAGCTTAGTGGTCATAGTCGTATACTTGAACCAGCGGTTTTGTAGAATCGTGGAACTCTGATGCCACTAAAGATTCTGGCGTAGCAAGTATATACTAAACCCTCGAAGTCCTCTCATTGAGTATGGTGTAGAAATTTGGAAATGAAAATTCTAGCTCAGGTGTCGTCCCTTCACCTTGATCAAAATTCAAAATTACATTCCGTCGCCAATAGCCTGATGCCGCCGTTTTAGTGAGACTAAAAAAAACCATTCAACAAGGATGAAAGTTACATATGCCCCTCCCTTCATCACACATAGTACAATTTAACAATTGATTTTAATACGATTTTTTTGAGAAAATATTTTTAAGAAATATTTCGCTACTTGATGAAAAATGTATTCAAAAATATACAATATATTTTCAACCATAACCCAAAAATAATGTATTTTTTGTGAGTTTTAAGTAACATATTTTCATTGCAAAATTTTTTACATATAGCTCTGGTCCATGAAAAAAATCACTAATGAAACAAGAAATTTTTTAACTGTCATAGTATCAATTTCTCCAGATAGCATTCCATTTTCAAATTTATTTAGGAGCCATATTGAAATTTTTAAAGAACCGACTTTTAATTTATGAAGGCTATAAGAGATCGTTGATTTCTATATATATATATAAAATATATATTGTATATATATATATATATATATATATATATATATATATATATATATATATAAACTGCATCTTCATTTTGATTCTGCTCTGATGAGGGTGTTTGCAAAATTGATAGAGAAATACTTTGCTCCATACAGAAGCATTTTATGAACAATTTGAGGGCATCTTAATACATATATCACATATTACATGGTGGCGAGACTTCACAAAAAAGCGCAAAGCAACGACGTTTTACAGACAAAGCAGCGAGCCAAAATGAGAGGGAAAGAACCGAGCACGGAAAAGATTGCACCAGCTTGAATACGTCTGAGACTTGGGAAAGGAAATCCGCCTTGCGGTTTCTCGTAATGAGCCGACAGCAACTGTTGCAATTTGAGAGGAGTACTAACATAGATTATCGGGATAAAGTAAAAGAAAGTTAAAATAAAAAAAATAAGTACTTGGTAGGGCATCACATATGTAAATTCCATTTATCAAAATCTATAATAATGTTGGGATGAAAATTATGTATATGATCTAAATCAAAACGGATCTCGTTAATTTGCGAGTCCGCTTAACAACCAGTTAATTATGGGTTCCGTTTTATACGATTCAGATATATGTATATATATAT
>BMAW01093163.1:246983-408164 GCA_019974015.1 Nephila pilipes
GTGTGTGTGTGTGTGTGTGTGTGTGTGTGTGTGTGTGTGTGTGTGTGTGTGCGTGCGTCTGCGTGCGTGTGTGCGTGCGTGCGTGCGTGCGGTTTGTGCGTGCGTGCGTGCGCGTCGTCTGTGCGTGCTAAGTGCGCGTCGCTTGTGCTGTGCGTGCGTGCTGCAGTGCGGGTGGCGTGCGCGTGCAGTGTGTGCGGGTGCGTGCGTGCGTGCGTGCGGTGTGTGTGTGTGTGTGATGTGTGCAGGTTTGATACTGCATGCGATTATTTAAACCTTTGACGAACTCACTTATATTTAACAATTATATTCCATTTCTAATTAATAACGGTATGAATGGAAACCAATGCCAATGAAGTAAGTCTCAGTGTAAGATGGTTATTGAAATGTCAACTGAAATTTCATCAATCTCAATCATTCAGATCAAGATCAAAATATGCCAGATGCTTAAAAACTCGATGACGAAACATTTTATGAGCTAACAATGCAACCGAACGAAGCTACTGAAATTATGGGTTCCGTTTTATACGATTCAGATATATGTATATATATATATATGTGTGTGTGTGTGTATGTATGTATGTATGTATGTATGTATGTATATATATATGTATGTATGTATGTATGTATGTATATAACGTCAGAACATCCTGCTAAAAGAAGACATTAATACTTTTCTTCCCTATTTTAGATAACGTGGGATAAACATGCTTTAGAGATCCGATTTGTTATAGCAAACTGTCGGGGAAAAAATAAGCAGAGTACTAAATATTTATTTTATGTAGTAAAATATAATAACTAAGGTAAGGGAAAACATACTTCGATAACATATACAAATTCGTGCCATTAAAAAGTAATCGTTTTTTTTTTCTCTTCTGTGAGGAAGGGAGAAGAGGAAAAGAGAGAGATGCGCACGCACGCGTGACTGAAAGGCGCCGAAATTCAGTCAAGTATCTATTGTTCACTTTAGGAGGAGGTTTTCGGAACAAGAAGTGAAAATGTAACATTACTCTGATTGAGAAAAATTAGAAACGCGAGAAATAGAAAAGTCAAAGGCGTTAGCGTACCTAAAAATGGATTTAAAAAATAAGCGTGGGAGTAGAGTAGGAATATTTTATCAAACCGAATCTAAAAAGAATAAACCATCAAAAGAGATGCAGGAAGTAAAATCTTAAAAAGCATCACAAAATAGGCAAGTAGAGACCTGAATCAAAAAAACGGGGTGGGGAATTGAAACACGTTATTAAACTTAGAAAAACGCGGCAACGAAGCAAAAACTGAATAGAAGATAACAATTATCTGAGCAAGCAGGGGGAACTTTAAAAATTTTAAGATAACATGTCAGTCCAAAATGTTGAAAACAAAGAATTTTAAAACGAGGTAATGGTCGTAAAACTGGATGACTATCCAAGCAAAGAAGCGGCAAAGTATCAAGAATAAGTTAGAAAAATGAACAGGGAGAAATCAATGTTCTGAATGCCTGAGGCAAGATGGGAAGGCAACGACTTCCTTCACAAAAGTGAGAAGACAAAAACTCAACAAAGTGGAGAACAAAAGCTTGTCTTTGAGATGCAACCTTTGAAAGTTTGCAGCTAAAAGAGGGTCGATCATTTTAATATTTCATTTTAATTTTTTACTTGTCCTATTTGCAGTTGAATACTTCTATTATAAATGAATCCCTATTTTTCAGAGAGTGAAATGTTTCAGTTGGATTCTTTTTTTTTTTTTTTTTTTTTTTTTGTAAGAGATTATTTTCAAGATTTCTTGTTGTCAATGAGATGAAATGTTCGTTGAACTGTTTTTAATGGCCAAATTTTATGACGTATAAAGATTTTTTCCAGTATAAGTGATTTTCATAATAATTAAAAATAATATTGAAAGGATGTAATCATTACACAGGAAATTTATATAGAATGATGAAAAGTATTTAACCCTACCAATTAACGTGATTTCACAAGTCGTTGAAAATGATGATTTTTTTTTTCATTGGAACGGGAAGTCCGCAAAGCGGAAGAGAAAAGAATATGAGAAAATTTACTTACTTATTTTTACGGTGAATCCTTAGTATAAAAAGCACTTATATCAATAAAATCCTAAATAAAGTATCTGAAAGCCTTAATTCTTTCGACACCAATTATTTCTCTTTCGTCCGCCGTTCAACCACCACCAGATTTTCATTTCCCTCAAACTCATCCATACGCATCTTCCGAACCAAAATCTCGTTACTCAATGAACATCACACTTAAAAATTAATCTCTCAAATTTTTTTTGACAAAACGAATAACAAAATTTCCTCTTTTCGTTTGGCAATGCCATTTGTCAATCAATCGTTCCCTTCCTAATAATCGCGTGGTCTCACATTATTATGTACATTTATACATAAAACATTCTCTCTCTCTCTCTCTCTCTCTCTCTCTCTCTCTCTCTTCCGACAAAACCAATACGATCCATAAAAGAATTTTCGTTTATCACATAACAAACTGGACCATATTCCAACCAAACGAGAACTAGTTACTCGAAGCACATTTAACATTATTATTCTTAAAAATAAATATCTATCTATTTTGACAAAATGTAATGATCTCCGATACTCTTAAAAAATCTTTCAAACCACATTCTCGTTACTCGAACAAAATCACACGTCTTCTAATAGTACAGGGAAAACAATGAACCTCTCCTAATGCTCTTGCAAAAAGTCTAAAAATTTTATCCTTTCTTCCTGTAAAACTATTCATATCCATCCATGGAACCATTTTTTAAAAAAAAATTGCAATCCCTTACTTTTCGAAAATTCAATGTCAGAAGCTTTCCTTTAGCTTCTAAATACATCAGAAATTATATTCACTCACTTCTTTCATACTGGTCCATACGCAACATAGACAACCGTCATTAGTGCTTGACTTGGAAGAAAATACGTAAAAAAAACACAAGAAAATTCACATCAATCAAAAACGACCTCCGGTGAATTAACAATCATTTTAGAAAATTCTCTTGCTGAGTAAAAGTTTGTTTTGAAACGAAAGCGCAAAAATATATCTCCTTTTACAATTGGTTGAAGGGGAAAAAATGCGTAGCAGCGCAAGCAAAATTAGATTCAAAACTATACTTAAAATTAACGAACTTAAATTAGAAACTGAGAATTAAAATATTGTGGGGTTGCCATATATAAGGACATGTTAAACCAGAAAATTGGGGTTTCTACATTTGGTAATTTATCACCAAAAAAAAAACCACGCAACCAAGTGTGGTGCAGTTAAACTGCGTTCAAATCATTTCAAAGTCGGGATTTATATTATTACTCAATTTATATTAAAACTGAGACTTGCAGTTCTCTTAACTTGAGATTTAATAAATATGGGCCCGATACTGCGAGTTAATGGGGTCCGACTGTATTAATGATATAAAATATAAATCAAAGTTTATTAAAAAAAACTCTAGCCCCTAATCTGCTGGAATTTCAAAAAGTCTTTAGAAAACAAGAGGCTTCTCTTTTCCTCCGTTATGCGCCCAGTTATTAGCTATGCGTGCTCCATGTGGGCGTATGCAAACAAAACAAGCATCTAAATTCTTTAAAATGCACAAAATTCCATTCTACATATGATTTCCAAAGCCTGGTGTTTCATAAAAAACACCCAAATTAGAAGATCTATTAAAATAACCAAATTTCGCAAACATATCCAAGATATCTCAGTTAATTTCCTTAATAATCTCCCAAACATCAATAATTTCAACATTCAAACCCTCGAACAAGATCAATGTCCCGTTAATCACCTCACGAAAAGATCCAGAAAAGTACTTCATATTTTTTTGAGCCATCATAAATCTAAAATTTATTTTTCATTCAATTTTGCTATTTTTAACGCAACTTTACATGTCTGCGAGAATTTTTCCCATTCACGCACGCAAGTTGAGTTATCTTCGAGCGTCTAGGCCGCTCAAGCGGCCTTCAAGCTCGTATCAGAGTTCT
This sequence comes from Nephila pilipes, assembly GCA_019974015.1. Classification (NCBI taxonomy): domain Eukaryota; kingdom Metazoa; phylum Arthropoda; class Arachnida; order Araneae; family Nephilidae; genus Nephila; species Nephila pilipes. Next base: position 250,948 of record BMAW01093163.1, read on the forward strand.
TAAGTGAAGAAATAACTGTTTTTGGCTAATAGTCTCTCGGTAAGGTAGAAATGGAGAAGGTTACTTTCCCATTCAACATGTTATCCCTCCTTTTGAGCGGAGCTTTTGCTCTTTCGCCGACTCCGTTCCCTACTCACCGACCAATAGAAATCCAGTCTTTCAGCTCGACTACCTCTTATTCCCACACGGTGCACGCAAATTTAACTTTTCAACTTTCTTCAATAATTTTTTGGATTAATTTGTACCTCCTTACTAGTAGCAAGTTTAGTACCTTACCTTCCATTCATTGAACAATTCAAGGCTCGTCTTTTAATTCCCCGCGTATCTCTTCAACTGTTCAAGTTTCAATTCTTCAATATACTTTTCACAAACTACCCAGCTTGATAAATCCTCCTCACACAGCCGTTCTTCACTACAGCTGCAAGATACGGGCTTGAAGGTCGCAAGCGGCCTAGGCGCCGGCAGAAATCAACATCATTATTGAATAATTCGATATAAAAACCAACGTTTTTAAAAACAACGTTTTTATACGGTGGCAAAGTTTATTAGAGAAAATTATTGAAATATTAGTTAAAACTGTTAGTTATTTTTAACTTTAAAATTACACAACCATTACTTTTAATTAACACAACCATCAACACTTTTACACTCCCCAAAGCGCACAGAGGAGAGGATATTGAAATTGAAGTAGCCAAACTAACACACAACATTTTAAGTGCACACCAAAACGCTTCAAAACCAATCCAGACAAACAAACAGACATTTATCGGCAGAGAGCTTAGAAACCTTTTTCGAGAAAGGAACAAAGTCAAAAAACTTTGGCAGTTCACAAGATTCCCTGCTGATAAACAAAATTTAAACAGAATTCAAAACGAAATAAGGCGTAAAGTGCACTTACACAAACAAAAAGATTTGGAAGAAACTCTTGAAAACCTGAATGCTGAAAACGGCACTCTATGGAGTATGTCAAAAGCACTCAGAAAGAGAAGACCCCCTGTTTCCTCCCTAAACGGCCCAACTGGTATCACCCTGAGTGACGCAGACAAATCTGAAACACTCGCTGACTCACTTCAGAGTCAATTTAAACTAAACGACCTAAATTCACCAACACATGATAGCACAGTGAAACACGTCGTTCACAAATTCTTCATGAATAAAGAAAACTTCGAAAACTCCCCCCCGCGCCCACCCACTCCACTACTTGCTTCAGAAATCGCAAATTACATCAAAATCCTAAAAATTAATAAAGCACCAGGTAAGGATGGTATCACAAACAAAATGATTAAAAATCTTCCATATCTCTGCATCTACCAACTCAGAAATATCATCCAAAATATGCTAGACATCGGTCACTTTCCGGATTCCTGGAAAACTGCCACAATCATACCGATCCGGAAACCTGGAAAAGATCCAACTAAACCTCAAAACTACAGACCTATATCCCTCCTCTCAGTGTTAAGCAAAATCGCAGAAAAAATTATCCACAATAGACTGAGCAAATTCAATAGTGAAAATGACATCCTGATCCACGAACAGCATGGATTCGTTCCAGAGCTCTCTACATCACACCAACTACTCAGAGTGGTGGAACTAGTTAAAACTGGATTCTACAAAGGACAACTCACAGGCGCAGTTTTCCTTGATATTCAGAAAGCATTCGACCGGGTCTGGCATACTGGTCTACTTTATAAACTAATAAAAATTAATACACACCCTCATCTAATCAAAATTATCAAATCGTATTTAGAAAATTGAAATTTCTCTGTCATCATCAATGGAACCTACTCTTCACCAAGAAATATCGCAGCAGGAGTCCCGCAAGGAGGAATTTTATCTCCGACCCTCTTCAACTACTTCGTGAACGACATCCCAAAACATCCAGACACAACTCTCTGCGTGTACGCAGATGACACTGCGATACTAGCACGTCACTACTTCCCGAAAAACATAGGCCAAGCACTAAACAACCACCTCAAAGACTTAGAAGTATGGTACTCAACTTGGAAAATAGCCCTGAATGTTTCCAAGACAGAGGCCGTCTTCTTTAATAAAAATAATAGAAACATTGAACCTGACATATATCTAAACAATAACAAAATCCCCTGGTCCGGGTCCACAAAATACCTCGGTGTTACGTTAGATAAGAAACTCACTTTCAAACAACACGTAATACTAATTAAGCAGCAATATAAAGCAGCAGTAAGTAAAATTTTTCCCCTTCTCGCGAGAGACTCTACATTAAATAGAACCAACAAGATGCTTATCTATGCACTGATGCTTAGACCTATCCTGACTTACGCCTCCCCTGTCTGGGCCCACTGTGCACCTACTACTATGGATATCCTAGAAAGCTCTCAATCCAGCATCCTACGAACTATAGTAAAAGCACACTGGTACATGCGCACTGCTGATATCAGAAATTCATTAAATTTCCCAACCATCAAGCAATTCATCAAGAAACTAGCGAAAAACTTCTACAATAAAATCGATATCTCCACCAACAGAACTATTCAGGCAATAGAGAAATATACTCCAATTAATAATAATCAACTTCTGCGCAGACCACGTGAAATACTACTTGATTAATTCTCAATTTCTCATCATCATCATTTTTCTACACCGTTTCCTGCCAAAATCTACTTCAAAATGACAAGCATCATCAAAAGCCAATAGGAGCGCACCCAGCATCCAATAGAAACGCTCCCTCTCCACATTCAAGAACCGACTTCAATTTCTTCTTAACCAGACAAGAGGAATAAGTCAAGATACTTCTACCAACGCCACTAATATTAGCCTCACTTAACAGTAATAATAATCAATAGCATTTATTTAAAAATTTAAAACTTTTAAGATAAAAAGGAACCACCTTCAAGAATCTTCTCTTTCTCGTCGTCAGCACTCTGACTATACCTTAATGTCCATTCTGCAAATAAAATGGACTACTCAGATTCTAATATCTAATAACTTAAATTTAAATTTAATTTTTAAATTTTTAAAAATTTACTGATTCATAGTTATTATAACTTTTAATTTTAATTGTACAATTAATAACTAAGCAATGCTCGTTTAACTTTTTTACTCTGGCAATTCATTATTTTTTCAATTTTTGAATTAACTTCTGGGCAAGCTGAAAACCAAAGTTCTGTCTCACCTCCAACTAATTAATTAAAACTGGGGATTAAAGCCCGTGAGGGTTATGCACCCCAATATAAAGTCACGTTCCTTCTAAAAGCGCCGAGAGGAAAGAATATTTCGACTTATTAAAATTATTGAAATATTAGTTAAAACTTGCCGCAAACGTCTAAATATTGCATTGTTAGGCGAGTGCGAACGATTCCCAAAATTTCAAAGCTCTAGCTTGATGGGAAGTTGGTTAAATTAACGATCGAAAATTTGATGACACACACACACACACACCAAGTGAAATTCAGAAAAACGTTGTAAAAAAAAAATTAATGCATAGAAATTCTTGGCAACACTTTTCTGAGCAGCGCGAATTTACAATCTAGAGGTTTTGATTTCATGTGGTTGTAATTTGATGAAATGGAATTACGACGAAACAGCGATTTGTTATTAACTATGTCGTTTTGGTACAAATTTCTCATTAAAGGTCACGGAGTCCTTAATTTTCCTTGGAAAATGATGGAAGAATTATATGCTATTGATAATTGTATAACATACATTTGCCAAAATATATATTTCTCACTTTATGATAGCAGTAAATTGAAAAATATGTAGTCATTTTCCCTAGATTTTAGCGTATGTGTTAATTTTTTAAAGATTCCTAGGATATTACTTTTGTATTACATTTACTTTTTGTCCATTCATTTTTTCAAAATACTTATTTGGTATTTTCTGTAGGTCTGAAATCATATATATGTACAGATGGAGAAATTTATTCATGGTCATTAGAAATTAAACAGTGCATGCTCTTACAACAGAATACCCTGAATAATATGGAGTGGTAAATTTATTGTTTACTTAAATATTATCAATATTACATATCTCTAAAAAAATTAGATATTATGTATCATTCACAATATATTATTATTGTATGAAATATTTACTGAATTAGGATTAATCTGACAATTTTCAATTCATAAGTTTAAATTACATATTCTTAATAATTTTCTCATTTGTTTTTTAAGTTAAATTTGTCTTCTGAATCATGTAATTTAAGTGTGAACAACTAAAAATAAAATATTTAAAGAAATTAGCAAAACACTTTTACTGCTTTTTTTTTTTTTTTCCATTGGGTGAAATTCATACAAATAAAAAATATACTTGAATACTAAATCTTCATTTTAATTCTTTAGGTGAAAAGGAAATTTAAATAGTTATTCTGGGGATATCAAGAACTATTTCTAATAGCATTTGAATCATTTTCAGCTATAATTTTATTCACAGAAAATTGGGTCAACAAGTTGTCTAAAATGAGAGTTAGTAATACAAAGTAACATTGTTGTAAATTAAAATTTATGTACAAACTGAAATGATCAACTTTATGTAAAAATTTTATTTTATTAATAATTTTCCAATAATACTTGTGAATTAAGTAACATGTAATTTCATATATTTATATATTAGATGTTTATATTATGAGTTTTTAATTGGCACACACAATTTATGTGTGAAAAGAATTATAGATTCACATATGCTATGGATAAGTAAGGTATTGAAAATGTATATCTCAACTGAATCATTTGTTATTGAATGATGCCAATTCACTGATTTTCTAAGATTTTTTTTTTTTTGCTATGTTATAAAATTTTACGTTGAAGTGAAGTATTGGGTGCTTCTTTGCGACTGACGATTTTGGATGTAACAACAATCTCAATCTGGTGAATTCATTTTTGGTAACCTTGATAGCTCTTCTTTCGAGAAATTTCTACATAGGTCATGTGTTTTCTTTCTTGATTGCTATTCGTTAAAAGGGGCAGTGGAGTTTTGAAAAACAATAGGTGATTCCTTTATAAATACATTCGGTACTTTTCAGCTTGGCCAGCGTTAACGATAAAGTCACCAAAAATGATATAAACGACTCCAAACAGAATACGTGTATACTGTGTGTTGTCGCCAATAAAATTTACTTGCCAAGATTTGCACCAGCAAAATGAAAAAGTACCATACATTCTATGGTTCTTTTCATTTTTTAACCATTAATTTCTCAAATCATTTATTGTTCTTTGTCATAGTTGAATGCTTTTGGGGGGAGATTTTAGAATTGTTCTTTTATATATGTGTATCTGAAAAGTGTGATTTGCATATTTTTTTTCTTATTTAATGGATAAAGATTTAATTTTAAAAAAGATTAAATGTTCAGTTTTGAAGGAATGAAAAAATTAGCCCTATTTCATGGAATTATTCTAAAATGGGAGGGGGTATAATTCTTTCTGCATGACATTAGTATATGTTGGATAAATTAGTTTAATTTTTATATTTTTAAAGTAAATTTTAATTGTTTATTTTATTTATATACTATTATAATATATAAATTTTAAGTTAAAATGTATAAAATTGATAGATTTAAATATTTAACATTACATGTATAAATACAAATTTTTGTTTATTATTATGATTTATGATTGTATATTTTAATTATGTTGTATAATAATACTTGTTTATTTTTAGCTATACATTAAAATTATAATTATATTTATGTATTATAATATATAATTATGTATCAAACTGTATAATAATAAAGTATACAATTATAAATAATTATAATGATTTATGATTAAATAATGTTATTTAACCATAAAATTTCTATAATCTAACATTCTCATTTAATTACTTTTAAATTTGCCAATTTCTTTGTTAAAATCAATTTCATTTCAGTTTACTGTTAGTTTCTTATGTCATCATTACTTATGTTTTGCTATTTTGATGATCTATTTTCTAAGTCACCATACTTTTGCCAATGGGCTCTCAATACTTCACTCTAACCTTTATTTTGATCCTAAAGATCATGAACTTGAAATAAAAGATGCAAATGTAAATAAAATAAGTAAATGAATATTAAAATAACCAAGGTCTAAAAGAGTAAATTATTTTATTGCAATTAGTGTGTGTTATTGTAATTAAAAGTGTATAATTATTACTATTCTGATGTATTTCCTATAATTATATTCTTTTAAATACTGATTTGAAATTACTTAAATTTTATATTTAAAATTTTGGCTTCTGAACTTTTGAAATATTTTTTTAGGTCATTGAGATGTCTTTTACTTTGTATTAAGAAATCACAGCAAAAGCAATGTCATCTCAGCAAATTTAGTCAGTTTGAACTAGCTGTTCAATGTATTCTAAATGTTTTCAAAGATTGTTGTGATGCGTCAGGTAATCAGATCTCTCCATAAAATAAACAACTGATAATTTTTACTCCCATATATAGTGAGAAAATTCACTTTTTTAAAAAATGTTTCCTTTCAATGATATTGAATAAAAGTTATTAATGTTTTTTTTTTTTTTTTTTTCCCCTCAGTTAAAGCAACAGATTGTGCTATCCAGTGTGACTACACTCATTTGAAAGAATGTATAGTTAAATTTTTCTTGTATTATGTTTCAATGCAGCATGTACGTACAAATCAATGGCGTGAAACCATTGACATGTAAGTATAATTTGCATATATTCTATTATTAATTATATCTAAAAATTATTACCATTTCTTAAAATTGTTCATGTTAAAAAAAACTATACATTTTTGACAATTATTGTAATTAATTTTAGCTCTGTTTATTATTGGAACTAAATCCTCTTATTTGATGTTCTACATATTTGTTCATTAATATGCACAAAAATAATTTTAGGTATATCTTCTCTTTTATTTAAAATGTTATATTTGCTTAATTTATTTTGTACTATTTTATTATTTTTGGGAATTTTTTATTACATTATCAAATATATTAATCTATATTTCAATAATTTTGCTATTTTTTATTTAAAAAACTTACTCTTTTGTGTTTTTATTATTACTATTATTTTAATTAAACTTTAGTTATATAATGTGTATTACAGCAAATAAAGCACACTTAATACAAAAAAGATTGAAATTTATGGGGGGGGGTATACATCAGATATATAGATTTAAAAATAAAGAAAGTATAAGCTTGAAAAATTACATTCTTACTTGTATCTACATCCTGTTTATGTTCTTTTTTTTTTTTTTTTTTTTTTTTTTAAAAAAAAAAGGATATACTTTATGAGCTTAAAAATTTTCATTGAATAAAAGGAAAAGTTCATCATATTTGTTTCTTCCGTCATATCTTCAGGCACCTCATCAAAATTTGTTTTATCTTCATCATCACTGTTACTCTGATACATAAATAACCATCTTCCATTTCATTTAGATTGTTAAATATAGTACATTTTTAATTATTTTGAATTAATTAATTTTTGAATTAAATTTAATTTCATTCCATAATTTTATTACCCACTTACATATTATTTCTAGACTTGCTGGATGCATTTGGCCTCCTATTGTAAATGTTTTTATCACTTTCTAACAACCACATATTCCACTTTTGTTCTAAATTTCCTTTGAATGATTTATCAATGCACACATCTAAAGGCTGAAAGGCTCTTTCATCAATTTCTTCATATTATCTGTAAAATGGGATCTGCACATATCTCAAACTAAAAGACCTTCTAGATTATGTAAGACACTAGGATGCTTTTGCTAAACATTTCTTATCCACAATTTTACACTATTTCCTTCCATCCATCCTTTCTCATATTCATGAATAGAAACATCATTTGAAAAATAACATTTTTGCATCATCTTTCTTTTGAAAATAACCATGGATTTCAAATGTGTACCATCCATTAAGCAGGAAAGCACTGCAGTGAAATGAAATTTTTTGTGACTTGTTTTTGAGAATAGTTTTGGTTCCTTTCAGTTCATATTAATTATTGTGATTTTATTTTTCTTTCACTTATGTATGGAGCTTTTATCTACACCAATTTCTGTGCTGCTGCACGATTTCTATTTTCTTTTTCAAATTGAATGACTTTGCATTTGAAACTAACACTGCATTTGTTTCATTTGGATGGACACACATTAATTACTAAAAGAAAGACTAGATCAACTGTATTTCATTGTAAGTAAATGTATTTTTTTTAAACCTTTGAGGATTACTTCAAGATTAAGGTTTCAAATAATTGGAGATGAAGGAAACATCTGACTAATTCTACAAATTCATTTAGGTCACATGTTCTTATTCTTACCCCCCCCCTTTGCTTGAGAATCTAAAATAACATTCTTGTGCACATCTGTGTTGAATATTACCACCCTGTTTGCAGAATAGTTTACTCCCTCACATTTTCCTTCCCCCTCCCCCACATATATTATTCCTCTAATCACTTGTCCATTCAGTATTCCATTGTTCAAAAGCCTTCCAAAAATACTTCAAATGAATTACTTCAAAAGATATGAGAATCACATGTACATTTCAGGTCTTTTCCATAAAGAAAAGGATATGCATGATACAGTGCTGATTATGCTTAAAAATTAAAAAATGTAGCTTGAAATTGTAGTTTCTCATTTTACACCAGAAGAGACAGTTTATTAGTATTTGCACTTCCAGAAAAAATGCTGTTTATCCCACACCCTCGGCATCATTTCAAAAATTGCTTAAACTTTGCTGAGTGCTAAGTGAAAGAACACAAAAAAATTTTACCAGCCTGTTTCACCTATGGATCTGATAAATATTTAAAAAAACTTCATAATCATTTTTGTAAATTTAGATTGACACATGTATTAGAAATAGATGTAAGACCTGTTATTGCTTTTATATCACTTTTTGGCAAATCAAACTATATACACATAATTACAACTACATATTCCCATAAAATTAATCCATCTGTTGATTAAACCACATCAAAACAAGTTTTTAGAATGCTTTCCAGCTCTGGATGAAGGAAAAGCATGATAGAAATTTAGAAAGAGTTGGTATTTTAATAATGCCATTCATATGCTTGATGTTGATTGTATTGCTATTCAAGATCTCTTAAAACTCTATCTAAAGGTTTTCAAAATGAATTTAACGAAATTCAAATCAAAATAAAAGTTGCATATAGTAATATATTAAAAGAAATTTTGTAATAATAGCTTACCTTAAAATGACATATTAGAACTCAACAGAGTGCTAAATGAAGGAATACAAAAAAGTCTTATTAGCCTATTTTGCTGGGGAATCTGAGAAATGTTTTAAGAACTTAATCGTTATTTTCACAAATTTAGCAGTATCTATTTCCACAAATACCCTGAATGTCTAACCATTATCAAATGTATTAAACAAATATCTCTCTTCCTTAAAAATTGCTTTTCCCTAGCAATGCCATTCATATGAGAAAACACATAAAAATCCCCCAAAAATGTGTATAGAATTAATATGCACACATCATATTCTTAACTTACAAAAGGTTTCAAACCTAATCTAGATGCAGGAGGGGGGAAAAATCTTGTGATTTGTCGAAAAAGAACCTTACAATATCTTAACATAGAATTAATTTGGAAAATGTTTAAAACTCTTTGCCATTTAAGAAAATGATATGAGCATCTTAATCGGACTGGTTTTTTTTTTTTTTTTTCCCTGATATTTTTATGTTTTCTAATATGAATGGCATTAATAGAAGATAGGCAATCTTTAAGAAAGAGACATTTGTTTAATGTGTTTGATAATAGCTAGAAACTTAGAAAACCTAGAGTATTTCTAAAAATAGATGCATTTAAATTTGTGAAAGTGATAATTATTTAATTCTGAAAACGTTTTTCATCTTAATTCATTTAGCATTCTTTTGAGTTCTTATATGCCATTTTAAGGCAAGCTATAATGTTTGGTATAAATGTAAAGTACTTTATATTTAAGTCTCTGAAAAATTTCTTTTATTAAATTACTATATGCTACTTTTATTTTGATTTGAATTTTGTTAAATTTATTTTGAAAAACTCTAGATGGAATTTTAAGAGATGTTGAATAACAATACAATCAAAACACTAAGCTTGTGTATAATTATAAAATTCCAACTCATTCTAAAATCCTATCATGCTCTTCGTTCTTTCATAGGGCCGGAAAATATTTTTAAAACTTATTTTGATTTGATTTAATAAACAGATGAATTAATTTTATGAAAATATATAGCTGTAATTATATGTATATAGTTTAATTTGGTAAAAAGGGCATATAATAGGTCTAATATTTATTTATTACTACTTCTGGAAGGTAATGAATCTAGAATCTAAATTTATGAAAATTAAGTTTTTAAACATTTATAAGATCCACAGGCAAAACATTTTTTTTTTTTTTTTTTTTTTGTAACTTTCTTTCACTTTATGCTTTTATAGAATTAATGTGATTGATGTGGGCTAAACAGCAATTTCACCTATTTTTGAGAAATTGCTCAGTAATAAATTGATTACTTTTCCCTTGTTAAAATTAATAAAATTTTTCTTTTCATTAGGCAATTGGGAAAAGTAAAAATTTGCATGCAAACTACTCTGAACATTTGTTCATTTAGAACTGTTCAGTCATTTATCAAAGTACTTGCTGCAATTTTAATGATTGAAGTTCCTGATGTTAAACCAGGTGTTGTTACAACAGTTAGATTTGATAATGACATTGTTTGGTGCTCAACTACGCCAAAAACTGAATGGATTACTCTTCCAGGTAAGTAAATATTCAGCTTAACCTTGTAAATAAATTTAAACATAAGGAGTATTAATTATATATTTCATATAAAATTAATTGATACATATTTTAATAATCTCTTACATTAATGGTTTAAATATAAAATTTGATCAAGTTTAGAAGAGCAGTTTTGTAGTTATTACAGCTTTTATCCTTAAAAGTAAATGAAATAATATCCTCGCATTCCAAAAGTTTACTTTAAAAAATGTTTTGAGTTCAATCTATCATTTTATTTAAATTGTGTTACAAAATATTTTTGATGTATGAAAAAATAAATTGCATTAATAAAAGGGATTGTAAATTAATTTTTTTTAAAAAATTATTTCACTTACAAAATACACTTGAATTATTTTGATTTTGACTACTGTTTTTTTCCAATACTTTTAGCAGCAGAGTTAGAAATAAAGTTTAGTTTATTGTATCTTTAATAATGTTTATTGATCTATGTTGAAATAAATATATAATTTATAGCATATTTAAATTACCTTGCTATAAACATTTGGAGTTCCACTATAAAAAAAATTAACAATAATTGTTGTTGCTAAAGGTTTGGTTAATACAGAAATACTATTATGTGTTTTACTGCTTTGAATAATGATATATTTTTAGAAAATTTGTAATATTGTAAGAAAATACGTGTCAGTACAATTTTGTCTTAATTTTTATCACTTTGTGAAACTCTTGAAAAGCAGATAGTTTAAAATGTTTTTGTATGTGTATTAAATTCTAAAACTTTCTATTCTTTAAAATGCAATAAATTGAAAAATGCTTCTTGGATTGATATCCGTTGTTTTTTTTTAATACATATTTAGAAGAACCAGCAGTCATTGATAGTTATGTACTTGAATCGCGTGAGTATAATTTTTTATATTTTGAATAAATATTGAATAATATCATAATCAAAATATCATTATCATCAAAGAAAACTCTGAAATTCTATTTTAAGTTTTTTTTTTTTTTTTTTTTGAAAAACTTACATCATTTTTGCAAAAAGTATATTTTCATAATCAAATGTTGTTTTGAGGTAAAAAAATGCATATTAATTTTAAAATATGTATGGAATGTCTGAACTTTTTAATATTCCATTCTTTTACAGTTAAAGAGCATTTAACTTTTCAAAATACGCAAATTACATGTTTAATTCACTTTTTTTTAATAAAATTATTTTTAATTAAAATTTATGTTATGTAATAATTCTATATATATTGTGCAAATCATGTGTGAATTTAATTTAATAGATTGCTAGTAAAAATAATTGATTAAAAAATATTCACAATTATGTACAACCCTATACTGTTTAACTCTAGATTCATAAACAGGCATAGTAGGTACATAATTCATAAACATTAGTCTCTCAGATGTACATATACTGGCGATTTTTATTTTTTAGAATACAAGGAGCAATAAAACACTCTTTAAATCTGAAAAGTTATTTATTAATCGTTGATTTTCTGAAATGAAAATGAATACTGTCATGTTTATAGTGAAAGGGTATATTGAAATGTTATCCAAAGAATGAAAGAAAATTGAAATATTATCCTTATCTTTTATGCCTTTGTAAGGATAAATGAAAAAATAAACAATTATATATTAAATCAAGACATAAAGAATGTAAACAAAAAATAAAATAAAATTATGGTCATGGTTTAGAAGCAACATGATAAACACAAGAGTTATTCTGAACAATCAATTCATAATAAACCATAGTGATCCATACACATGATTTTTTACATTAGCTTATAACAGAACCTTGTCATTCAACATTTTTTATAATTGCAAAAGGCACAAGTTTTTTTCTGAGATCCGCAGGGTTGTGATTAGTGGAAGAAGTTTCACCGAGAATTTCTGAAATTTTCCTTTTTAAAGCATCGGGTCAAACTTCACATTTCACGATGCTGACGTAACTATATGTCAGACAGCTTCCCTGGGATTTCTTTCACAAATAATTGACAAGACATGGGCTATATAGGTAATGGATTATTGTTATTTTTTTTTAATTCCAGCAGCTATATATTGGAGAATTAAACCCTTAATGTTTTTGCTAAAAAATTTCTCACTTTGAATAACAATTGCAATTTGGAGGTTTTCATACAGATGTAGCCTGCTGTGAATGTGCAGACTTTATTTCAATTTCAATGTTGAATGTCGCAGCAGGTGGTTGAATAATTTTTAATATATACAGAAACATGTTCATGTAGCATATAACAGTTATTACATAAAGGAACAGGTGTTTTATTTTGTATTTCAGATTCCCCCCCCCTTAATTAAAGGATTATGTATACAGCCTATTATGGATTATAGATAACTTTGTTTTTAAATTGTAACATTCAAGAAGAAAGATGTTTATTTTCATTAAAGTAATCTTTAAAAAAAATGTTAATAATTATTAGTCAATAATATTTCTCAATCAGTTACCAATGTAGTTTTCAAGTAGAAGATGATTCAAGCAAAGAAAAATGTCATTTTTAAAGAACTTATTGAAGTTGCAAAGTATTTTAAATTTGAATATGTATATATAACTCTATTATAAATTACATGACTTTTCTATAGGTATTGTTTTTTATTGTTTTTTAATGTATTGATATGATTATATACCTATTTAGTGTTATTTTTCTTATTAATTTAATTAGTTGATTCTTCAGTATCAAACAATCCTGAAAATTTCACATTTTTTTTTCTTTGCTCTCGATGATTTCTGATAGTTCTATAAATAAATAAAAAAAAAAGTTCTTGGTGTTATATTTTCTATAAGGATTACAAAAATAAATAATACACAATTTATTAAATTTCTATACCTCTGGAAATTATTTAAGAGTTGGTCATTAAGACAATGCACTAACTTATTCCTCTTTGAAAACTTAAGTGAAGAAAATGTATAACAAATTGCTCCTATGTTTGAAAACTTTAAAAGCCATTTTATATATATTCTAATATTTGTGCTAATATACAAACAAGGATCTGGAGATAAAGGAGAATAAAATTTAGAATAATTACTACATTTAAAATTCTTCATTTTTCCCCCCATTATTAAGAGAAGGGGGGGGAAGAATTTTTTTCACCTGTTTTTATTTTATCATTATAAAAATTCTCATTAGAATTAAATTTATAAAATATTTATTCATGAGTTCCTTCCACTCCTCCTATTTTGCTTTATAAATACAAATATTTCTGTATTTGACATGCTTTTTTTATTATTCAATATAGCATGCACTGAGTGTGGTCCATGGATTCTAGTTGAAAATGGATGGAAGACTATTGAAGATATCATAATTCAATCTGATTGGTGTATTAGTCCATGTAAACTTGAGTGTCGAATTGTCAGCACACATGATGATTATATAAAAAGTCAGCAAGTAATTACTTGCGATATTAACAAGGGTTTTATGTGTCATTGTGAATACCAGACAGGAGTATGCCCTCAATATGAAATCAGACTTTGGTGTTGTGGTAAGTATTAAATAGTAAATATATATATATATTATATACCATTTCTCATTGTTGTATATAAATAAATTTGTGTGATATGATTTTTATTTGTGGTATCAATAGTTAAAAAAAACTTTGTTTTGTCTGTTTCTATGTATGATTTAAGGTTTTTTAAAGAAGTTTTCACTTTAAAAAAAAAATTATAATTCTTTCACTTTATTTTCAAAGCTTTAAATACTTTTTTTTTTTAAAAAAAAAAATTATTTTGTATGTATTACATATTTATAGCCATTGTCTTTATTCTCAATTTGAAGAAATAGAGTCACAATTTTTTTTTTTTTTTATTTATTTTTTTAAAAAAGGTAGATGGGGAGGTGATATGCTGTTACATCCATAATTTCATTCTTCTGAAGAAAAAAAATCTAAAAATACAATTTTTTATTTTCGGAAAGGTAAAAAAAAAGGGATTAATTCCTTCTTTAGCATATGCAAAATTAGCATTTAAAACAATGCAGTAATATAGAGTATGCTATCTATAAATTCCAAAAGGAAACACAGCTGGATAACCTGTATGACTTTCTTAGAATAAATAACATAGTTTTTATTTTATGATTTTTATGCTATCTTTCTTTCTATATAGTATTACTGATCAGCTTTTATCAGTGCTGTATCAATTAGTATTTTTTATGGTAACAATTTCTCTTTTGATTATATTCTGAAATATGTTGCATGTTTTGGATCTGGATTTCATCTTTTTAAAATTGTTGTTTGATATTCCTGGTATGCTGGAGAATCTGTGACAGAATTATTCTTTTCTTATGAATAATTTTTTGCCTTTTTAGTACATAAGAATCATCAACTTGAAGTATAAAAATATATTCCAATTTTTTTTTTTTTTTTTCTTCTTGCTATGTGCGATTTGTATAAGAACAATATATACAGCTTTTAAAAAATTGGAGGATTATCAAAAAGGATTTATCAAATTATCTGAGATAATATTGCAATTCTTGATTCATAATCACTAATTGATTTTTTTTAAATCTAAACTGTATTTCTTGTTGTAATTAGTTGGGGAAAACTTTGTTGAACTTCCTACACAGAGTGTTGTTTTAGTTAAATTTTGCACTTATAAATTTTTGCTTTATCTGATGAAATTCCGAATCTAAAAGTGGTTTTTTTTTTTTTATAAACCTGTTTATATAAAACTGTTTTTGAGATCATATATTGACATAATTAAGGAAATATTAATTTTTATATTCAGGACCTGCATATCACCTACTTACCCTAAACCTCTGATTTAATCTAAATTTCAATTAGTTTAATTTAGATTAAATAATTTATATGCACAAGGCTCGGGGGGGGGGGGGGCGTTTGTTGTATATTATATGTTTACTACACCAATCAGTTATTGTTAATTTTAAAAATTGGTCCTTGAACTGTTAAATAAAAACATATGTCTTATGTTATACTCAGGATAATGCCACATAGAATGCACAAGTAAATTAAATAAAGAGTATGGAATAATCTCTACTCAAGACTTTAATTCAACAAATTAATTCAGAACTATGTTTCATAGAAATAATCAAACTATGACTTTACTGTAAATTTACGTAATCAATTATAAATAAGAATATTAGGATTCAAGGAGTTACAATAGAAAAATCAAAACCTACACTCCTTTGCAAGAGGTATATATTAGAAAAACTAAAGAATGCACTTTGCTTCCATTCATGCTTCTTTACATAAGAATAAATGTGGACTTTCAGGTAGATTTCATCTGTCGATCATGGTACTCTAAGTGTTTAACTGAATGTAATCTGCAAATCGGAAGTTTAATAAGATGCAGTACTGCTGTGGCCATGATGGAATGAGTGAGTGAATGTAGGTTTACGGCACCATTTCAAGAAAATGAGCTTTACTACAATATATATATTATATACAGAATTTTTTTTCTCTTCTCAGAAAATTTTTTCATCTGAATAATTACAACTTTTTGTGAAGAAAAGGAAAATAAAACAATGAAAAATTACGCTTTTCTTTAAACCTATGAAATATATTGTATGTGTAATTCATTCTATGTCATTTTTAAAGAAAGCAAAATATTTAAGTTTAATTTTTTTTTTCCAAATAGGCACAACTTTGTTTTTTGTGAGATACATATATTCAGTTATGAAAAATGAATAAATCTTATACAGTGATGTCATTGGCTATAATTCCAAAATGCAAGCTTTCCTGCTTACCCTTTTTAAATAAATTTATTATTTAATAAGAAAAGTTGTGATTATTAAAATTCTTTATATATATATAATTTCCTCATATGTGTGGGTATTTTATAATGTTCATTATGTCTATTTTCAAATTATAAAATCATTATGTAAAATTGTTTTAGTTTTTGGCTTAAAATTATGATATTGTTCAATTTTTTAGAAATTTTAAGCAATAAAATAGAATATTTTTTATGCTAACTTTAAATTTCATGATATCAAGTTAATTTTTCTTTTCTAATTTGTATTCATGAAATATAAGAAATTTGTAACATATTGTAAAATCTTACAATACATATCAAATTTCAGCAACTTTCATATTTTATTTAAGGATATAAAAAATTTTCATAAAAATCCTGTTATTCTTTTAGATAAAAAAAAATTCTTAAAATTCAGTTTCTCTGTTTTTCAGAACGTGCTCCACCACCTCTTGAAATTCAGGTGATTCCTTTTCCAAGTAGGTATTTTTACTGGTCAGATCTTTAAGGACATTTCATATCTATATTGAGATTGTAAAGTTTTGAGAAAGCTTATGAAAAGCAATCGAGCTGAAATATAATGAAATGTATGTATGAGTTTAAAAAAATTCAGCCAAAGTGTCAGATATTTTTTTGGTTTTCACTGAAGAAAAAAGAGCTATATGATGAAACAAAACACACGTCAAGTAAAAATGCAAATAATCAATTTTGAACTGAAATCGGACTGAATAACAATTGTTTGCTTTTGAAAATTAAAGTGATCTCTTTTGAAATCGAGAAATACAGCACGAAATTGATATTAATTATGAAATTATAATATTTAAATGGAACAAATGGATTTAGATTTTAAAATTTATTGATCAAAAATAATGTTCAACCCTTGAAAATAAATTCAACTGAAACTAAAGATTCCTGAAAGTACCTTTTTGATATCTTGCAATTAAGATACCAAAATTTTACTACTTAAAGCACTCACAGAAGTTTTCATTTTTTCAATCATACATTACACTCGAACTTACAAACAGCTGCTGTACTTATATTATGATGATAGAAAAAAAAAAGTGTGTAGAATACATTTATGTGAATATATATATAATATAATGAATTATGTTTCATAAAGTATAATTCAAATCATGTTTTTATAAGCACATCCTGAAAGCTCTATGAACCAAAAATTTTCCTTTTATGGTTAGAGAAAGATATTTACAAATTCCCTCCCCCACCCTCGACCTTAGTAACAAATTGAAGGTTCTAGGAAATGCTCAAATTGTCTTGATACCTCTACCAGGGGAGAAGTTATAAATCTTTTTGGAATTATCACTGTGAGAAAGATGTTACTCTTAGCTAGGACAGCTATCAATTGGCAGAGGTACTGAAATGCACGAGTCTGCCTTTAAAGTACAGAGTGGCTATAATGAACTAAATTCACAGAATCATGTGATATATATCATAAATAAATCGGCGTGTTCTGCGTTTACATAGGATTTCCCTACTTGCTAGTTGTATATTGTATATAATTGTATATCTTGTTTATTTTGAGTAATATATTTAATATTATCATATTTCTTACATTATTTAGTTATTTATATTTGGAAGGAAATAATATGAGTTTATTTTTATGTATCTGTTATCTTATTCTCGTTTGTGTTGTTAAAATGTTGTTTGGTGACCGAAGCCTATCTCAAGATGCTTCTAGTGTTTGAATACTTATGATATAAACTTAAAATGATTTTCTGCTTTAAAAAGATACATTTTTGACCTGTTAGTGGCTATTGAGTTATTTTCACCTTTTTATATTTCAAATTATTTCATTTATAAATATTTGGTACTTTTCAATTTCACTGGCCCAAACGATAAAAATGCCAAAAATGATACAAGCGACGGCAAACAGAATATGTGTTTACTGCGTGTTGTACGTCACCAATAAAGTCTGCTTGGGGAGAATTTCACCAACGAAATGGAAAAGTACCAAATATTTTTATACATCAACAGATGATTGGTTGATTCTAACATGTTAAAAATAAAGGCCCCGACATTTATTCTAATACTGTAATTATTCTAAACCATCTGAAAAATAAATGTGAATTATTAAAGTGTAATTAAAACTCTTTCTAAATTATAGTATCTTTCATGTAATATAGACATTTTATTTATTATATTGATTCTGTATAAAAAATAAAGGAACATTGGATTTAAATTTGGATAAATTATTTTCTACTTTAATCAAGATACATAATTAAGCTGTAACAGTTATATAAGGATTTTTGATTCAAAAATTTGTAATTTTGTACCTTATATTATAGTTTTATTTAAAAAAAAAAATTGGGTAAAGTCCTATTTTACCTGGATCATTTGGCGAAATTTTTGAAATATAACCAATATGGCACCAAAAGCAAGTATTTCAACCCCGATGCTTTCAGAAGCAGAAAAAAGATGGTGGCGTCTGTTGAAGACAAATTTTGAATCAAGAGGGTATTTTCACTAAAAGAAAAGATATGCAAGCATCAAGTTTAATTTTAAATAAATTTTGAGTATTTCATTCAAAAAACAAATGCATCATAGAATGAAAGTCAACATAATATGTGTGCTATCCAATGCTACAAATTTAAACAAATGTTAAAAAACAGATTCTAACATACTAAAAATCTACAAACTTTCCTCAAATAATATTATTAAATAAAATTTTAAAGAAGATTAGTAAAAATACTTTTTTAAAATACTAGAAAATTGCATGTTTACTAGAAATTAGGATGTTTTTTAACTATAACAAATTGTCTGTATGTAAACCAAATAAATTTGCAGTCATTATTTCAGCTTGTTGATAGAAGAATGATTTAATACCTTTATATTACAACAATCCAAAATTTCAATTTTTGCATTTATTTAGGGTGAAGAATATATAAATCAAAGTTTTGTGATAATTTCTCATTGAATTAAAAAGTAGTATATTTAGTAAAATGTAAGTTACTTAAGTTTATGAAGCGTAACACATTTCACTAATGCAGTGCAAACAAACGAATACAAGACTTGTTTACATCGGCGAGTATCACATGGTCAAGATATCATGCTATCATGACATCACATGAATTTAGTTCATTGAAGTAACCCTATTCAAATCCCTCTAGATCCTGTTCTACATATTGAATTTTGATGAAGCTTGATACATATGTTATATGGACCATGAGGAAACAATTTCTGCAATAAAAAATTGGTATAAATTTTTACCACCAGGGGCAATTGTGGCAACTAAAGAAGGATGAAGAATCTGTCAGAATCTTTAAAATTTATTCAGTTACAGAATGTTCTCAACATGTGCTCCTTTGACATCAAATACATGTTGAAAGTGTGTTATAGTGTGTTCAATGGTAGTGAGAAGAAATTCTTTAGGGATTCCAGCAACATGGTGTATAATGCTACCTTTCAGCTCAGATAAAGTCCTAATTCTTCCTCCATAAATACTGTCTTTTAGGGATCCCCACAACCAGAAATCACAGGGATTTAAATTGAGGAGGCCAGGTATCTGGATGATTGGTTTTATTAATGTTGCACTAGAAGCAACACGGGGGCTATGGGCAACATATCCCTCAGTCACATGATGAGAATGACACCTGAGCTGGCATCCTCCTCACCTAACTTCCATACCAATGGGAGAATTTGAGCTTTGACAGATTTAATGTGCTTCAGCTCCATCTAAATGGCGGGTCTTTAGGGGCCTCAAGACTCGAACCTTCAACTTGACGAAAATGCCAGCTGGGAATCCTCTACCATGACAATTAGGCTACTGCTGCCACACCAGTCATCTTGAAAAGCTCAAAATATTACATGATTCTCGCCAAAGTTAGCTTGAAGCAGTTATTTGACTTGAGGCCCAATGCTGGGTGTTGCTTCACCTTGCATGAAAACAGTGGTCTGCAAACATTACCGTTCCTGTAAAGCCAGAAGGCCATGCTATTGAATGAGTCAACTTTTGACAGAGCAGGTTTTAGGACCTTAAGGAGTGAAATTTTCAAAGGAAAATGATCTGAGGATAAAATCAGCAGTAAATCCACACCATGAAGTCACATAATCAGAGTGCAGTAGTTGTTGGTGCAGGACATTAGGAGGTGAAACACCCCTTACGTGGCAATTTTGATTATTCACTGCTCAATCTAAGGAAAAGTGGGCCTTATCAGGTCTTAAAACTTTTCAAAGCCATGCATCATCAACTTCCATTCTTGCTAAAAATCGGCAAGCAAAATCGGAGCGTACTTTGTGGTCTTGAGCTTGCTGCATTTGCACTACATAGATCTTATATGGATGGCAGAATTTTTCATGCTGTTGACCATGAAATCACCAACTCTTGTGACACCAATTGAGCATTTGCTGAAGAATAGCTGAAACTAGAGGCTCTTTAAGTCACAGCAGTAGCTACTTCTTGGACAGTTTCACCCCACTTCCTGGCAGTACACCCAAGTCTATAGTCTCTTCAATTTTCATAATAATCTTCTTCAAACTGTTCTTAGACATGGGCCTTTTTCGCAATCCTTTTAAACAACAATATTCACACAGTGCAGCTAAGCTGTTGCTGCCATGCTGATAAAACAATTTTACCAGTAAAGCTTGATCTTTCTTCTGCAAGGATATGATTAACTATGACAAAAGCATGCAAAATGGTTTTCTGGCTCTGACTGCAAGTCATGTTTGACTAATTTTAATTTGCACTAGGAATTTTTGAAAAAAGCCATTTGGTAGTCAAAATGTGAATGATTTTTTATTGAAGAAATATTTTCCCTATGGTCCATATAATGTATATATATAACAAATTTCATCAAAATCTGATTGGCAGAATGGGTTCTACAGGGATCTAATTAGGGTCATAATTTTCCAATTTTAATTATTCTAATTGTTTGTTATTTGTTGAAATTAAATTTAAGTATGTAAGATTAAAAGAAAGATTGGAGTTATTTTCAGAAGAGTTATTGTAATTATAAAGATGATTAAG
Organism: Nephila pilipes; assembly: GCA_019974015.1. Classification (NCBI taxonomy): domain Eukaryota; kingdom Metazoa; phylum Arthropoda; class Arachnida; order Araneae; family Nephilidae; genus Nephila; species Nephila pilipes. The sequence goes on from BMAW01093163.1 coordinate 272,286, forward strand.
TCATCAGTATATCTGTAAATAATAAAATTACTTTTAACTATATTTTTTCTATAAAAAAAATAAATATATATGAACTAAAAAATTGAATTTTTTGTAAGAGATAACATTACTTAAATTATTTTTTTTAAAAAAAAATTAGTGGAACCTTCATACAATAATTATATTGATTGAATTAAAAAGATCTCTAAATTATAACTGTTAAATGAAAATACATTTTTCTTACTATATTATTTACATATATCTATACTATTTTTAATAATAGCAGTCTTAGTTAGTTTATGAATAATTTCTTGTAATATTCATTATATTTGCTATTGTAATGTAATTATTAAAACTATAAATATTGGGGTTTTTTTAAATTTAAGTATTAAAATATGTATGGATATTTAGTATTATTAAATTTTTTTTTTAAAAAAATTATATAGCTAAGTTATTCTGTTAATTTCTCTATAAATTTTTATTTTCAGTAAAAGCATTTTTGATTGTAGCAATATTTGCAAATAATTCTTTAATACCTAATTTTATCTACATATCCTATTACAAAATATTTTTGAACTTCTAAAATTGACTTCCATGGTATGATCTATTCTGAAATCAGTGTTATAATATTGATATCTATTAATATTGTACTTGTATTTTTTGCCTGCTTCTAAATATAACCCATATTTTATAGATAAATTAGTAATAAAATTATTAATATAATTAATCTTTTTTAATATATTAGTTATTGGATATCATAAGCATAAAATCTGTATATATATATATATATATATATACAATGAAATGCAATAAAAAATGGCACTTCCTCCTAATATTGAGTAGATCTTGTACCATGCAGAAGTGCCATAACATGACAGGGTATAATTTCATAGCAATACAAGGGGATAGAGATCTCTTTTGTTCAACACTTTGTAAAATATCCCAGTTAATATCTTGGGTTTTAGGGGGGCTGCTGAGTGGGCTGATATCAGATGCATGTTTCTGGAGCCATATGGCAGTGAGTTTGAATGTGTATAGTGTCCCGTAGTACTGTTAGAATTTCGCAAATTAGTCAGAATATACACAGGCTGTGGATGAATGTAGGCAATCAGGAAGAATGCTTATGCATAGGTAAGTTGTCAAAGTTGTCTGCCGACTTATTAAAAATTTGAAATCATATCACCCTGCATTAGCGTTGTTTCTATTCGTTGTTCTATTAGCGTGTTTTCTGTCCTTGATACCACTAAAGCCATGTAGCAGGGCTGGTGCACATTAAATCTGGTTGGGGTCCAAAATCTTCCTATTTATGTAATGGGAAAGTTCAGAGAGAAAAGGACCAGCTCAGGTGTCATACTCCTCATTTAACCTAGATTCTAAATTGAGAAGTCTGGTGCCAGTAGCTTTCATGTTGTTTCAAAGTTCAATGTTGATAAAACATTCAATCAAAAACTATAATACCACCTACGCAGCCCCATACTATGACAAAAGTTTCATCTACTTGAAAAGTCCCTTATTGATATGCAGGTTTCCTGGCTTAATGAGGTTTTCTATGTATCCATACATATATCCACAAGCTAAATACACTTACAAATATGACTCATCAAACCAGGCAACATGGTTTTAGTTGTCGGTATTATAATGGCAGAGCTGTTGAACCTTGGAAAGGCATCTAACTTTGTGGCTTGCAATCATCAAAGATATTCAATTGGGTCTTCTATTCCAAAAACTTATACTAAAGAAGAAACTTTTTACAATTTTCAAGTTGACACTTGTTTATTCCGCAACATTGTGGTATGAATATGTATTTCAGAGTACTTTAAATAAATATGGTTAACACAGAAAGTTATCTTATACTTTTAGTTGTTTATTATTAACCTCACGCCAAGAAGTATCATAAGGGCTATAAGCAATAGACCTTGACATTTTGAGCCTCGGTCAAGTGATAAGAATGGCACCTTCATCACCAAACCAACAGGAGGGCATGGAACCCTGACCAAATTTATTATGCATCTATATTACCTTGACCACATCAGCATTATAAATCTAGAATTATCTTGCATCCATAAATTTTTTTTTCATATTGTGAAGTAATTGCTTCTAGATGTAAATTTGGATATCTTTCATGTTATGTTAATTTAATTGTAATTGTACCAATTTTTCATGAGGGCTTTATACACTCATTCTATTTTATAAACTGCATATTTCAGCTCGTTGGGATGATTATCTCTTGGAATATCCACTTCCAGCTACAGAACAATATTTCTATATCCCAGGTATATTATATATAAATTTTATGTTTAATTAATTACTTATGTTCTGTAAAATTTATCACAGCCAATTTTTCTTTTAAATTTTAATGCATCTATAAAAAGTATTTAAAAATGAAAATGTGTATAGTTTTAATTTAGACTGAGAAAACAATTTTTTTAAAAGAAATATTACTGCTAATTAAATACTGTTTACTATATTTTTCTGGAACTTCTTTCTCTTAATCACGAATTTTATCACGATTAAGAAAAAATCATTATTAAAAATTAATATATCTTCCCCTGTTTATTTTGCTCTGTCTTTTATAAACTCGTATTAAATTTAAAATTTGTCTCAAATGATTAACTCTTTTGTTGAGTTATTTAATTAGCATTTATAATACCTTTGAAAATATTTATTTTTGAAATCAAACATCAGAGCTTTATCTATTTTTAATTACTTTCACTTGAAAATGCCCCCCCCCCCCCCCATCTTATTCCATTTTGAGTAACTGAGATATTTTATAAAAATAAATACTTTTGGGTCTGGATGAAGGATTTACATGAAAGTAATCGGAATAAATCTTTAATGCCATTGTGGTGCTGTGCACTCTTGCCTTGTTGGCAAAATGAAATGAGTTTTTAATTCTTATTTCATGAATGATGAATTCATTTATGTTCATTGAAGATGGTTTTATAACATTTACAGATACTTGAATATTAATTTATTTAATTATTGATCTATCTTTTAAATTGAAATTTGGTTTTTTTTTTTTTTTTTTTATCTGAAATCTCTCAAATAACAATCATATTAAATGTAATTATAAAGACCATGTTATAATCTTATAAAAGTTTTTCATTGTTAAACTATGTTTATATCAAATATCCCTAATCTACTATTTCAGGTAACAATTATAGACTCTTAATCAATTATAATTTTGTCTTAAAGATCAAAATGAGTTATTTTCTCTGTTTGATTTTATAATATTTTATTTTTGGTTTTTCAAAAATGACAGATATACATTAAAATGAACTGTTTCTAAAACAATATCTTTTAAACAATGAAGTTTTGTATATTTTCTACAAGTTTCAAACTTAAATTAACAATTATTTATTAACTATTATTACATGATAAAAATTATCCCTTTTTAATTTCAAAAACAATGTTTGGAGATTTTGCTTTTTTTAAAAAAATATGTTATGCAAATCAAAAAATATGTTAATTCTATTATAGAAAGAAACACATATCATGATGTTATTATTCCCACGGTTGTGCAGTATATTGAAGTCCCTGTTCGAGGTAAGCAATTATTGTTTACCTGTACAGTGATCCATTTTGTAAAATTTTTAATCTTATCTTAGAAATTTGATTTTCAATTTCTATATGTATTCTGTGTTTAGCTTTAGCTGTTGATAATTTTGCTTTTTCTGTTATAAAATAATTGTATGTTTGAGAAATATGCTTTGGTTATAAATACTTTCTATTAAAATATTTTAGGTTTGTTTTACAATTTTCAATCAATTTTTTTAAAAAAAATAGCTGTAACTTTTTTTAGTTGAATGTCCTGGAAGAATAAAGTGATTAATGCTATGCTCTTTAATATCCTTAATTTACTTTAATCTTTTTGACCAAGAAAAATTTAATTAATGTTTATTTTGACATATTGATAATTTAAAAGAAATTATTTTTAGAACTGCTAATAAGAAATGTTGACTCACAAGTTTCTTTCCTTAATGTGAGAGTTATATGTGGTTTTATAATTGAAATAAACTTTTGTTTGGAACAATTCTTGCTAATACATAATCCACTTGCCTTTACAGATTTTTAAAAATAAATATTAATCTAATAAAAAGGATTTATTTCCTTAATTCTGTTTGAAATATCAGTTTTCTTTATTAGTTTAATTTATCAAAAAAATATTGTATTTTGGCTTACTGATATAAAAGATTTATAAAAAAAAATGACATCAAATGTTACAAGTATTTTAATAGATTATAAAACATCTAAGTTTGTAATACACATCAATGGATAATAAAGATAATTTTGAAATAGGGAAAAATGCTTCTAAAGCTTTTTATTATAAAAATTAATGTTAAATCACAAAAAATTTCATTGTTGAAGAAAATTTTGAAATTAATTTTAATTGTTTTATTTTTATTTTATTTATTATTTGTTTTGCTTAATTTATACTGGTGAAAAAATTATGATACTGTGCAGTGTAAATGAAATAAGTGTACTCTCGTATTTATTTTTTGTAAATTATATTCTCTTTCCAATGTTTGTGTACATATTTGTAATTCTGAAGAATACATTTTCCAAATACTGTAGTAATGTTTTAAATTACTGCTATTTTGATTTTTAATAGTTTTATATATTTTTCCTTAATTTGCAAGACTTAGTTTTACTATTGTAATTCTATAATTCATCAGTGCAAAATAGTAATAGTTAATAATTTTAAGAACTTTTGAGTTCATATAGTTGCATGAATATCAACTGTTGAATTTTAGCTTCTATTTAAAAAATTAACTGTTTAACTGTGTTTTTTCAATGTTATGTTTAAATTCATTTTTTACAATTTCTGTTGATTTTAAAATCATTTATTAGCATGTAATTATAATATTTACTGTTGGGCATAACTGTCACAAAAATATAGATTTTGATCTTATCTATGTTTAAAAATCATATCAACCAATGAAATTATATTACAGAAGAATCACTGAATACCTTTTTTTTTTTTTTTTTTTTACAGGTTCTGTAGTTAAATATTCATATCCAAAAGCTCAAACAAGTTTTCAAACATATACTGCTATATGTAAGTATACTGTGTGTTTGATTGCTAAAATACAGAGATTATGTTATTCACATTTTCATGCTAAATTTTATTTTTAAAAATACCTATCCTCCAACAAAATAATCTCATAACTTTCATTTCAAATTTTTATGGAATGAAATGGAAAGAATTTCTGCAAAGTTTTTACATACTCATAAATATTTGTTATATTTAATCATAATACAGCACTGGTGTTCGTAAAAGTTTTCTGTTGCAGAATCCTGTTTTTTTTTTAATTGAAGTTTGCATTTCAAATTCTTTTTAGAAAATGGTTTAGTAATTGTTTGTAACAGAAAGTCAATTCAGACTACATGGACCTATTATGATGTGCCCACTGGCTCATAAATATCTTACTTTTCTTATGCTTTTAAAAACTTTGTTAAATCATTAAAAGCATTATCTGTGTAATATAGTTGCATTTTTGTTAGATAATAATATGATTGACTTTTTGATATAACTATTATGTAACTGATTTTTTATCACAATACAAAACATCTTTTAGAAGAACTTCCTGGCATTTTCCCATGTAATTGTTTTAACTTTTGTAGTGTCTTTTCCAAGTGTAACAAACATTTCATTCCCAGCAAGTCTAATGCCACAAGGATTATTAAATTTCATAAAGTCGGCAAGGATGTTGAAAAGTTTGTGACATGCCTAGTAGCTCCATTGTCAATCCAAATAATGTTAAACTGGTAGGGGGTACACAGGCAGGTGAAGCACAGGTCATGAACAGACATTAGTGCAATGTTTGTTGATTCTGTGTTTGTTTGTGTATCGCTTGGTTTATTCTTTGATCTTCCATCTCAAACCCACTTTCTGCAATCTAATGTGCAATGACTTTTATGTTTACAGAAAAGTCAGGTATCTGCTTTTCTTGTTTTTGATTTATTTTTACCATCTTGTCTAGACCTTTCTGATTTTACCACTACTTAATCTTCCTAAGTAGCATTGCTACTGTCTTCAGCCTTCGTAAAATTTAAAAAATACAGCACAATATTCTGCAATGTATTGAGATTACAAGTCCTCCTGTTTTTGCCAAACCATGTCAGTTAGCTCCTGATGGGCTAAAAATTGCAAAAACAGAAACCCAGCATACTTTGGACTTAGGCCATATGCACCCATGCTAAAGCAGTTATGCTCCTCCCTTCCAATTTTCAAGAAGAATTGTCCATGTTGGATACAGTGGCTGATTTTAGAGCATGAACTGCATAAACTGAAAAATACAGATACTGTGCTCCTAATATATTGGAATTTTACTTCCAAATTGTATGGTGCTGCAATATTTTCTCATAAGATCTAGAAATATCATTTGTATGCCTAGATCTAAATGAGATTTACCCACCATTCAAGCAATTTATGCACCTCATACTCCCAAATTAACCATAACTATACCATTTTACTCAAGTACTCAAATGTAATTTGGTCTATGCAACACAAACAACGCATTCTAGCAAGGTTACTATAGGGCTTTCTGGCATTTACATATTTGTTGATAATATTCTTGGCATCCATTAAAATCATGAAGATTTTCCTCCTCATTTTGAAGCTTTCTTTGCTGCAAGACTCCATTATTATGGTCACACAAATAATCAAAATTTCTTCTAAGAGCATCTTCTTTGAATTTTTTGGGATTTAAGATTTCTAGTTAAGGACTCAAACTGCTTCTAGAACATAAAGAATCCATTTTGATTTTTCCTAGACAAAGTTCCTGACTCGGCTTCATCAATTTCTAAGACTTTATAATTTTTATTGATGGATCATTACTCAAGCTTTGGATATTTTAGATACCTTATTAAGAAGTTCACAAAAATAAGTTTTAATCTCGTAATGAAACTTCAAAACATCTCTCATCTTGTTCCTTGGTCCAAAACTGCTAGTAACGCATTTTCTGGGGCTAAAAGAGCCCTTACTATTGTCACTTTACTGAAATATCCCATTCTTGATATTCAACTATCACTGTAGACAGATACATCAAATGTCACTATAATCAGCTCTTTCATGCAATTGAACATAGTCTTTGGAAACCTCTTGCATTTTTATCCCTAAAAATTACCAAATATCAAAAGAATTAGTCTACATATTGTCATAAATATCTGAAAATTTATTTATGTATTTAAAAGCTTCATTTTTCAAGAATTTTTTTTTTTTTTTTAATTTGCACCAATCAAAAGCCTTTCATATATACTTTTAAATAATATCCTGCTAAATGCTCTTTATAACAACTAAGACATTTGGGGATTTAGGTGATTTGATTATTTGGGCAATATGTCAGTCAGACAAAATTTGGGGATATATTCATTTCCCAATTTTTGATTCACATCCAAAATGTAAGTGGTTGGCACAACATTACTGTTGACACTCTTTCCGGAATTGAAATTGATGTCATCTCAACACCTTCTCCCATTGATTTCAAACAATTTACTGCAGTGTAAATTGAAAAGGAGAAACTCAAACAATTACTCCAATTAGATTCGCTATTAAAATTAGAAAAGCATTATTTTCCTCTAGAGGATATTTGTTTTTATTGGGACTATTCTATGTAAAAGGCTAGATCTTTTGTTCCTGAATCTTTCAGGGGTAAAATTTTTGGACATCTTCATTATTTCTGTCATTCCAAAGTTTTTCCACTTAGTATATTTGCCTTACCTGATGTTTGTTTCACCTATATCCACTTGACTGCATTAATTCTTACCTATCCTCAGGTGGTAACAGATTTTGTTTGACAATCATTGATAATTTTAAAGGTGGGTTGAGGTTATCCCAATTCATAATATATTAGCTGGAGCTACAAATCATGCCTTGTTCCATGGATGGATTTCCCAATTCAGCAGCACACCAGTCATCATTACTTCAGGTCATGGGTAGAACTTCAAATGGAACCTTTTCCAAACCTGACAAATATGTTGGATAGTGACAGAATTTCCTGATCCACTTATGTTCAATTAAATTACATGATCAAGGACTTTCACAGTGATCTCAAGGCAGCTATATTTGCTCACAAACACACTAAATTGACTGACATATTGCCTATATTTTTATTAGGTTTTCACTGTTCTGTGAAATATAATTTAAAGGCTACAAATTCTCTACTTGTGTATTATACTGTGCTAAGTAAACCATCTAATCTGTTACTCATACATTACTCCTACTTATGTCACAAATTTGATTTCTTTAAAATGGAAATTAAATCCCATTGTTCCACATCTCGCATACTGGTCATGTATATGTTCATCCATCATTGGAAATGTATACCTGTGTATTTCTACAGATTGACAACATTTGTCCTCTACTCACATCACCATTTTCAGGTCCACATATTGTTTTTAATTGAACTGACAAAAACTTTGCAATTGACTTAAAAGGTAAACAAACTGACTCATAGACTTAATATAGCATTTCAATTTTCAGATTATTTGGAATCAACTAGTCTCAATCATAACACTACATATCCCAAATCTGTAACTATAAAATCATGTCTGCATGTACATTTTTTGAAGAAATGCATTCATTTCATGTAACATTTTCAGTTTTTCTTGTGTACTTATTTCACTTCAAATAATTTTATTATTTTCATTTTGCATCTATATTATGCATTTATTGTAAAATATCTTATGTATATAAGACATTTTACAATAAATACATAATATAGATACAAATATATAGTCCCCTTTGACCACTACGGGGATACTCATATAGGGAAATCCTTATATGTAAAATATCTCATGTATATAAGATATTTTACAATAAATGCATAATATAGATACAAATACATAATCCTCTTTGGCCACTAGGAGATACTCATATAGGGAAATCCATCCATTATTTCTGTCCTCACTAGCGAGAGAAGTAACCTAATGCATTCCACACTCATATAAGTCAAACCTTCATTAACTTTCTCTTCCGCTGACTGAATGAAACAAGACTCTGAAAGCTATGGGAATAAATTGGAATGATTAGTTCAAAGCCAACCAAGGAGTCGGAATTTATTCATCATGTAAACAATTGCCACTAGTAAATCATAAGTAGCAGAAAAGTTTAGCACCAATGGTTTCCAAGTCTTTTCAAATCATAGCACCATTTTGAACTAAGATTTTTCCTCAATTCCTTACCCTTTGCAAAAACATGAATAATTATTTGTAAGAGATTTAAAAAAAAAATATGAGATGCTGTGAGGCCCCTGTGAAGATGCTGTGCACACCTGCAGAACAATGGAGTTATACTGTATCTCTGTGTACCTCTGTGCTAAGTGCCACGATCAAGTAATTATGAGGCCCAGCTACCAAAAAATGGTATTATCCCAGAGTATAATGCTCTTTGTTCTGCTTGATTTGTGATAGTAAAGGTAGGATTACTATATCACCATGGATGTCTCCAGACATGTTTAATTACTATAGTACCAGGATGATTCAGACTGGTATTGCTGACTGGAGATGAATAATCTTAAGCGAGTCCTGGTGATCAGCACAGATGTGTCTAGGGATGAGCTGGACAGGATTTATACATCTCCAACACAGATATGTCTAGGGATGTAAAAATCCTTCTTTTGCTAACACACAAAACATGGCCCATTATGGTCTGGAGTGTCATTTCCTTTGATTAATGAACCTTTTTGCTTTTAAATCATGGTACTCTTTCAGCACGCTAGTATGTAGATGAAATTCTGTGATCTATTACGTTATCTCTTCTTTTGTGCCTCTCCTAGCTCACTTTTCAAATGATAATATTGGTATACATGGCACGTTTTGTACTGAACTGTCTTCAAGCTTGCTGAACACATTCTTGTTCATCGTAATCATTTGATCTTTCACCCATAGAGCATACTTAACACCTGACATGTGAGCTTGCAACCATCTCAGAATGTTGATTTAATTAGACAGGAAAGATGACCAAACAAGAAACTCTGCAGAACACTGTTTGAGAACTTTATCAGCCAATGGAGGTCAGAAATGGACAAATGCATTATTGACTTTGTTATTTTACAATGAGTGAATTCAGGAATAAATCACCCAATTGTTCTGAAATTGTAATAGCTTCTTGTTTTAAAAAGCTGATCTTTTTCTCCCATTTTCATAATGCTTTGATTTTTATGTCTTAAAATAAAAACTTTTATAGTTTATAACTTCATTAAAAATACTTTATATCATGTATAAACTACTTAATCAAAAAATATATTAAATAAGTAACCTAGATGGGTACAGAAGTTTTGATTTCATGAGTAACAATATATTAGTAAAATAACACATTCTAAAAGAAAACAAACTTTAATAAATTACATACAGAATCAATATTTGTAACATATTAATTTATCCTGACATTCAAAATTTTTAAAATCTTAATTAATTATAAAAAAAATTATAATTCAAGACATCTGCTGATTGCCATCTTCTTGGTTCCATGATTTTTCTTATACCTGAAAGTCCCAGTTTCCAAGAAAAGACAGTAGTATGTCCAAATTTATAAGTTATTAAAAAGTCAATATATGGTACCTTTTTTATTGTGTTGAAGTGATTAATTATTTTATTTTCAAGAAAACTATTTACATATAATGAATATTAAAAATTTAATATAGAATTTGTACATAACACATTAAAGAAATTGTTGAATTATAGTTGTTTCATTTCTTTTAAAATATTTTCCAATGCATTTTATGTTTAAAATAATTAAATAGTCATATGCAACTCATTAGCTAAAAAAAATATTTTTCAATGTGAATTATATTTAGATCATTTTATCAATAAAGTTAAGCTGGTGAGAAATTATTCTAGAAAATTCTCTGTATTCACATTATTATTCTAAGTGAAATCAGTGTTTTGATATATTGTTATATATAACAGTGCATTATTTTTAAAGCAGGTTAACTAATAAAATGTTCTTTATTACAGCCAAAATGTACAAAGATAAATTTATAAAACAACAGCCAAAGATCGTACAATACACCGTTCCTTGTAAGCAACTTTTAATGTAATCAATGTTTGTAATATTTTTTATACTTATACATTTTAAGTTTTGTGTTTAAAATATATATTTGTATACTAATATTCTACTTTAATTTGCTTTCATATATTCAATTCCTGATTAAAACTAAAGTTGATAGAATAAGATTAGTATCTGAATTTATAGAAATGAAAAATGTATAGTGTTTATTAACAATGGTACAAATAAATGTAATATTAAGTTTTTAAAAATTGTTACTGATTCCTGTAATATATAAACATTTAATATGATTATAAATTTAAATCTATATTGTTTTCCTCATTATTTTCAACAGTGCCGAAATTTGGGAACTAAAATAGTACATTGAAATATTTATTGTAATATTGTTGGCATGCATTGAATTTATGATTTAAAATTTTTCAATCAGTTTTAGTAGTAATTTTCATTATATGGTGTTCATTGCATATTCTTTTTCCCCTCTCCAGCAAAAGTTTTCCATGATTATCATACTCAAACGACTAGTAAGATTGAATTTATAAAACCTAAGAGTAAGTTTTTGTTCATGTGTTCTTTATTCATAAGTCTTAATATAATGATCACACTTAAGTCTAGTGTAATGAATAATTATCTTATATCCATTCCTTACAGCCAAAAAATATGAAGACTCACTATATTATACAACAAAAAAGTATCAGTGGACTAAAAGTAGTAAGTATATTAAAATTAATCCTTTCACAACATTTTTAATGCATATGTAGATATTAGGGAATTTATTTTTGTATTGTGACTTTTATACCTATATGCATTATTATAAAGATAGATACAAAGAATAAAAGTAATTGTTATAATTTAGATATACATTGCAGAAATATTTTTAAAATTATTTGAGAATAAATATGGTTGATAAAATATATTTTTATTTTATTCATCTACCATATCATTGTTAAGTTTTCAAGTTGCTCTAATTTTGTAATTTGCATATTAAAAGAAATATTGTGACTAAAGATTTAAAAATTTGAGTAAATATTGCATTATTGATATATATTAATAAGTGCAATGCAACTATTATTATGAGATTATTATATTGAAAAATTGCTTTGTATCACTATTTTTTAAATTGACAATAAAATCATATGTTTTATGATATCTTAATACTTTAAGGTTACTCAAACATAACATAATGATGTACTGTTATTTCATGGAATCAGTTTTTTCTCTCTAATATGAAAATTTTTATAAGTAGGAGTATGTCTTATAGTATTAATTTTATTTCTTCTTTTAGGCCGATCTTATGAAGAACATAGAAAAAATACAGAATTAGCAATTGCACCTGTTCAGAGTTAGTAGTTTTATATTTTCTTTAAAATAGTAGTTTAATAAGTGCAGAGGAAATTTCCATAATGGAAATTATATGTGATAAGAGAGCATATTTTATCTTTCTTATATTGAATGCCTGTGTACAAATATCAGTATATTTTTATGTGTGATTCTATTAAAATTCTTTTTATCACAATTTCGTGTATTTTGATGGCAATATAAAAAATATAGTTTAAATAATTTTTGATAAAATATGAAGAAAAGAAAAACATAAGAAATAAAATGTGAGAAAATGTATGCGTGTAACTAATTATTGAATTTACTAAGTATTGTTATAATTGCTAAAGTATTATCTATAGATACAGATAAAGCTTGTTATAATATTATCATTAGGTTCCAAAAAATTTGAAAACTTGTATATGATATAATGAACTAATGCAAACAAAGAAAAATCTTATTAATTGAAATCTAAAAGTAAAGAAACAAGTTTTGCAAGACCATCAAAGAAGAATCATGATTCTACTTCCTCAATGAAGAAATTTATTATCACTGCAGGCACATAGACATTTTCATTTGAGTAGTGAATGGTAGAATCTATAATCCTGGCTTTTGGTATTTTTTAAGGGCTACTTGAGATAAGTGATATTTTGTTGCATCCAAATTAATAAAAAAATATAGACATTCTATGTGTTTCATTTCCTTTTTAGATTATTATTTAATTATTTTTTATTTTGCATTAACTATCTAACAAGATTCAGAAATTTTATAACCTGATTCGCTTATTTATAAATTTTAAGCTGTGTTTCTGGCATGCTTATTATTGCAAGAAAATCAGAAATTTTTAGAGTATCTTGTATTTCAAATGATCTAATATAAATAAAAACAAAATATTACAAGTATAACTTCTAGACAAGATTAAGACAAGTTTATTTATCTTGTGCCTGTCCTCCCTTTTCCCCTTGAAAGTAATAACTAGTATTTTTTTTTTTAATTTGTTCTGTATATTTTGAGTTAAAAAGTCTTGTAAAACATGTGGATTAACCCTTTATGAATGTACAATGATAATCTGAAATATAAATAACTGGTGCTTTTATGTACTTGTAAATATTTTTAGTAAATTCAAGTACAATTGCTCATATATATGTATTAATTGTTTGCTGAAGAAATGCAAACTCATTAGAATTACATATCTCAATCAGTTTGAATCACTCAAATAACTATTGAATTTTAATGCTTTAAATTTATATAATCAACCAACCCTTTTTATTTGTTTACTTTTACTATATCAGTTTTCTTCAACTTTGGAAGTAACGAGTTATTTAATAGTAAAATACTATTGAAATTTTTTTTTTTTTTATGTATTATATTATTATTAAAATATCTTATTTTCAGCTAAGATTTATGAACATTGGGAAGAATTACCTCAGACACGAATGGAGCATTTCACTCCTAGTAAGTAACTTCAAAATAAAAATCCTCTCAAGACTAAAGAAAGGATTTTAAGATTTTTTTTTTATATGATGACTTTTATTAGGTAAAAAAAATTTAATTGCTGTGAGTAATTTTCCTAGCATTAATAGTATATCTAAATTTATAAAAGGAGGAGTTTTTATGTGTACATGTATAAATGGGAGAATCCCAGAGCCAGAAAATTTATTGTGCTGAAACTATGTGATGATGGTGATGAGCACCTGAAGGAATTTTTTTTTTTTTTTTTATAATTCACTTTAGCTTTTCTTTTTTCTAATTCGATATTGAAGTGACTTCCGCAAAAAAATTTTACCACTACACATATTTGATTATAGTCTGACTTTGTGGCAGACCATTTATTCTACTTTGAGTCTTTAATATCATAACATTATTCATTTGTAATAGAATTATAATTATTTTTTAAAAGAATGATTTAGGATTTATATTACAATTCATCTTCTTATTTTTATTAAATAATATTTTGAACAAAATGCTCAAAACTAAATATCCTCATTATATTATTTTAAATTCTTTTTTTTTTTTTTTTTTTTTTGCAATTCTTGAGCAATTCATGTTTTCTATAATAGTATAAACAACCATATTCAGCTTTCAATCCTCAATTCTATTCCTGCTCTCATATTTTGATTTTGTCTATTCTGTATCTATTTATTTGTTAATTTTGATTTTTTAAAAAATGTAACTTCTTTTCTTGAAATTAAGATTTTTTTATTGTTTAATGTTATTTTCGTTTGTGTTTTTGATCTTTCTTAATTAGTTAATTTAAAACAAATTAAAATATTTAATTTTAAAAAAATATTTTTAATTCTATTTTTTATATTTTGCTTTCCTATCATATCTAATTAATCATTCTTTTTTGGAAGCTGATTTGCAGTTAATTGAAAATTATTAAAACAGTTACCTCTCATTTAAGAAAATTATTTTAAATTTTTGAATATGTCATCTTACACTTGTCAGGACTTCAGCCATCATTAAATATATTTGATGCGTGTTTTGCTGGATTAAGTTTTATTTTAAAAATTCATTTGCACAATGAACCAGTATTCCAACTAGTCACTTAATTAGATATGATAAGAAAATATACTGTTTTCTTTTGCATCTAGTAAATATGTTGTATTGGAAACAGATTTGGAATAATGTTATAACATTGATTCTCAAACTTTTTTTTTTTTTCTGCTCACTGCTTCCTTTTCTTATCAAACAAATTCTACCTATACTCAAAATCTACCTTTTTAAATGAGTGAAGAAAAAGATTTGTTTATAAAAACTCTATTATTTCACTTGTAGTTAGTTGATAGAATTAGATTTTTCACAAAAGATTTTCAGCATTCCAAATTCAGAACACAACAATGTCAAGTTTTTGTTCAGTAAAATGACTGAACAGTTATAAATGTACTCTGGTCATAACAGAGTATCCATTGTCATCTGCAGTTAAATATAGGTTCTAGTGTTCCCAGAATGAATTTTCATGTTATTTGTTTTGAATCTTGTTATTGATCTGGAGCAGTTAAGGTCTGAACTTAGGAATTTCTTCATGGATTGGCTGAAAAGTTTGCCCTTAGCTGCAGCATTTGCATCAGCAAGTATGATGGTAGAAATTTAATTCGTATTTTTGGGCTCCTTGGGTAGAAAGTGCTCATTCATTGTCTATGTTTACATGTGCTGGGATCCATATATGGTCACAGAATTTTCCTTTGGGGAGTTGTTTAAATTGGTCACATATGGTGTGAGAGAGTTAGTTCATTATTTTTAGTTTATTCTAGATCAGATTTCGTGTCTGAGAAGGTGACCAATCCATCAATTCCATTTATGGCTGAGTTTGTTAGGTATAGGGAGAAAACTTTCTTGATTGCTATTAGTTCATTTGTAAAGTTCAAAGCAACAGAGCTGGTATTAATTTTCTCCAAAACTTATTCTCTCCACCTAGAAGAATGAGGAAATGGAAATTGTCAGATGTGAAAATGTAAATATAGATAAATGCTCTTGATTTTCGAGAATGATGTTAAATTCTATTAAAACAAAGTTTCCAATTTTCTGATAAATTATTTTTAGGTTAAATACTGTGTATAAGCATGCTCCTTTATTTTTGATTCGTACTCTGTCTCCAAATTACAATCAAATTTCTTATTATCCTCCTGAATCATTTTGTCTTCATGGGAGTTATGAAAAACACTGATGTTTAAATCAATAAAAAAATAACAATTTTTTTTATAAATAAAGGGGGGAGATGTTTCTTTTTTATCCACGGTAAGCAAATATTGCTTTTTGCGATTGAAGTATAATTATCTAATTTCTTTTTTATTGTACAATATTCTCTACAATTATAAAAGCATACATAAATTATAATGAAATTTTCTTAGTAAGATTACTGCTATTATGAAAAGAGTTGCTTACATATATAGTGCTTGTATACTTAACTATATCTACATTGTGCATATTTAAAAATTAGGCAGTGGTAGGTAATATTGAAAAAATTTATTATATTTTATCTATTAAAATGTTATAAAGAATTAATCATTTCACATTTTATGAGAAAATAAAATGATTGTTTAGAATTGATATTAGAATAAACTTATTAATGATGTGTAAATTTTTGACTTAAATTTATACAGTCCTTTGAAATAGGATTTGTATGATGTTTTGAAAAATGTATCTGGATTTTTTTTTTTTTTTTTCTAAAATATTTATTCATTATTTGAACTATGTTTGGTTAAGTAAAAAATCAGTTGCATTAAGGATTTAAGTTATAAATTTTGAAAAAGTAAAAAATCTGAAAATTAAAGTTATTTCAAATGAACTATATTGTCTTTAAAATATTGAATACCAATTGTTTCATTATGGGCATTCTTTCCATTTGCTATCGAAGCTTAATTATATTTGCTTTATATATTAATGCATTTTAATTTAATTTTTCCCTTTCCTTAAAAAATTTTAAAAATTGAATAAATAAGGAGTAAGTAGTTTTTATATTTTTAAAAAGTTACTAACAAAAGCCCTCTAAAAAAATTGAGAAATTTTTTATATTTTGTACACCAGCTACTTCAAAAATAATTTCTCTTAGATTAAGATTCTGGAAAAGAAAACTGACCGTTTATTAAATTCAACAATTTTTTTAGACTTTTATCATATTCATTTCTTAAAGTTAAGTCTTTCTAATGAAAAAAAAAAATTATAGATCTTACATCTAAATCTTTTACTTTTTAATTCTTTTTTCTAAAATTGCAGAGCATAAAGGATTAATAATATGAATTCAGATTTTTTTTATTTTTATTTTGTTTAATCCTTACAATTTTCAAATTGGATGAAAGAAACAATTCTATTATTGATTATGTCAATATTTTCTTTTGTTTTTATTTAAAGCTCGATGTTTTAAATATTTTTTTAAAAATTTCAATCTAGAGTGCAATGAAGTATGGTTTAGTGATTGGTGTGTAGTAGAGTGGAACTGTTCAATTTCAATGACTATTCAGCAAATTCTTTCTAAATGTGGAAAATGTGAAGAATTGGATAGCATTGAATGTCGAATTCGAGAACAAAATATCCCTATTACTGAAAATATTATTTGTGACGCTCTTGAAGGCTTTAAATGTCAAGATACTTGTAATGGAACCATCACAGGACAATGTTGCTGTAGTGAATATGAAATCAGAATTGTGTGTTGTGGTAAGTTTAAATAAGTTTATGTAGTTTCATTTTTTGTGGCATATCGTATCATATGAAATTTATATACCTTTTATTTGATTTTAACCAGTCATTTTAAGAACATTTTAAGCAATTATTTTAATTAATAAAAAAAATAATGTTTTTGCATTCAATGCTGTATCTCCTTTATTTCTAAAGCTAAATGGATTCTTAATTTCAAATTTAAAGTGGAAAAATGCATTTCTAAATTTAAAGAATGCAATATATTAAGACTGGGACATTTTTCTGTTAGAACAAGTTTTCGGAATTTGTACTACATTATTTAACATGCATAATGTGTACAAAATCTTTCAAGATATTTATATTACATTACTAACATTTTATTGTATTATTGTTTCAATAGTAATTTTCATGACATCAAATCAAATTGAAAGGAGCAATATAATTATAATAACAGAAGCAAATTTAAAATTCCTTAATATAAAAAAATATTGTGCTTAATTAATCTCATTTCCAGTTTATGGATCTTTGTTTTGTAATATTTTTCATTTTTAATTTATGTTTTTAAAAAGTAAATCATATTAAACTTGTCTTCATTCATACTAATTTTATAAGTTATTCAGATTTCAAAATAGTTGCATCTGCTATATATTTGCTGACTTTTTTCAAACTAAATGCTGTATTGTAGTTTGTAGTTCCCCCCTCCCTTTTTTGCATATCAACCATGTCACTCAATTTTTATGTTTAAAGTTTGGTTTTATTAACATCCCCCTAGAAGCAACACGAGGGCTATTGGCAACGGACTTTGTAATTTTTAACTTAGGTTAAGTGACAAGGACGACACCTGAGCTGGTATCTTTCTTTCTAAACTTTTCCATCATATGAATGGTAAGACTTAAGACCCTGATCAGATTTAATATGTGTCAGCCCTGCTACATGGTGGGTCTTTAGTGGTATCAAGACCTCAATCTTTATGAATGTCTATTAAAAAGTTTCTTATGCTATTCCATCTAATGTATTGCTCACAACTTTGCCATTGGATGTCAATAGAATCTCGTAATAGTTAAAGTTCCTATATCCATTATTGTGTCCAGAACATTTAATGTGTTCACATTTTACATTCATTTAAAGTCAAAAAAAATTTTTAGGGGGCAGGGAAATACTAAAGGAATCCTAGCCTCTATAATATATCATGAAATTATTGCAGTTTATAGTATTGGTGTTTAAGTAACTTAAAGAAAGCTGTTCATTGCAAAAGACCATACTTACTGCCCTGGAGAATTCAACTAGTGCATGATAATGCAAGGGCACATACAGCTTGCGACTCACAAAACCTCTAGGTCTTGGCACTGGGAAATTCTGTCAAATCTTCCCTATAGTACTGATCTGGCCCTTCAAAGAGACAAATTGCTTTCACATCTTTTTCCTACCAAGGCTTCAATTCCTTTATCTACCATGTAATAAAAGCTTCTACAAACAAGTGAATTATGTGGAAAAATTAGATATGCACCTTCATATTTGCTAGATTTTCTTCATTGTATATTAAGATTAAAACACACTCAAAATTGGCAACCTTACTTTCTGATTCCCTTTTGCATGTCTTTTAAAATATTTATTATTCATTTAAATATTTAATCATTTTGATAACTTATTTTGTGTTTTAATATTCATTTATCATTATTAAACATCTTTTAAGTGCTAATTTTGTTGCATCTCTAGATGAAATCCTTCTTTTAGACTTCAAAGAGGAAAGTTTAATATTCACACAGTTCAAATTGCTCTTCTTTTTTTTAGTTTTATTATTATTTATTCAAGATTTGGTATTTAATTTCAAATGTGTCTTTCTTATATCTTTATAACTTAATTTGGTTTTCTGTGTATTCAGTTTTTTATTTGTTTTTATTTTATTTTTAATTACAAGTTTTATGTGTTAACTCAATTGCTGTATATTTCTTTAATTGTTTAGTGCAGATGGCCAAAAGTGACTAGCAGCAAACTAAACATATCTGACAAAAATATGAAATACTGTAATTTTCACTTACTATGAATTAAGTTGACATTTAAAATGCAGTTATGTGATGTTAATCAATGAGACAATTAAAAATAATGCAACACATTTATGTGACAGGAATTTGCATTTTTATTATAGTCATATTTTGAAATGTTTCATTGTTTTTCAATAAAATGTGCTTTGTACATAATAAAGAAATTATGGAGTATCAAATAAAAATGCTTAAAATTGATTCTTGTTCGTCTTTAAAATAACTAGAACCAAATAATATTTAAAACCATGTATATGAATATAGTTAGAAAGTGTTTCAGTTAAAAAATAATAAATGATATTTATAAAATATGAATAAAATGTGTGTGGGGTTTTTTTTAAGAAGTTTACAACAAAATAGTAGTAAAGATTTTAGGGGGGGGGGGGAAGATTTTCTTTTGGTTTGTTTGATAAAAAAAATTTTATCTTTTCATAAGCATATTGAATATTTTACTGTAACATATATTTTTTTATTTGATAACATTTCGTTCATGAATATTTTACAATTTAAATTCTTGCTTTTCTGTACTTTTTTTAATCTCTAATTTCAGTTTTTTTTTTTTAAATACATAATTTAAATTTTACTCTTAAACTCATTTCCTCCTCTCCCTTCCTTTTTTTTAGGATATCATGAACAAAGGACTGAACCTCCACCTACTACTATATATATTCCAGCAAAAGGTACCAATTTTAATTTTACTTGGATTTTTTTTTCCCCTCTCTATTAGCTTAATTTTTATTCTTTGAGAAAATTTTCTTTTCAATCATTTCTGTTTCGCAATTACTTCAATTTAATCTAAGATAAATGATTTCCAAGAACAATTATGTAACTAAATATTTTAAATCTGATGATATACAAATATTGATGTATGAGAAAAAGAGCATTTTTATTATAATATTTTATCTGTTGTAAAAAAGAAATATTTTGGTAATTTAAATATGTAAAATTTATGTAGTTATATCACTATTTTGTAGTTGTAAAGGTTGATTTACATTGAAAATTTAAACCAAAATATTTATGAATATATTATTTTTATATTTCTATTGTCATTGTTTATATAGAAAAAAAAAAGGAATTCATAACAGTATGTTCTGAATGTAAATGAAATTGAATTAAACATGTAAATCATAGTGAAATATCAGCAGCAAGTTAATTTGAACTTATTTTTTTAAGACTGTCTTCACATAATATTAAGGATTGGGACCCAAAACTGGAAAAAAATTTCCAGTAACAAATTGCTTGAACATTAATTTTATTTTCTAACTTTGTTATCGTTTAGAGAGCAGCATATTTTACAATATTATTCATTTCAATCTGAATCAATCCATATTGTTCCATATATTTCTTCTTTTATACTGTAATATTAAATAGGTTTTGAACTTTACATATTCAAATGGAAAATTGCGTGTTTTTGGAATGTTCCTAAATTTTTAAGAATCCTGAATCATAAAAGAGTGTATGAGTTACAATGCCATAAACTGTCATGAAAATTTGAACATTTTCTGTATGGAAATGTCCTAAGTTTTGGTTTGTTTCATTGGACAAAGACAGCCTAAATCAAAGTCTTTTGAATTTTATGTAAACAATCAACATGGAATGCTTTTTAAAAAATATATATATATACTTATTATTTTAAATTGTTCTTCAGTTATAGCTTTATTTTGAATTATATAATTATACAAGTATCTGGTTATCCAGTAAAGATATACTTCGCATCATTCAAATTTTAAAAAAAATATTTAATTGTTGTAAAAGATAGGACAAAAATATACTAAAAATGAAAATAAAAGATTTTTTTTAAATAATAAATTTATATTGTAGCACAATTCTTCTTTCATATTTTTGAGGTAATGTTATGCTAAAATCAAATGAAATACCTACCATAAGATACATCAGATGACAAGACACACTCTAAATTTATGGAGTGTTTTGTTGATGATTTTTAGGAAAGAATTTAATGTTCCTATTTTATTATTACCTATAGATCATAAGACATACTCTAATTTTAAGTTCATTTTTGTGTGAAATAGTCTGTCTTATGATTTTTGAGAAATATGGTAATTATTTTATTAGCATTTTTAATGGCTGAGATAGAATAATTAATTTTTATATTTAAATTTCTCTAAAATTTTAACTTGTATTTTTTAATTCACTTTTGTTTTTGTGAGAATGGTAAAGTACTCTGAGTTTCTTACATATTATAATTCAATTTAATCATAAACAACACTAAATTGTATGGACAAATTACCCATTTAAAAAAAGTTTTTTTAAAACATTTTTTTCTTACAGTTCATGCTGATCATAAAACAATGCTACCTCTACATACTAAAGTTGTACGTTACTCCCAAAAACGTAAGATTTACTTAAAATAATTTAAAATAGCCTTTATTCTTTATTTTCCTTATTTATAGATATTTCCTCATTGATAATAAAATAAACATTTAGTATAATGTCTTTGTGTGTGCAAATTAAATATTAGACTTAAGTATTTGATGAGTATGATTGTTTTTAATAAATTAATGTACATATTAAAATGGAGAAAACCATGAGTAGCAGTGGCATATTGTCAGCCATTTGCTTTGAAAATACGAATAATTATGATATTTTTAAATTTAAAATAGATATAAATTAGTTTAATATTTTGTGCACCCTCTATTTGGTTTTAAGGAATCAAGCTGATTCATATTTCTGTTTTAGTTTAAAATATAGTTTGAAAATTGTTAGACATTGCACAATATTATGCTTTAAGCCTCCCTTCGAGTGATTCCGAAAGTAAGAATCGACGGAAGCTCCCTCTACTGGGGGACAAGGGGCATTGCTTTGTGTGGAAGAATACTGATCATTTGGAGCAGAAGTAAATAGTTCGCTTATAAAAGAGAAAATACAAGCTTTATTTTTCTTAATTTTCATTATTTCGCTTGAATTAAAATTAGGAACTTTTTAGATGCTCTTAATTTTTTTCAATTTTGTTTAATATTTTCCATTTTCTTATATTTATGTTTTGACAGCCATCATGAAGTTTGAAAATGACGTCACAGGGTAATAAATATTTCCTCTATGCAGACTGAAAAAAAGCAAGTATCGTAGAGCTATCTCCCCACCTCGATTCTGCCCTAACTATCTTCCCCCCCCCCCATTCAAAACAAGAGAAAAGGAGAGAAATAGAATCTCTGTCATTCTTTAACACAGTTTCTTGTGAGTTTTTCCGGTAGGGAGGGGTCCCTCACCCTCATAAAGCAACCCAATGGATTTCTGTCCCTCGTGAGGGTAAATTGCAATCCATGTTGTTCAAGTGCTTGAAAGCTATCCCAAACTAGGAAAAAACTGGATTTTTCATTGCTTCAAAAATAGTCATTCTTCCCTTTCCACAACTTTTTTTACTCCTTTTTTCATGCCTTCTAATTTCAAAAAATATGTTTCTACTATTTCATTTTTTTCCAAATTGTATCACTTGATTTATAATAGATCGAAAATGCTAGTGATATTCCAAATTTTGTGTATACTGCTTAATTATATAAAAATAAATTTTAATATAATAAAAAGTTCTATATACAAAGTTTTGCAAAAAACAGATTTTGCCACCCAAAGTGCGTTTTTTTTTTTTTTTTTTTTTTTTTGTAATTATTATTAAATTATTCAATTAACTATTCGAATTAAAGTAAACGAGGAAATATCGAGAAACGGGCAATAGTAAACTTTTCCGATATTAAAATTAAAGGAACCAGTAAATTATTAAATTGAATATATTTAAGATAAATGTAATTAAAATTATTTATAAATTATTAAATTGAATTTTTTGTCTGATACATGTAATTAAAATTAAAGAAAATGACAAAATATTATTATTTTATTTATTTAAGCTAATATATTTAAGCTAAATGTAGTTAAAAGTGAAACAAACGATTAAAAATTAAAAAGTTATTTCATATGTGAAAAGTCATCTGGTTCACCAAAATTGACCCAACTAAATAGCCCCTTGGGTGGCTAAAAATACGGTGCCAAGTCAGAACAAATTGCTGTATTGTCAATATGTGGTTGTATTAACTGAAATAATTACTAGAATTATGTTGATAATATTGCATCCAATTCTAATTGCCTCAATTTGAAAGAAAATTTATATCAAAGCACATGCTTTTATTAAGAGTTTGATTTTTATAACTAAAAGGCACAGATTGTAATATATTTATTTAATATTTCTGTAGCTCTCGTGTTGCTTTTTAGAAGGAAATTAATAAAAACTAAAAAAAATTATATTTCTATTAATATATATATATATATCCATGCACTTTTCATTTACTTTTTTTACAAGATTTTATTTGGATTACTCTCATATTCATATTGAAAACAAAAGTTTTAAAATCATTACCTTAACTCAATTTTTGTTTTGAGTGAAGCAATTATTTGTAACAGGTATATTCAACCTTTTACACTTTGGGAACTCTTTGAGCTTATCTTTTTCTTGAAGGAACCTCTTGATCAAAGTGTAGGAAAAATAGGATATCAAAGCTTTATCCTACTCAAAACAGCAAAATTATTCCTGCATCTTTTTTTTTTTTTTTCATCACAACACAAACTTATTAATAAGATAATGAAGGGAAAGGAAGCTAATGGCGTTTTTCCCCTTAAATGTATTCTATCAATAAATAAAAACAAATTTAAAAAAAAAAGTAAGAAAATTTTTAATGACTTCGCTGTGATTGTTTTTTATTTCAAAGTATTTTAAAGCCTGGAATAATTGATAAAATCTGCAATCTAATATCCTGTTCAGCAACCAATCTGTTTCTGCATTTTGTTTTTGTCACAGTGTACAAAGAGGAAACGTTTTCACATACATAGGTCAAAACAAATGGCATTAAATGTTTCTCAACTCTTTTGGCAATTTCAGGATATTCTTTAATGTCAACCCAAAAATGCATAATATGAACTTGACTAAATTTTAGTTTCAATTGAGTGCAGGTCAATATATCAATTTGAGAAATATCGACTGAGTCAAAGAATGGAGACTAATATGTGACCTAATGTGTCTCGATTAATGTATTTGAAGCATGTGACTTTTATGAAAATTAAAATTTTGTTTTACCCAAAAAATATTTATTTATACTTATTTTTCATAAGCAAACTGCATTTAAGAATTCAAGCTTGTATAAAAATTAAAATTTTACTAAAATTTTTGCGTTTTGATTAAGAAAATAGTGATCACTTACGGCACCCCTGTCAAAGTGCCAAGGTACCTTAGGTTCCATGGAACCCAGGTCGAAGACCTCTGATCTATAACAAAGGCTTACAAATATTTAAGGTAATGACAATTTTAGTTTGTACAGGTAATCACGTTATAGTATCATTAACATCACATGTATGCATCAAACACTCACAATAGAAGCTTATAAAACACAGAATGAACAAACAAAAGAATAAATAGTATGCATGTTAAATATTTGTATTAAAAGATAAAAAATTTATATTTTATTCCCAAATCAAAGGCAAAGAAACTATAGAAGTGGGACAATGAACATACAGTTTCAGGTGTCGTTACCTTTATCAAACCTTGGATAATTTTTCTGAAGTCAGTCGCTGAAAAGTACATGTTACTCTAGTACGTAATTTATGCAAACAAATAAATAACAAAATCTAAGCGTTAATAAATCATAATTTTCTAAAAATATAATGCTATTTAATAGAAAAGAAATAAGACATAAAATATAGTAATTAATTTTACGAACTTTATAGGAAAGCTGTATTTTAAGATACTTCATATAATCGTAATCTACATTTATATTCAAAAAAATAATTAAATCAACCTTAAATTATAAATTTATCTCTATCAAGAGACTTTGCCCACACAATCTCATCGTAATAGAAATTTGTCGATTATTCTCGACTTTTAATTATGTAAAATAATGTAGTTGGGGGGAAAATTTACACTTTTGGATACTCTATTTTTAATTATAAGAAGGGAATAACATTTTAGATATATATGAAATTAACACAAAATTCATTAGAGTCTCTAGATAAAAATGAGCACTTGTTTCGTGCGATTATTATTTCTAAAGAATCTAAGTTATTTATTTATGTTTGGGCACTGAAACTAAAAAAATCAATTACTAGAAAAGAAGAGATGAGGATGATAAAATATCAATAAGCATTTCTACCATCATAAAAATGCAATTTTTCCTTCGTATATATAGTTTGGCGCAATCTCGTTTACCTATCTTTATGAAAATTTCTTTTTTTTTTTTTTTTTTTTTTTTTTATTCTAGAGAGGTGAAAAGACAATTCAATAAAAATTTAAAAGTTCTATGCAAAGTTTTGCAAAGGACAGATTTAACCAAACAAGGTGGGTCCACATAAAAAAAATAGTTCATTTGATAGCTAATAATTGTAAATCAATATTAAAATCATTTGACCACTAAGCCAAACTAAAAATATGCAGTTTGAAGTTCTCGGGGGGGGGGGGGGAAGGCTGCCTCACCGCTTAAAATTCTAGATAAGGTTATTTATTTTCAGACCTTCTTTGATTCCAGTTTACAAATGGTTCAAGGTAATACATAAATTTACGTTGAACCATTGTAATATACTTAATTTTTATATTTGTTTCACTTCAATCCAAGAAAAAAATTGGGGGAAATTTATGACAATATATTCTTGGAAATTGAGTTCATTAGTGGTGAAAGCAGGTATCAGACACATATTGCATATATTTATTTCAATCCAATAAAAAATTCAAGAGAAATTTATTGCGACGTATGTTTGAAAATTAAGTTCATTACTAATGAAAGCAGACATAAAAAAGAAAAAACAAGTTAATTTTTGAAAAGTGGTCAGGTACGGCATTTATAGGGTATAGAAAACAATAGCCCCTTGGGTAGCTAATATTTGTTGGCAGAGCTTCATTCATATAATATCCATTTAATAATTTTCATTCTACATTAGTTGATATACTAAAGGGGGGGGAGCTAATTCAAGGTCGAAATCTTAAAATTTTTTTTGTAAGGATTGAATATTTATTAGTGTCGCAATTGGAAGAAACATTAGAGCTATTTATTGTTTTTTAAATTTGAAACACGGTGGCAGTTCTAGGAAAATAGGCCTTGAACCCTCGTTACGACTAAAACATTGCTAGCCACAAAATAGCGAGCATAACCATTCTGCTACTCCATACACTGTTTAAAGCAGTAAAATAATGTTTCCGTTCTTGAGAAATGTATTAGCCATGTAAAATTGTTCACATATATAAGAACCAGAAAAAATTTAATGCAATAAATTTTTTCTCTGTATTCTTTATTTAATAATAAAAATTCAATATATTTTAATCTGATTCCTACAAATGGAGTTTTGAAGAAATAGTAATAAATAGTCACGCATAATTTATGTAGATGTGCATTCAATTTTATCATAAAAATTTGAACAATATTCCTTTAGTTATAATACAATTTTTTTTATAAAAAAAAGCAAATTTCTTCTTTATCTAAATGGCTTATCTAAAATATCTATTTTTCATTTTAATAATTAATAAAGTAATTTGTATAGTGTGTTTTTTTAAATACTCAGTAAAAATAGCGTAAAAAACGAAGAATTACTTCTATTTTTAAGAAATCGTGAATGAAGCTTACTTTTTAAACACTGTGAAATAGCAAGGTAGACAAACTTTCAACGGATATTACGCAACTAGGGGAAATCCTAAGATCACTTACAAATTTCCAGAAATCGTCTGACTTCCCTCCGAAGGGTTGTAAATCTCCTTTTGTCAACGTGTCTTTAACATGTATCCTTGCGCATTGAGGCAGGACTTTTAATATTGCTTTCTCCTCTTTCCATGCTTAGTTTGCTGACTCAACAAATTACAAGCAGGGAAATAAATTAAATTTTTAAAAAGAAAATATGCATTTGAAAGAGCATAAAAAAATGTAGTCTTCTGTGGAATTACTTTTTTTTTTCCGATTATTCAAAGTATTTTTATG
Organism: Nephila pilipes; assembly: GCA_019974015.1. NCBI lineage: Eukaryota > Metazoa > Arthropoda > Arachnida > Araneae > Nephilidae > Nephila > Nephila pilipes. The sequence goes on from BMAW01093163.1 coordinate 299,723, forward strand.
ATCAATTTAGTGCGCCGGATGCAAGTTTTCAGATCTTTAATAAAAATTTAAAAATACTTGCAAAAATCAGAATGCATTATTTATCAGAATTTATTAATGCTCTTTAAAATGCACTTTATTCCATGCAGTTAAAATAAATATTCTAGATGTGAGACTTTAAGTACGTAACTCCATAGGATTAACATTAGGTGGGGAAATTCGTGTTGGCGTGTCAATGGGAGCCTTAACTCTTTTGGGCGAGCTGTCACATATATGTCAGAGTATTAAATGCACTTCGCCTGGCATGATAGCACATTATCTCATCATCCCTTCTGTCATGCAAACTAGTCAGAATCTTGCAACAGCTTAAAAACTAATAATTTTGGCACAAGATAGCATTATATGTCCTTTGATTTGAGATATATGTAGATTTGACTTTTTACTCAAAATGAGACAAAGTTGACTCTCATACAAACTGGTTTTGATTCTATAAACATATGGGGAAAGCATGTTCTTGATTTGCAGGCCTCCTGCTAGTCCTTAATTTGTACATTTTATATGTTAATAATTAGGAAGAGAATTTTATTTTTTCTAGAGATTCGGTTGCATTGCTTTATTGTCCAGTTTCTAATCAAGAATCAAACGTTATATGGGTAGATTTTTTTTTCTTTCGACTGTTACAATGTCAAAATATCAAGTATTTTGAACTGAAACTGAATTTGCAGAAATGATGCAAAATCATTTCAGATAATGATGCTGAAACAAACTCTGGGAGTAGTGAAAGTGATACTGGAAAAATAGTCTGATTATTCTGTAGATAATGAAATCCTCCAGTTTAGAGATGATCAGGATATTTTGGATATTTACATTTGGATTATATTATATGCCAAATACATCAAAGGACAATATTTCAGGCTCCTCCTCTATAGAAACATTTGAACTATTGCCATTCAAAGCACTGCCTGGACTTAAAGTGGATAATTCAGTGGAAATAAAAATTGATTTCTTTATGTGATTTTTCAGTAATACAGTAATGGAATTAATTACTGAAGAGACTAATTTGTACCAGATGATAAAACAAATCCAACTTGTATGAACTATTCGTCTGCAACATTAAGTGAAATGTTTGTTTTCCTAGCTTTTACAATTTCAAAGGGTATTATAAAAAAAACAGAATCAAAATATATTTTTCTGCGAATCCTGCCATTTTTTAACAAAATAATGAGTAGTGATTGTTATACAGAAACTCTTCATTACTTGCATTTTTCCAGTAGCAATGCCAAAACAGTTGGAAAAATTCAACCAATTTTGAATAAGATAATCAGGAATTTCTAATCAATCTATATTCCAGAGAAGAAATATCAATAAATTAAAGTTTATCAATATTCTTTTCCACAGAAAAAATCAGAAAAATCTTCTGCTTCTTAACTATCATCTTAATTTAGTTAATCCAATTCTTTCTCTATTTTCCTCTAGAAGCAGCAATGTCAACAAGAATATGACTGAAAGACATTTCCCATACCTTTGTTCTAATGAAAATGCCGGAAAGTCTGATGACATTGCATTGTTTGTTCATCCTCCCATAAAAATTCTCCAAAAAAGGCAAATGAGTGATTATAAATGCAAGGATTGTAACATAGTTGCTTTAAAATTTATGTCACTAAATTTAAATTTTAAACTAAATGTTTAGTTGTCTAGTGAAAAATATCAAAAGTCATTAATCATGCAAGTAAATACTAAAAAGAAATTAATGTCCAAAATAAAAATATTTAAAGAACATGCTCATTTTCCCGTAATGTTGGAGACTTAGGCTTGTTCGCGAAAAGCCTTTCCTTTATGTAGGTATGGGCATCATCGTCCTAAGGAACTAGTAATCTTTTTCTTTCCCATGAGGTTTCCTTTCTTTGGTAAACACAGGTGGTGTGTCCCCAAGCAATCCTCTATTTTTGACCCCCCCCCTTGTCAACCGAAATTTTACCTTTTTCTATTTCACATGTTTAGATCTCAGTTTTACTCCTTACTAGCTTTACACTTGTTCACTTACTTATTTTGTTTGGCACCGCATGGCCATATCTTGCTTTTGTGCCATTACAAATACTATCACTCAATCACTTCCAAAAGCTTTCTAGCCCTAGAGAGATGCGGGTGAAAAAGAAAACCAGCCCCAGTTGTAGGCATGCATTTGCTATCATTGTAAAAGGATTAAAAATCTTGAATCATAAATTAAATGGCTTTAAATTTGTTTATTTTACAATGTTGTTTTGTATTTTAAGTTTATATGCTTATTTAAACACACACTCAAGATCTAGAAAAACTGGCATATCAGTTTAATGCTTGGTAGGTCCATCACAGGTGCAAAAATCTGTAGAAATATAATGAAAAAGGACTCCACAAGTTTTTAGAATATGCTGTTGGTTATGAGCACCATATTTCCTGGTTCCACAACTAGGGGGCATTTCAAAATTTTAAATTTCCTCATTCAATGGCTCATCAGATGTGTTTTATTACATTGGGATATGGAGATTTTAGAAGAAATGGCAGAACTCCAAACTTGGATAAATACTTTATAAGTATGATATAATCAATCATTTGTAGAGAAGAGCATTATTCAGTTAAAACAGACCTAATCAATCAGCTTGTTGAGGCTCTAGCATTGAGTTCTATTGTAGGACATCAATGGACATACTTTATAAAAAAATTAATGTGTCGTTGGTCAGTTGCAAAAGTTTGGAGACATACTAATAGGTCCAACTAAACAAATCCTATTGTAGACACCAAATCATTTGGTATAGTTTCCTATCAATAGGCTGGATACCTTGTTTAATCGGTTTTGAGCCACACATGAATCCTTTCACTGCCCAATATACAAAATGTGACTTATCAGATGTATGGTACTTGCTACTAATCATCAAGTGTCTAATATCAGTGTTGCCTACTCTGAACAAAATGATACTCTTTGTTATCCAGTCATTCAAAGGAGTAGAAACTTCTTTCTTTTCTGTCTCTCTTGTACAGTTTGCTCTCACATGCTTGTTGAAACTCCAGCATGTTGAACTGAATTCTGATATTACTTGAGAAAGTGTTGCACACTTATCATGCAGGATTCCCAACAGCTTACAATGGTGACATTAATGAGTATTTTTTTGCATCCATATTGTTGTTATAAGTTAGAAGTTTTACTTGAATTCTTAAAATGCTAAAAACTCATCTCACAAGTATCAACAATGACACTGCATTGAAAATTAAATAATTATTTGTACATTGTTAATATCTTTATAGAAGTTATGTCTATTTTTTTACTTGTATATTGGTGTACCCAACAGAGTGTAAACATTGAGGAAGTTGCTATATATTTTGCATAAGTTCTTTTGTACCAGATATAGGTGTGTGTGTGCTTGCATTAGTCAGAGAAAAATGTATTTTGAAATATATCATGTGAATAACATTTGTTGGCATGTTAATGAACAAAAAACTTGTTTATTAATTTTATTATTTTTATAAGTGTATTTATTTTATATGTATATTGAATCAATATGAATAAATTAATTTGGTAATAATTCTTTAAATTATGACTAAGTTATATTTGTAAGTCTTGTTATTTGCTCTTTGAGGCATAAGATAAATGTATATAATTTTTAACTTGTTAATAATTGATTGCATAATTCTTGAGAAGTTAAATTAAGATGACTTTTCATCATGGAAATAGTTCTTTTTTCCTTTCTTATAAAATTGTTCTCTTTGTAAGTCTTTTAATTAGGGAAGGTGTCAAAGAATTTTTCACTAATTTACTTCAAGAAAGTAGCCTGATTTTTACATTCATAGTTATTATAATTTTTAATTCTAATAATATTTTACTAAAAAGTAGTGTCTCATTTTTATGTATTGTTATCCAAAGTAATGTTTTGTAAAATTTTTATTTTCTGTTGAACTATTTATTTATTTTTTATTTTATTTTTTTTTTCAATTAGCTCATAAATATTTTCATCACTATGATCGGATACCCACAGATGTAGTTCATGTGACTATACCAGGTAAATATATTAAGAGTTTGTATGTTTAAAGTTTACTGTAATTAGCTTAATGTGTTTTCATTTAAACTTAATGATGTATCTTATTCAACGATTAATCGATGTAAGAATATTAATTAAAAGCTGAAAATATTCTTGTTAGTTTTTATCTTTAAAATGAATGTATTGAATCTTAGCATGATTTTCTTAAAATTATTTTTATTATTACTTCTGAAGTTATTCAAAAGATTGTTATTTAAAAATAACCTGCTTATTAAATGTAAACAATTATCATTTTAAACTTCATCATATATGTGTACAGTGAAAAAATGCTTGACATGAGAACTAGGTTAGCATGAAATAATACTCTCTCTGTGGTCCCATCAAAACACTGTGTAATTTCATACATTCCCCTTCCCCTAAAATTTTGATTTCAGATCCAGACTTTACTGGACAAAATTTTAAAAAAAAAAAAAAATGGCTTGCTACTGTTCCTAGGTTACCTGTTGCCTTTGGATACGTGGAGAAATGGCCATAGTGAAAACACTTCAGTCTACTGGTCTGTTCAGTGATAGATATGTCAAAATTGCTGGTTTTATGTTGAAATTAGTGAATTATTTAAATGCTTATTCAAATGGTGAAATGGATAGGATGATATTGAATAAATTTTCTTCAATTTGGTGCTGAAAAAGACACTGCAAAAAAAATATATCAATTTTTTTCCTTAAACGATAATTTTTTACATGTATTTTATTAAATATGTATAATTATTTGAAGTGCAAATAGTGTTTCTGATATTTGTTAGACAATATATGAGTAGGCTTTAAAAGCATATGACCAAGGTAGCCAAATTGCTGTCATTGTTTTTGACAGAGTCCTAATGCCACTAAAGACCCACCATGTAACAGAGCTGACACACATTAAATCTGTCAAGACACCAAATCCTCTCATTGACATGATGTAGAAGTTATGAAGGGGGGGAGTGCCAGCTAATGTAGCATCCTTGTCATTTGACCAAGGCACAAAATTACAAGGTCAGTTGCCAATAGCTCTCATGTTGCTTCCAAAGATAATGTTAATATAACGATCAATCATTGTATATACATACAAATGTAAATTTTCAGAAGAAATGAAATTAATAAGATTTGATGACATCTTAAAGATCGGTAAATTTTGATTTTGCATGAATCGTTAATCAAAAAAGATTTCAATCCTCTTAGTTTCATATTAAACGTTTTTCACTGCATGTGACCAGTGATACATGCTAGAATTTTTCAAGGGGATCTAAATTTTCTTTTTATCATATTATGGTAAGCAAAAATGCATTTGTAATGTGTTTAGTTCTGGTTTTATTAATAAGAAATTAGATATAAATTGCATTATGATTTATAATTCAAAATTATATTAATTATGTTATAATTATTAACTCTTTTAAACATAATTTTTTTAAACATTTTCTTGATAATGTTTAAATTTAAATTAGAATTCTATTTTTCAAATTTGTTTCTTTAAATAAAAAGAAACAAAGTGCAGGGAAATGTTTCTTTGTCTGTCTTTAAATGTATAGCTATAAATGAATGATATCAATTTTAGAGACTGCTTGGTAATTAAAAAGTTCTTAAAATGTTTTTTTCTCTTATTAAATGTGATGAATGTGTTTAAAAAATTCACTATTAATTATAAAGAATTAATGCATTTAATTGATCTTATTTTTTTTTTATCTTATTTATATTCTTCAACTTTATTTCTATTTTTGTATTGTGCATTCTTTAGTAAATACATGATTTATGACTCTGATATCCTATGAATTAATTTGCTGTTCTGCCTCTAAGCTTTATTGTCTGATAACTGTAAACTTTATTGGCTAGTGATACACCTCCTGCTACTCTAATGCATTTGTTGCTAATTCAAATCTTAATCATGTTTCAAAATGTTTAAAATCATTTTTCTTATATTCTTCATATAATCTAAATCCAGGCCTTCCACCAGATAATTTAACTCTAATTTGGATGTTATGCACATTTAGGAAACCTGAACTTCCTCAAAATAATTATAGAATTTCAATATAAAACTATTGGTACACTTTGTCCATTTTTTTCCAATCTTTTAAATTTGTAAGCAAAGTATTGAAACTTTAAAGGTAAAAATATTTTTAAAAATACATTTGAAATTAAAGTTTATATAATAAAGGTACTTCTCTCTTTATTCTATTCATGACAAATTTTCAATTGGAGACAAATTATTTATATACATGTAATAAAAATCGTAACAGATTTCATCACCATTTTTGTTTTGTGAATCTCAAAAAATATTTTGTGAGGAGGAATATTTATATCCAGTTGGTGCACATAATTTTTCCTTTGGTGGGAACTCAGATTTTCATTGATTGAATCCTAGAAAGAAAATATTTTTAAAAATAATTTAATAGTGTCTAGACTCCAAGGAATTCCCCTGTGCCATTCACTGAGATACCTATGCATATTTTCTTCAGATACTTTCATTAAGTCATGGTATCTCTTTGTCCATTTGTCTTTAAAAAAATATTGAATTTTTCAGATTCTAATGAGTTGTAATTTTTTTTCTTCCTTTCTAAAATACCAATATATTTATTTAACTCATTCCTTTATTTTTTCTTATCATTTTAAAAGGAAATGTTGCTGCTAAGTAAGGAAAAAAAAATTTAACTTAGAATTCAAATTTCCATACTTGAAAATATTCCTTTCCATTTTAGAAGTAATTGATTGAATTGAATACAGATCTCCAATTAAATATTCACGATTTTTTACAAATTTCCTCCTGAGGGACCCTAGTGATATTTTTCTTTTTCGTGGTGTTTATTGGCTTTGGTAAACACAGGTCTTTACCCAAGACAGTAAACATGATAATACACACCTAGTATAGCTTGGTAATGCTTCTCTTTTTTTGGATCCTTCTTGTCGACCAGTTTTCTTTTTCTTCCCTTTCCCTGTCTAGATAGTTACAGTTATAAATCTTTTAATACTTTTTATTTGATACAGTTAATTGTATTTTTATTAAAGAAATCTAATTAATATTGGGTGTTTCTCTTGTTATATAAATGTATCTTTGTTAATGTAGCTTTCATTTTTTTTAATAATTTCTTACTCTGTTGGTTTGTCGACCCTCATATTTGCTGCATGTGGTGTCCTGGGAATACCTTTTAAATTCCTTTTGACCCATGCTTTGCTGTGAACAGATGAAATAAGTGAACCTGCTTCTATCAATAATCTAGTGGTATGTCTCTTTGTTATTACTTTGGAATTTGCAAAGAGATACTGTTGGTAAGGTTAAAGCTGCATATGCAGAGTACGTTAGGTTTTTTAGTAGATCCTCTCCCTGATGATGTAGTATAAAAGCTTGGATGATCTCTAAGAAAGTATGGTGCCTGACAATTGTCAGCTGACCAGTAACTACCTGCCCCATCGGATTCCATAGTGGGAGACTTCATCACGAGGATCCATCTATTGTGCCTTGGTGAAAGTCTTAATTTGCCACCTTTAAATACTACACTAAACATTGATACATAAATAACATATGTTAAGTTCCTCATTTTGACACTACTTGACAAAGCTCTCTCTTCTGAGTGTCCTTTTGCAATGTAAAAGAGCTTCTAATTAAAAAAAAAAATGTTAGGCAAGTTATTATCTGAAGAGAAAATAAAGCATTTCTTACCACAAGCATATCATTCTCACTTTCAATACTATATAGTTGCCCTCTTACATCATTGTGGGTTATTTGAATTGTCTCATCTGGCCATTATATTCCAAATTGTTACTTTAAGTGCCAGAGGTTTAGACAATTTCAAACATCATGTTATGGACAACAGATGTGTTCTAGATGCTATCGTTACTCATTCTGATACTGATTGCACTCTGAACCTAAATGCATAAACTGCTTTCAATCCATCTAGTTTTAAGCTTGTCTTGAAGAATAGATGGAGAAAAATGTACAAAAAATTAAGGTTAAAAGTAACAAGTGTTATCTTGAGACTAAGAAAATTGTTCAGTCTCAAACATCACCTACTTACATTCAGATCACCAAACTCTTATTGCTTCCATTGGTTCTCAAACAGATAAAATATTATTAAAATCTTTTTCTCTCTACTTGCTATATTATTTCACACTCGTCTTCCCCTCCACTTTGTTCATCTACTTGAACATCTGCATTTTTCAAATCAACCATATTCATTCAAGCACACTTTCTACTTTCCTCTTCTACCTCAGCTTTCATCGCAGGTTCAAGTTTTGATGCCACTAAAAACCTGCTGTGTAGCCAGGGCCCAAAGTCATCCCGTTGACATTGTATGGAAGTTGGGAGATGGGGTGTCAGTTCAGGTGTGGTCCTTATCACTTGACAGAGGTTCAAAATTATGAGTTCCTGCACCAATGGCCCTTGTGTTACTCCTAGTGCGGCATTAATAAAACAAAACCAAATCCTCTTCTCCCATAATACCCACCTTCAAAACAACTTAAGATTTAGCTTTCCATGCTCATAATTGATATGGCTTTGGGGGAAAAAAGCCTGACAAAAATATATCTCATCCTTCAATAGGAAATAAACCCATAATAGACATAACCATGAACCGACACAAAACAAAAAGAAGTCTTACACCACCCAACCTTGAAAAAGAGTATTACACTATTCTCTCCATCTCTCTCTCTCTATGATATTGATGACTCTGGCTCACCAGGCACTGTGGAGGAGATGGAAAACTCTCTCCATTTAAAGCCCTCCTAGAACTGAAATCAAACATCATTGATCCTATTTCTATATTTATCTTCTATATTTCTCTTTCAGAACCGTGCAACTCAATTTAATGCTTCTATTGTACATTTTTACCTTTAAAGATTTCTGGACAGTTATATCTGTTCATAGTATAATCTGAATATTGATTTTGTTTTTTATCATTTCATCTTGCTTGGCCCAACACAACTACATCTAGCTCTTGTACCATTGAAGGTTTAATGGTACAAATGGTAATTTGTACCATTAAACCTTCATTCAAACTACAAATTACCTCTTAATATTTAGTTTATAAATATGTATTGCTAACATATTAGATGTGTGTTTACAATTATTCATTTTATTATGCTACGAGATAAATATTTACATAATTCTTATTAAAAAGAATTGCATTCAAAGAAACTTATTTGTTTTGTTCTTTATTCAATTTTTATTTAAATCATACCCTCCCCTCTCAACAACACCACACATAAAACAGTAGTTTCTCACATTTTCTAGCATTCTTTGCTGCAGAAAAAGTAAATAAAGATCTTACAATGATTTTGTATATGCTTTATTTTATTTTTTTTCTGATTTTGAAAGTAAAATTTTGCTATAAGATTAGGTTTATACAATTACATATTATTTTAAAGATATTATAAATGTAATAATGATGTCTAGGATTTTTGTAAAATCCAACATTGAAATTACACTTATAGAAAGATGGAAATATTTAATAATAAATATTTCCATCTTTTAAGAAATTGCAGTTTATTGTAATTATCATTTTCTTAGAATGTAATAAATTGTGCTTATTATTTATTATATTTCATATTTTTGTATATTTATATATATATATATATACTTATTAGGAAATACAAAAATTTTATTCAATTTTTTACATTCTGTCATCTACATAACATGTAATTTATTTTTATAGAGCGCGTGTTTACAGACCAGAAAACTCAGACAACAGTAAAATTGAAAGTACAGAAACCTAAACGTAATTGTTACTTTTTTTCCCTCCTTTTGTTTCCATATGTTTTAATATGATCACCTGCTTTAGACTAATAAAATTTTCTTTCAGTGCATACATTTGTAAATAAGGTACTTGTTCCTCCTACTGAAGTTTACAGATATACTGTTGGTAAGATTTTTTTTTTAATTCTGTTTTTTATTAGTTTATATTCTTAAATTTATATTCACTTTTATTTTTTACTTCCAAATTATAGATATTCATTGTCATTATTTGATCCCTCATGTATTATTTAATTATGTAATTATTCAAATATATTTTTAAAAAGTATAGTTGTATAGTATTAATTTATTCTTGATTTTCCATTTTATTAAAACTTATATTTTATTATATTACAATTTCCAATAGTTCAACTACCTATTATTATAAATAAACTGTGAGACATGAGAACTAAACTCATTTCTTATTATTTCAACAAAAATTAAATATAACCTTTATTAATTTTAAACATTTTTATTGTGAAATTTTTATATTTGTTTTGTATTCTCTAATAGGTCCAAAATTTATTGATCAGCATAAGACAGGAACTACTACTAAATCACATCGAATTTCTAAGAAACGTAAGATTGAATCACTTCTACATCTTGTTTATTTTGATTTGTATATATTTCTTTCTTATCTGTTTTTACATTTTACATATGTTTGTATTTTACATATATTTAATTTCAATAAAAAATATTCCTGTAGAATTTCTAAGAAAGGAAAAAATACGTCTCTTCTATATCTTGTGTGTGTGTTTTTTTAATGTACATTTAACTCAGGGTGTAAATTTTGCATTTTATTTTTTATTATTTTCAAATCAGAATCTTTTTTCTTAAATAATCTATTTCTAAATTTTGCCTTTGTTTTTGCTGAACCTGTTTAGTTTGAATGAGTAATATTCTGCCTTCATGGTGTGTTTCAAAGTTGAATAATTGCCGGGGGGCTGTACAAAAATCAAGTTAATGTCTGGAGTATTTTTAGTTCATTGCATGTATTGAATAATGTAATTTAGAATAATAAATGAATTCTACTTTGCTTCCCATTTTACAATTTATAATATAAATGTGTCTAAACATAGTGTTTAAACTTTTTTTTTTTTCCAGCCAAAGTACATATAGAGCAAAGACCAATGGCAGTCACACGAATTGTAAAGTACCCTGCAAAATGTAATTATTTCTTTCTACTATTTTATTATGTACAAAATAGTTGCATTGAAACACTGCATTTCTATTTTTTGGCTGTTTTTATTTTTTGAATGAAGAGTCATTCAAAATTCTGGCAAAATTAATTTTAACTTTCTATATTCATTAAAATAAAATTTTGCTGAGGATACAGTACATACAATTAAGAAATAATATAATGAAAATAATAATATTGTAATATTGATGATTTCAAACAGCATACACATTACTCTGACAAGTAAAAACAATTGAACATTTTTCTATTCTAGCTTTGCAAAAATTAACTACAAAAATTATCAAATAAAGTTTGTGTGTATGAAAAGAATTCTACTTTTTAAATAATAAAATGTTGGTATTTAAACCTTATTGTAGTGATAAATATACTGTTAAATCCATGCAAATATTGAAATTTTTGGAAAAGCCTTTTGTTTTGCTAAAAATGTATGTAGGAAGTATAGTGAATTATATCCTAAAGAAATCCTTTGTTGTTTTTACTAATACAGTAAAAAGCTAGCTTAATGAAATTGAGCCTGTGTCTGCCTGAATTGTAAGACATCTAAATGTCACTTGTACATTCAACTGCAGATTAAAGTAGGAATTTTTAGTTGAGTCTATATTCTTGAGAGTTCCAGTATTGTGCTGTTCTCCTTTGTTAAAGCTTCTGATGACAACTTTGTGGTTTTTCAGCTTGAAAATAGTTAACCTCATTATGGTTATAAACAAGCACAGATCGCAATCAAATAGTGCACCATAATAGTGCACAGACGACTTCATCTTGTCCAAAGTATTTCAACAGAAATTTTTGTAGCCCTACTCACATAGCTAAACTTTTTTCCAAAGTACGCTGATGAACTTGAGTTCGTCTTCGTATATTATCATGCCTTGTTTGTGTTACAATTTATAACTACTGACAAAATTTAGCCAATTTGATAGAATACAGGTGGCAGTACATATACTGTGAAAAGTTTGTATAATGAGGGAAAATGTTACCGATCTAATTATTGTTTATCTTTAGTTATTTTTCTTGTAATTTGTTGAGAGTTATAACTGAAATAGCTCAAAAGCAAAAGCTTGATAGTTTTGATGATATAAAAGTTTTATGATATATATACAGTGAATAATTTCACATTTTAAAATGTGTCACACACAGAGTAATATAACAATTAAATAAATATAAGTAAGTAAATATAACAATTAAATGCTTTATAAAGCTATAAAATGTGTATATTTATTTAGATATTTTAATTAAATATTTTGTAAACTAATATTTCTAATATTTATCTTTTACTAAATTGCTTAAGATGGCCAGTTGCAATTGTGCTGTAAATATTACATTAATAAACCTTAAATACTTCTTTAAAGACTGTCTTGTAAAAGCGAGCTTTCTGTATCATCATCAGAAGAGGATTACACTTTTTTAAGCAATTCAGAGAGAAAGGGCTACCACTTTCTTTGACCATTTGATTGTAGCGCTGCGTATATTAAGAGAGTGAAAACTGCTGATTCTCATAATCGTCAAAAGATTAAACCATAGAAATATGCATCCATATTGTAGGCCTTTTTATATTTGCAAAAAGTGGTATATTTCAAATGTTTTGAAGAGAAAATAAGTGTGGTGGGAAGCTTTCTATTTGAACTCCATTCACTTATTTACTAATGTAAAAGATACTGAGATATCAAAAACATGGAACCTGCTTTTAACAAATATAGAACAAGGTATAGCAAGAAGCATAAGTTAAATTTACTTTAAAACATCAAAAAAACATATTTGAAATCTTTTTTTTTTTTTTTTTGTATGATATCTTTCTTATTTATGACTAATTTTTAATTCTTTCATATTTTTTTTTATTTGATCTATTTCTCTGAATACTCTTTATCAAAAATAATTTTTATGCTGCTGATAAATGTATAAATCAATTACAGCTTTAACAAGTTTCATTTTTCTCTCCTTCCTTTATACTAGAAGTATTATCCTTTGAACTTTTTCAGTGTTGCATGAAATCGATTGCTGTTCTTTATAAATAAAGCAACATTTTTGATGAAATAGAAATTGCATCACAAACATTTAACTTGTATAGTGAGAAGTTGAAATTTTTTTTAAAAATTGACTTTTAGAATTATGTATTGCTTACTTGACTTTAAATGTTTTCAAAAAGTATTGGAAGTATTTTTCTCTGCAGTAGTCTTTTTCTTATAAACTTATATTTGTATTTTTTTTTTCACAGCTAAGTCATTCAGGTATCACTGGACTCCTACAACCTCTAGGGTCAAAAATGTGCCTTTAACAAGTAATTTTTAAGTTTTATTTTTTGATTCATTTTAAATGTAGGCTCATTTCTTATTAATATATTTATTGTTATATTTTTTTTTACATATTAGTCATTATTATAGTTATTTATTTTCAGAAAAATACCATAAACAGATTCTAAAAATTCCAACACAAATAGAACATTTTACTGAATCCAGTAAGTGATATTAAATATATTTTCTATTTTGTATCTTATATGAACTAAAAAATTGATCTACAAAATTTTTGTCTTATAATCTGTTTTTTGTTGTTGTTCTGTGTTCATTAATATTCATTTGCAATAATGCTTTTGTATTGAAAGAATCTAATTATATATATATTGTTTGAAGTGTGGTTTGTGTTATACTCATGGCATAAATATTGTTACAAAATCTAATTTTTTTTTATTTTTAAAGTATTTTAAAATGTTGAGGAATTTATTAGGTATTAAAGCTTATTTTCCTTAATTGAAATGTTTTTTTCCCTTCATCAACTTATATAAATTTAAAAATACTATATTTCTGTAACTTTTTTTTTAGCAAAAAGTTATCAGCAACATGTAACACCTACTGAAGTAGAATATGTTACTATACCTGTTGAAGGTAATTATATTAATAATTGTATGTAGTTCTCTTTATTTAGCTTGTACATAGTCTAATCTTCAGTATGTAATTTAAGGAGATGGTATAGTTAAAATATCATAAAGTTTTAAATATTTTTAGAAAGAATAGTTAGATTAATCTCAATAAATTTTTTTCTTTAGTTCAAACTTTTACAGCTGTTAAAAATCAAACACAAATGAGGTACATTTGGAAAGAAATCAAGCGTAAGTAAATATGTTCTTTTTTTCATTTATTTCTAATTTTCAAATTAAAAGCTAGATATTCGAATGAATTGGTTTTTCTCAAACATCTTGAATTTTGTTTTCAGCAAAAGAAGAATTTTTTGAAGTACCTCTGCCATCCACTGAAGTGGTCCATTATAACCAAAATGGTATGTGTAACTGTATTGAATTTTTTACAAAATAAAAAATTTAGCTCTAATACAGAAAAAAAAAATACAAAGAGCTGTCACATGAATTCATTTACTTAAATAGGTTCAATTAATTTGTTTTTTATTAGTTATTAAAAAATATCTAAAATATTTATTTCAGCTAAGACATCCAGTAAATGGACTAATAATTTGATAGCTTTATTAATATATTGCTCCTTGAATATTTGTTCAGCCCCTTACAAGAGGTTTTACTCTGTGTACATGTACATATACTGGCAGAAAATAAAATCTTAACACCAATAAGAAATTGTTCGAACTCAACAAAATTGTGGGAGAGGGTTTGCAAATCTGAAAGATGACATCTATTCAAATTTCATTCTAGATAAATAGCATAATGCCACTAGATCTTGTGGTGTTCATGCAACTAACTTCAAATCACTTCCATTTGCGACATCTGAGGACTTAAGCTAAAGCTTATTGGATGGTAGAGTGAGATATTTGGTTGTCATCTCAAATAACAACTGTTTTTGTCTTGATATTAGTGATGGCTTAATGTTGGTTAGAAAGAGGCCAGGTGAACACTTGAAACCAAAATGTCTGCAGCATAGGCATACTGGTACACATTAGGAGTTATGGTCTGAAAGGGAGCAGTTATGGAGCCCATCCTACAAAAAAAAACATACAACACTTCGCCAGACACAATGCATGTCAATTAAGTATGTTACCTAGGCAAGTGTTTTGCTTAAATTATATTTCTTTCAATGGGAGGGGAGTCAATAATACTCAACTGTGGGTGTTGAAGAGATCTAATGGAGCATTTTTGGTCCAAAGCAGATTAGAGGGCCCTGAGGATCAACTGCCACCTTCATGGCAATACTCATATGAATGTGCTGAAAAGCTTGATTAATAATAAAAATCATCAAATGCATGTTTCAACAAATCAGTTCTAAATGTCTAAAACAAAATCAATCCATATTTATAGTAGGTATGAATCATTATGGTTTGTTCACGATAGTTTTTTGCTTGTATACCAATGAGTCACGGCTTACAAAGTACCATAGTATATGTGCATATGTTCCAGCTTGACCATACTTCAGTAGTGGAACATTGAAGTTTAAGATTGCTGATGACAAATAGGTCAATAAATTAGTGCTATTGTAATAAATTAAGCTTTCCCACAAATAGTTCTACATTAATTTTTTAATATGTAATTGTTGATAAAACTTTGAACTATATGAAAAATTGCTAGCGTCTTTTTTTATTAAAGTAATTTTGAAAAATTTGTCCTTTTTTTTTTTACTATGTATAATTTAGTATATTCCTAAAATGGGGGGGGATTATCAAATCACAGTGGCTCAAGAGGGCTATGACTCCCAAAAGTTGAAGAACTATGAGACACATTATTGATTTCATGAACAGATATTGGTGGGCTTTTTTCTGAAAAAAGTGATTTTTTTAACATAAAAAGGGACAGTAGATAAAAAAAATGGTTGAGAAACTGTGGACTACATTAATTTTTTCTTGGTGTTGGGATTTCATTTTCTACCAGTGTGTGTGTGTAATGATTTAACTTTAATTCATATTTAATTTCTCATAATAATAATGTAATTTCCTAATTTGTCTCCATTCTCTCATTTAAAAGTAAAGCATTCATTCTTATTTCCTGATACCATTCATTTTTAATTTAATCTATGCAGTCACATGTTCTTAAAAATTTGCTGACAATGCAGTTCCCACGACTTCAGACCTATAGTGATGATCCCTACCAGACTTTATGTCTGCACTTAAATTCCCTCGAAATCCCTCCATTCATTCCATATGTTCTATGACATTTATTGTAAAAAATCCCTGCTATATAACCTATTACTCAGCAGAAAGCCACCTCTTGCTTTCATAATCTTACTCTATTTCTGTTCTCTTCTCTTTATCCAACAGCGTAGTTGTATCTGTTGGCCTACCTGATTTGGCCTTTGATAAGTAATTGCCACAAGCAGAGTAAGACAACCTCTAATATTTAAAAACTAAAATTTATTTACAACATTATTTACAACACTAATTAATAACATCACTTTTAAGCTGAAAGCTACAGAATCATAACGATGGTCACATCGATCACAGCCAAAGTCTCATTCACTATCATAAGATCTCATACAGCCATCTGAGATCCCTTTCAGCATCCAAGCAATCATCTGGCTATCCCCAAGATCTCATTTAACTAAGATCTCCTTATATATATATCCGGAATCTGCATTTGACACCGTCAACTTGACAGTTAAGAATCGGCATCCAATGAAAAATAACTTTGTATGACGTAACTGAAAAATACCGTTGAATACAAATTCCCGATTCCATTGCCAGATGCGTGGGATGACATCATATCGGCAACACGTAATTCCAAGAGATTACCGCAATATGGCAACAGTATCTTCTGCCGTGTGGAAATGGTCTCTCTCTCCGCTACAATAAAATAATTAATGAAATTGGCTTCGACTGTTTTTGAAACTTAATTAAATAGTACTATTTAAAAGAAAGACATAACATATATATATATGTGTGTGTGTGTAGAATGGGGGGGAGGAGATTGTACATCCCGAATCTACACTGACTTGCTCTTACGCAAAAGGCTGTTGTCTAGAGGGTAATTCCGTTACCGGATTCTATCATGATTTCATAAGAATTCAATGATGAGGCTCAACTTGTTTTACTTTGTTTATTAGAAGAGATGGTGAAGAGTGAAAATATTTACAACAGGAGATGACAAATTGACCAGTTCATCGAAGCAAGATAGATAGCAGCCTCATTGTATCGCATAGCAGCGATGGGCGTTGGAACACGCTCTGGCGTTCGGAGTTTACTTAAGACGCGGGTAATGCATTGGAGAAGAGAAACGGAAGGTGGAGGAAAGAGAGCAAGAACGTAATGTCGCTCAGTTTTATTCAGAAATAGGTGGCGCTGATTCGTTATGCTATCTATTGAGTAACTGAGAAACTGGTTTTACAGTGCATTGGAAAATAAAATTAATTCTTTGGTAATTAGCCGGAAAATCCTACATATAATTATATGTTATTTCTCAAAACTCGCAAATAAAAACCTAGTAAACAAATCCTGAGAATTCCTTACTTTAAGGTTTTTGGAAATCATAATAAATCTGCAATCAAAGAAAATAATATTGTATTGCAAATCACATGATCACATAATAAAATACATCAATAAAATATATAATTATGAGCATTAAATTAGAAAACTTTACATGTATGGAAGTTATATATTCTTATAAAACTACGATACATGCGAGTATGAGGATGATAGTTAAAAATTAAGTAATGCATACAAAAATCTTTTTGTATCTAAATTAAGACATGTTTATTAATGTCAAAATTTAATATTTTGTTTGCAGAAAAGTTGTTACCAAAGAAAAATCTTCCTTTTTTAAAAATGTTTTAAATCTTTAAGGATTTGAAAAAATACAGTATTCCTTCCTTAATATATATAGCACTTCACCTTTATGGCCCTGCCAGTAATCTGTCGTTTTTACATCAGATGGCAAGTCATAGAAAATTATTTTATGCCTTCAACTTCAACAGAATAGTTGTAAGTGTGTAGGCTATTAATAAAAAAAAAACAGCACTTTTTTTTTGTAGTTTTAATTATTGTGTGTGTTTGACTCTTTATCTGTTAAATACTGTATTCAATTTTAAACAATAAATTTCTTTCACAGTTTAAATGTGCTATTATTAAAAGTTTTTCAGTAACCTAACATTTCTAATAATGTGGCTGTGCATTGATTTGATATTTCTTCATTACCGAGAAAATATTCTACTTTCAAAAATCAATTATTTGTCTCAACTGTTCTGATAACAAAAATTTATTCTTATATATAAAAACTCATTTGAAATATGCTTCTGAATATAAATTAAGTGTTATGTTTGAAAGGAGTTTAAGATCACAAACTTCATGCCTGGCTACACTTGAATTGAGTTGGGATTATTGTAATTATACTTAATGTGAAATAAGAAGAGAATAACTTTATGTTAATTTGAATCGAGCTTCAACTGCGATTCGTCTCTAAATTATCCACTGTCACCAATAGTTCTTGTATTGTTCTTGAGAAAAATTAATTCAAACTAACTAGAATAAAGCTGATATGTCTTGGATAGAATGTCTTGAATGCTTAAAAAAATTAGTGATCAAAACTGAAAAGATAAGAAAAATGTACAATTTTGCAAAACCAATTAACAAAAGATAGCTTTAAATGAAATGGGCCTAAAATTGTGTAATTTGATTAATTAGACTTTCTAAAGCATTACATTAATTATTTGTCCTGTTTATGTATTAATTTACTTTGGTACATTTTTTTAAT
Organism: Nephila pilipes; assembly: GCA_019974015.1. Lineage (NCBI taxonomy): Eukaryota > Metazoa > Arthropoda > Arachnida > Araneae > Nephilidae > Nephila > Nephila pilipes. The sequence goes on from BMAW01093163.1 coordinate 318,288, forward strand.
TTAGCTTAAAATCAAAACCCTGATTTATAAATGAAGCATTTTTCTTTTTATAATGTGTTATATATATATCCTACTTAACAAAAATTTAATTTTGAATAATTTAGATATTTGTTCATTTTAATAAATTTTACAGTTATTGTGTTAAAGCTAATTTCCCTATTGGTTTTTGAAAATTCATTTGAATTATGAAAATTATAAAATAAATTAATAATTTTATGCAGTTTCTTAAAAAAAATTCAAATGTTCTTTAAAAATGAGTACTTTTACATTGGTAATACACAAATACCTTGATTTTTTTTGAAACAGTAAATTTTTAGTTCTATTTATACACCTTATGGTGATATATGTATCTGTTTTGAAATTTAGTTATTTTATTTATAAGTTATATGTAAGATAATATAATTTTATAAGATATATATAATTTTATAAGATATATATAATTTTAAATTAAAATAAATATTTCATTAACTTACAATATTTGGGTTTTTTTTTTGTGTAAATATTATAGAAGTTTCTTAGTTTTTGTTGTATCTGGCAGGAAATAAAGAGTAGTAGGCCATTTGTATTAAGTATTCTGATAAATGATGTGAGTTTTTTTAGTATGGTTTTAATTTTATTTCTTTTCCATGCATATTAATAAAATTTTTATTTATGTGAATACTTAATTTGATTAATTTAAATACATTCTTACTATAGCTTCTTCGATTAGCAATTGCTTGTGATACCACTCATAGACATTGAAGCATCATAATTCTAATTTTTCTTTTAAATCAGATGGTGTCACATTTTCCTATTAAGAGCAGACATTACTTCTTTTTTCTTCCTATTTTATATAAATGAACACCATTTTTCAGAAATACATTCATGGTTTTGTCAAAGTGTGGTCAACAATTAATGATCAATCATTGTAAGGATGTTTTTGTTAAAGATGCTCTTTGTGAAGAAGTATCAGATAATAACGAAGAAGATGTACCAAAGTAGACTTCAATCAGGCATTCTAAGGCCCTTAAAGCAAAGAGCTATTACCAAATTATTTTGAGCTACAGAGATCTTGGATTAGGCACAACAAATAATATCTGCAATACAAAGATTAAGGAGAAACAAAATGGTTATTAAAGGATTGATTGGTAAAACAATAAACTTAATGTTCTACATATATTTTAAATGTTTCTCTTTTTTTTTTTTTTTTTTTTTTTTTTGTATTAAGCATTTGACTTGCATATTGTAAAAATAGCATACATGACAATATATGAATTTTTTTGAATTATCCAATTACTCTATATATGTAATTTAATGCAATTGTTCGTTATACAGAAATTTATCAGTGTTGGAACTCATGTTATCAATCTTTTTACATTAATACTGTAGAGCTTTCAGTTCACTCAACCCATGGCTTAGTAACAACCTTAGACATTATCATGTGTTTATAGGATCAAACTGTGTAGTTTTTTTTTTTTTTTTTTTTTTGATATTTTATTCTATTTTGTGTTCTTAATTAATTTTCATTTGCATTTTAAAAAAATGTTTGTTTTTGTTCTTTTGATTTTTGGCTTTTTACTAATTTTGATTATAAAATAACTGCTGAATGAGATGGTTTTGATCCAGTAAAATGTTGTGTAACAGCACATTTCAGTCAAAGCCTTAAAGCAGTGTATTAAATTACTTTATGTCCATTCTTTGTTTATATTCTTAATGATACCAATTTTTTTTTAAAAAAAAGGTGTTTTAATATCTTAGTTTTCTTATTTTAATGAATTGTGTGTTCATAATGAAATCATAATTACTAAGACATAAAAATTTCTTCAGTATTTATATTTAATTTTGTTTATTTTATATCTTGTAATAATTGTGATATTTATTTAAATATTAGATTATTTATAATATTCTTAAGTATTTTTATAATATACATTATTACTACATATAATTTGCCTCTTCAGTTAAGAAAAATATTTGTTTTTACGTCATGCCTTATTTTTCAATCTAAAAATTTGATCATACAACATAAAAATATATTTTTACAGTCAGTATGTAAATCAAAAGCAGAATAATCGAATTAAAATATTTTATAATGTTCTTATGATTATTCATATGTAATTTACATATTACCATAAAATCTGGACTATGATATGCACACGTGTATAATACGCACTCTTGATTTGGCACTAAATTTTTGAAAAAAATTAAAATAAAATAAACACCCATAATTTTTCAATATTTTATTTAAAAAGTGCACATGTATTTATTAACATAATTGAAAATTTTAATGGAAAGAAATGAACACATGTCAAATTCAATTGAAAAAATTTAAATTTTAACACAAAACAAACAATACTATCCAATTATCAGTCTTAATCACTTTCACTAGAACACAGGTAATATATTGTTGTTGCATCCAAGTCAAAATTATTATAGCCATCATAATATATGTGACGTATACACATATGCGACATGTACCGTAAGTTCCTGTTTGTATTAAAGATCACTTGTTTTATAAAAGAACACCTGCACTGCATGCATGTTGCAACAATCTCTTACAGCTGCTGCATGTTTGTTGTTTGATATTTAAAAACTTTTTTTCAAATTTTTACATGAGTATAATACACACTCTCATTTTTACATTCCAAAATGTTTAGGGGAAGTGCGTATTATAGTCAAGATTTTGTGGTATGCACTACTGTATTTTTATCCTTCTTATGTCCTTTACCTGTGTTTATACAATATCCTGTTGCATTCTTTATTTTATGATATGCATTACAAATTTACCATTATTGATCTAATTCAAGCTATTAAACTCCATTTTATCACTTTTATTTATTATTTCAGTTAAAATTTATGAAGATTACTTGGAGCCTACAACAACAAGAATTGAAATTGTAGAACCTATAAGTAAATTTTCCTTGAAGAAATTTTTAATTATAAATGTTGTAATAGTTTGTATTTCTTTTTTTAAAGTATTTATTATTTTTAAATGTATGGTAATTCTCCATAATATACATAACTCTTTATAATTATAATTGTATTTTAAAAGGTAAAGATTGTGTAAAAGTCTTAAGTAAGGTATATAAATAAATCTTTTTCTCTCTCTCAATATCTTTACAAATTAACTCTTCAATTATTTCATCTAGATATTTATATGAAAATCATACCAATTAATGAATATGGATCTTGCAGGGAAGAGTTTACTTTTATAATTGAATTTTTTGTTATATATATATATGTGTGTGTAATTTGTATGCATCTAATTATTTATCTCCCTTCATATTACATTAATGTAATATTGTATACTTTAATTGTTATAATTATCATTTTATGTAAGTATCAAATATAACCTTTAATTTTGTTGGAAGTATGTTATATAATGTTATTTATACTTAGCATTTATACATAGTGTATGTTATTCATACACTATTGAGTATCAAGAAATAAAATCCTTTATTGAAAATTTAACACATGGCACATGTTAAAATATTGAAAATTACTTTCATGTAAGTTCTTACTTTTTATTATTTATAGTTGAATTTTGTGAAATTTTATTTAATTTTTCTCAGTTGAAACACAAGATGAAATGGTTCCTTTGCCTGTGACTTACATTGAAGATTATACACTGAGTAATTATTTTTTTATTGTTCATGTTAAAAAATATAACTTATTTGCTTTTTGCATGCTTCTTCAAAGTATAGAAACCTTTATGTACTTGTTCTCTTTGTTTTATGTATTTTTTATATTTTTCCCCCTCCAAAAACTTTTTACTGTTTTTATAATAGCTGTAATATTTTTTTATTTTAAAGCTATTTAATGTAACCAAAAAATTTTATATGGAAGAATAATTTTATTGTTACAAAAAAAATTGATGGTGGCATCTTGTACATCCAGAATAAAGCTTCTAATTTTATATATGAGAAATCTTCAATATTTTTAAAGATTATTTAAATAATAAATTCCTGTAAAACTGTTATGTGTTAATTTGTTATATTTTAAATTGTTAATAAACTCTAATATGAGCAGAAAAATACGAGTAAAATTTCACATGTCTTCATAAAATATATAGAAATTAAATGACATAAATGTAGAAAATAACACACTTTTAATCTAATGTTCAAAATATTGTTTTCCATATTAAAATAGGAAAACTATTTTATGTGTATACATGACATATAAAAAGGTTAAAACAAAGTTTCCGAAATTAGGCTTTGCAATGCAAAAAAAAAAAAAAATGCTATGGGAAGATTAAAATTCTAAAAATTCAATTTAAATGCTTCTATTAATAATTTAAAAATTGTTCATTGTAAAAAAAATATTCATTTATAAAATTTTCTTTCAAATAACATTGCATAAATAGTTTTGGTGTGTAATTTTAAGGTGTTATATTTTTAAAGTTTTACTTTCTTTTCATCTTTAACATCTAACTGATTATGTTAGTTTTTTCCTTTGCCTATTACAAAATGACATATTAAATGTTTTGAAACTGAATTTTTGTGTTTTCTTCCTCATATTTAGGTCCCTGTGAAAATACTTATAGTGATTGGTTTCAAGTGGTATGGAATTGTTCAATGTCTATGACTTTTGAAGACATAGCTTCTGAATGTGGAAAATGTGAAACAGTAGATATAATTGAATGTCGAATTCGAAATGCTGATGTTACTGATAATGAATATTTCATTTGTAATACTCAAGATGGCTTTAGATGTATGGATGTTTGCAGTGAAACTTTTACAGATGCATGTTGTTGTAGTGAATATGAAATCAGAGCTCATTGTGCATGTGGTAAGTTATAAAGAGAAAACTATTTATTTGTTTGTATAAATATATATTAAATATTAATTTATTTTTTCAAAATTGAATGTAGGGAAAATATTTCATCAATATTACATTAATTACTATCTTCATATAGCTTTAATAATGCATCTAAGATTATACATTATAAATTCTTTGTCAAGAATATATCATGTATTTATTTGAAAATTTTAGGTGATTAAATCCGACCTTTTTATGCAATTAGATTTACCATCACTTGTTGTATATATAACAAATCAGACTGGGTTTTTTATGAATTCATTAATATACCAAGTTGACTAAAAATATTAAATTGAGATTTTTATATATTTAAGGAATATTGAAATTTCTTTCAGCTATGCCAAGCCCTGAGAGAGTTCATTGTGCAATGAAATATCAGAAAGATTTTTCAATTGCTATCCATACTTTTTCTAACTCATTTTTTTTCCATATCCCCCCTCTCCAAAAATTAAATATTTATAATATTAAAAATATTATAAATTCATATACTGGTATGCACTTCATGTGCTATTTCATGAAGAGGAAAGTTTCCTCTTTTAAGTTTTTATGCATATAGAACTGCCCTTCACTTCTATGCTTCCTTAACCCTTTCAGGACAGCATGCCTTTTCTTAGGACGTTCCCTGGGGATAAAGAAGAATCAAAGAGAACCATCTCACAGGACGGGGGGGGGGGGGGAACCCTAAGAAAAATTTAAGGGGGGGAAATCACAAAAAAAAGTTTTGCCTATGCTATTTTTGGTAACATTTTTTTATTACTGAAGCTGTTATATATTTTAAAAATAACATTTTTAATAATCTTTTTCCTTTAATTTACAGAAAAATATATATTAAAAAGTGCTTACCTTGAGAAATAATTTTCAGAAACGCTATTGAAATTATTCCACAGTTTTATTGACAAAATACATCAATAAGCTTTAAAATTTATTAAAAATATATGCAAGACCATTTACTAGAAGTAACTGAACTTGAAGTGAAGCCCAAGTGTGGCAATTCTAGATTTGTGGAGAAACGCAAAATCCTGTATTGCCCATATCTGACAAAATGTCCACATCAGAATTGCTAGAAATATAACTTTCAGACTTTTTAGAAAATTAATCACACTCTTATCATTAATTGGCTCATTCACCATGCAATAATGATGGGCATTCTTCTTCTGATCAACAATGCTTTTTTGCTATTATAAACAGAAGTCAAGGCTTTCTAAAATAAAAAGGGAAGTAAATAAAATACATCCAAAAGCAATGGAAAACAAACAGTACTGTCGGTAAAACTCTAAAAAGAAAATATATATATAGCAAAAACTGATTTTTAAAAAAAGTATTCAGAGAGAAACCAGAAACACGAATATACATCATGTGGAAGTTTAAAGAGTCGAGTTTAGTTTGTTTACATATGCTTTCTCACCACCTTCACAACAGCTGGTGAGCAAAATACTGAATTAAGACAGACTATGAACAAATTAAAAATCAAGATCTTAAAACTATACTAAGTTCAAAAGTAGTGGATACAGGGTGCCATCTAGAGACTTTTAGAAAAATGTTCCACCTTAAAATGCCAGCCCATGCGCTCATTCTCCAATGATGCATATTTGGTACACCCATATGACGCTGGTACACTGTGAATGACGATCACGAGTGATGCATATTTGATACACCCATGTATTCCTCTTTGTTAGTGGGATGTTACTGAAACAAGTTTCACATATATTTGGTTTCATATGATGTAGATTTTGTTTCTGTTTTCTTTGAATTGATATTTATAATCATGTGTGATCAGATCCTCAAAGGTGTTTCAATAAATTCAAAAGTTAGTGAAAAATATATACCTTTGCTATAAAATTGATTTTGGTAGTACTAAAGATTTTTGGTGTTTTTAAATAGATTTATAAATGCCTTCAGGTACTTTTTATTTCTTTGATGTGTAATAAAGCTAGGATATAATGCATTTTGGATGTTTTCATGAAAGGAGATTTTCTGAAATAAACTGATGAATGTTGAATGAAACAGGTAAACTAAATGGAAGATGAGTTGTACTTCAAAAATAGATCCTCTTAAGTCAAAAATTAATTTTTATGGATTTTAAAATAAGATTAAAACATTCATTATGTTGGAAATCTAGCTTTATCTTGTTTAATTCTATGTGTCAATAATAGTGGATTTGAAAGATGAAGATTATTCAATAGAAATAATACAACATAACACTCTTTTTTTTTTGGGGGGGGGGGGGTAAATCAATGTATTGTATTAAATTTCATTTTTTTTAGAAGGGGAGAATTTAGATTTTTCTATAGACTGATTATTCATTTCTGATTTGTTATGTTTTGTTACATAAAAAAAATGAAGTAGTTTTTCTTGATGTGGGAAATAATTGTTTTTCAATGTTACTAATTTTGAATATTGTTTTGATTATTTATAATACTTAAAAAGTTTTATATTAAATCTTAGAAATACGTAGTACCTGTTAAAAACATATTTGTTAGTAATTAAATATTTTTTACTGACCCTGACAGCTTTTTCATTGTTGGTATGAAATGAATTGCCAAAGCATTATTATTGGTAATCTGTTTTTTACCTCTGGAATATTGTTGTAAAGCAGAAATTTGATTAAGTATGTGCTGCAAAAAAGGTTAAAAAAAAACTCAATATTATTCTGAATAATAACATATGATTAATACATCACTATTCATTGCATCATAATTATTATAATGTATCAAGTTTCAAATAGATAGTAAAATCAATGTTATACATAATGATGTAATGTTATGATTTATGAAGGAAAAAAATATTCACATTGTTTTGCTTATTATAATAATAAACTAGAATTGCCCTTTCATTTTGTATAATTTTTACTCAGCAATTTATTAACAAAATTTCAAATATTAAGCTGTATCTGTTTATTATTTGATATATAAATTCCATTAATATAAATTTCAGCAATGTTTTCTTGTCCGAATGAGTTCTTTTGTGTAAAAATAAATAGTTAAAAAGTTTGTGGACAATTTACAATGTTAACTGTGATTAATAATTTTTATGAATGTATGTTATGTTTCATGTTATATGTTCATTTATTTTAAATCAAACTATTTGATAGTAATTATTGATTTCATCAGTAATTTTTTGATATTTATGGTCTTAAAAAATGGAATTTTTTTTTAATATTAATTTTGAATGGCTTAAAAGCTATGTCAGCTTTACCTTTATTTTTTAAAAATATAATTCAACTATTTTTTTTTATAGAACAAGTGGAACATCTAGCTCAACCAATGCCAGAATATGGTGAATTTATTGCTCAAAGTGAGTAACATGTAATGTCTAGCAATTAAATTCACAATGTTTAGAAAAACAAATATACTATTCTTCAAAGCATTTGTATAGTTTATCATTAAAAAAATTAATGTTTGAATTTTTTTTTATTCTTCTATACTTAATTTTAGCACATTTTAAATTATGTTATGCCATAATAAGTTCTAAGACTTTCTGAAGGAAAAAAATTGATGAATCAAAAATTGTAATATTCTTATGATGACTGATAATTTATATATTTGAAGAAATATTCTGTAAATTAAAATTTTTAAAGAATTTTTTCCATTAAACCACTTTTATTTTACAAGACATTACATTTATTTCTTTGTAATCACTGTACATACATTTTAATTTTAGTTTTATAGAAAAAGGCTGTAGGAAACTTTGATGTTGTTTTAATGCAGAAAAATACAATGATTCTTTGAAATATTTAAATTAATCTCTCTTATTTTTTTAAGCATTCCAAACTATTTCCTGTAATATAATTTGCAAAGTGTAAAGAAGTTTTTGATTACTAAGTTTAGTTTCATGCTTCTGAAAAAAAATATTTCCCATAGCATTTTTAATCTCTTTCAATCTCAGATTGGGTATATTTAAGTCAATACTTGAAATTATTGTATTGCTAAAGGTAAATGTAAGGTGCTGTGTTTAAAGCATGATAGAAATTCCCATCTAAAACCTATTATTCAACTTTTTGTTCTGACAAACTGCATTGTGAGTCTGGAAAATATGTTTATTTTAGTAAAATTTCAGTCAGATTATATAAAAAGTTTTATCTGAAAATGACTCCCATCTTTATCAAATCAACCTTAGATGTCTCTAATTTATGTTTTAATCAAGAAAACCTGTTAAGGTAGGATATAATGATTAACTATACTTAATACTCAGAGGGGGAAAAAAAAGAACATTAATGACAAAAATATTTGAAGAGACAAAAAGCATTTAGATTTTTTCAGTATATGTGTATATTAACTGAAGAGTCTGGCTTTATGCAGAGATTTTTTTGTGGATAGGAGTGTCAGATAGACTGATTTTCCACTTTTTTTTTTATTATGTACAGATTGTACATTGTGATATATTCAAATTAATTATCTCATGATTTGAGAAATAAAATATTTTTAATAGCTTGTATTTTAAAAATTGTTATTGGAAGTCTCTGATTACTATTTATAAATTGTTAGTCTTCTTTTCAAAATACTGGGTTATTCAAAATGAATCATCCTATTTCAAAATGCTATATTTTCCTAAACTGCACAGAATGATAAGTAATACATGAACACAAAGGGAGAAAGTGGAAATTTTTTTTCACATGTCCAATATAATTCCCTTTAGTTACACATATAATGTCAATTCAATGTGCAATTTCTTGTACAGAAGCAGAAATCCATTGTTTAATTTCATAAAAATTCATTGGTAATGATGGCACATACACTTTATCTTATAAAAACACTCAAAGGAAGAAATGGCATGAGGCCATATCAGGTAACTTAGGTGGCCAGCTGTGTAACTTCAAATCCTCTGGGGCTTGTGAACTATAACCATATCAAATGTGAGGTAGCTGTGTGAAAGCTTCTGATCTCAGGGGTTTGCCTTCTGTGGGTAGATAGGGGCATCATGACCCTGAGCACCCTATTGATCTTTTTCCCTTGGGGCTTATTGTCTTTGGTAAATATTAGACACATGCCCCCAGTGTACCCTAGCAATCTTTCTCTATTTTTGACCCTCTTTCTTGTGATCTAATTTTTATCTTTTTTCAAATGTCTAGATCACACCTTTACCTTGTTAGGTGCAGCATGGCCACATCTGGCTCTTGCGCCATTAAAAGCCTCTTGCTATCACTCACTCATTTGGAAAGCTTTTAAAACAGCTTTTGGGAATTACAGTTCATAAAGAACACTCAAGGGCCTCTTATTAATCACAGTATTAAACTTCATTTTCCCTTTGTATCCATATATTATGTATTATTGTGTCATTTATATTTGAAAATATGGAATTTTTAAGTCATATGATTCATTATGAATAAGCCTGTATAATTCAAATTCATTACTTTGTGGTTTGAAAAATAAAATATTTTTAATCACTTACATTTTGAATATTGTTATGAGAGTTTATACCTAGTGTTTTCAGATTATTAGACATGGATAATTATTCAACCTTTACAAATCAAGATTTCTTTACCTGCTGGGGTATTGTTTTAAAATCTTACTTAAACAGTGACTCCCTTCCCCCTTTTCTCTTATTTTGTAAAATTTCATCAAAATTGGAATAAAACTCAATATTGGCATGAATTATATGCAAACATACTCATCTTTACATATACGTAACATCCAGTTTTGTCAATACATTTGATACATTGTCTATACATATAGCTTACATACAGAATCATGATAAATATATTGCGATTTCCTATTTTACAACATGTTTAATCTTTGTTTGGAATAAGCTTAGTACTAAAAATGTTCTGATCATTGTAGGCATGTGATGTTTATTTTTCCTTATTTTGCTCACTAAACTTGATTTTAATTTATTATTCTGGAGATAGGGAAAATGTACACAAAAAGCAACAACTCTCTCTAAATCTTTAATCTGTGGTACATAAAAACATTTTTGATAATATTCCTTAATTTGATACTTAACTTAGGCATTTTTTGTCAGCTAAAGGGAACTAGAACATATAACTGGAAAGTCTCATGTATTTTTTCTGAAAAAAGTAAGGCTTTTATCAGGTTGAATCATCATTCTGTACTAATGTATTGTAATCAAACTTACATCTCTTGCAGTGATACAATTTTATTATATTCTAACTTATCGACATATTTGCTTTAAATCAGTAGCTCTCAAACTTTCTCATTAATGTATCCCTAAACCATGTTTTTTCTTGACATACTTCCTATTCATGACTAAAAGTTCTGATGACCCCCAAAATACAATTATGCTAATGATAATTTTTGTTTCCTTCCCTTCATAATCTTTAAGCTTATATCTAAGATATAAGAATTTCAAGTTTGACAAGTCTATTAATTGATATGGTAATGTTATTGATTAGTTCCCAATTTTTTGTTGTATTATCTGCAGAAATGTACCAGTAATCCTGGCTGATTTCTTTTTCTTCGAAGGAAAATAAATTTCTGATGGTTTATTTGGAGTTACCAACTTTTTGGTGTTTCTTTGGTGTAGTGAAAATTAGTTACATAAGAAAAATAATTATAATACAGCATTATACTTTATTAAAATCCCATTCCAAAGAATTTTTTTTCCAATATGACTTATCATGGAAAGTACTAAAAAATAGTAGATATTTTTTGTCATTAGAAAACCAAAAACTATATCAGTTAACAATTTTCATATAAAGGAATACATCTCTGGATCTTCCTCATTTATAGTATTTTCATGCATTTTGAATATTGTATTTTAGTAATAATTTTGCTATGAAAATGCAGTTTTGATACTATTTCTCAAATAATTTTTATCAGGAAAGCTCATGCAGCCCTGCATTAGTTCCTGCAACTCTAGTATAAGTATAATACTGAACACATTTTGAAAACCACTACTTTAAATCTAGTTACTTATGAATGTTTTTAAAGTTTCTAAATCATTAGTAAAAATGAATAGTCCTAAATTGATTTTAGAATTGATTTGAATCTATTTGTCCTTTTTATTTATCAAGAAGGCCATTAAAATTTTGAAAACATATGCCAACATTTTTAAAAATTAAAATAAAACTAAATGAAAAGGGAACATATAATATCAAAATTTTATGCAAACTCAAACTTTAGATATTGTTATAAAAAAAAGTCTCAAAAGAAAAAAAGAAATCTCTCTTATTTTAAAAGCTGGAAGGGTATGAAATTTATGAAGGAATTTGTAATCAATGTTAGAACTAAATTGAAAATTTTGAAACTTAATAAATAAGGAAAATCAAAGATTTAAAAAAGAAATGATATTAGCCAATAAAAATAAATATTCTTTAGAATAAAAAGTATTCACTAAGAATTTGAATTATATACAAAACATGTAATAATGGTAAAAAGTAAATAAAAATTTAAAAGAGGAATGTAATTTCAGGATTAAAGGAGAGGCCCTCATATCAAATTTCATGATTGAAATAGGATCATTCTTAATTGAGAAGCACATTTAATTAGGATTTTATAAATGTAACAATCTGCATTTTTCATTATTTAAATTTTGATATTAGTTATTTATTTGTTTCTTTCATTTTTTTCTTCTAATATAATTGTCATTGTGTCTCTGGGAGATTGTCTTCCATACATATGTTTTTTTTTTTTTTTCCATTAAAATTCATGATGATTTGATTATTAAGGAACATATAAGTAATTGCGCTATTTTAAATATAAAATTCGGATATATCAGAAAAGTATTACCAAATCTGTAAAAAATATTTTATAGTTTTGATTTGCAAGTGCCCTTCATCCTAACTTAAATTCTGTTTCCTATGAAGCTCCAGATCTTGCTTAAAAAAGGAAATCTTAAAAATTTAGCTATTGTTTATACATAAAACATTGGTAAGAAAAGAAAAGAGTATAGAATGAGCATCCGTTTTTCTCATTAAAGTACTTTTAAAATACACTTCTTTAACACATATTGAACAATTACTGGAAATGACACACTTCTCAATGTATGTTTGTCCAGGTTAATGATCTTTAAGGAAATGTATATAATTCCTTTTGATTTGGGTATAAAATTGTAATTAAATTGAAAAAAAATATATTAATGAAGTCATTCATTTTATTAAATTACTAATTTTTGCAAGTGATTGCTCCCTATTTATGTGACTGTAAATTTTTTTTACTGTCAGCAAAGTGGCAGATATCAGATGAGAACATAATTATATCACTAAAAATAATGCATTTAAACAAAAGATGTTATGTATTATTGTATAAAATTTAATAAAAATGCATGCAAATGAAGTGTCAAATGCACAAAATGACTAAATCTACAAAAAGGTATTGTTTTTGTATTGATAGTCTGTATTATTCCATTGAAGTAGAAGGCATAAAAATAATTTTCTTTGTTTTATCAACTTGTGTAAAAACACCGAATTACGTGCAGATCTTTATTATTAAATGATTTGGAAATAAAGTTTTTTAATATTTTATAAAATTTATGTCTTCAGAAGCATAAGAAAACTCACAACATTTTATCTTATAAAAAAAAAAAAAAAGAATGCCATCAAAAAAGTGAGAAACTTATTTAGTTGGAGTTTATTAACTATAATTTGCCTATAAATTCTAATATATTGGTATTTTATATATATATAAATAATATAAAAGCTGATTTTATAGCTTTCAATCTGTAATATCTACTTTATGAATGAAATTTTAGAAAATGATTGTGTTACAAGTGAACATTTATTTTTCTGATTTAAGAATATATAGAAATTTAACAAATAAATGCAATAATGTACATTACTTCTTAAATTATAATATGTAGTTTGAGTTATTTTTTATTAATCTTTTGTAATTATAATTTTATTTATGTACTGACATGTTTTTATATTTAGTTCAGCATCATAAGCACACATATCCTCCACTTGTTCCTGAAAAAAAAGTTTATGAAATTCAAGGTTGGTATAACAAAAGCCAAAGAAATATAAGTATTATTTTATTGATATTTTAAAGACATTCGTAGATATATTTTATAGTAACAAAATGTAAATTCAAAATTGGTTTAAATTTCAAATTTAGTTTACAAAATTTAATATAACTGAACTTAAACTTTATTATTTTTACTAAATCATTGTAGAATACCTTTATGAATTCAAATTGAGTTTACAAGATAAGGAAACACAGTCTTCAGAAAATGAAGTTCAATTAAATTAATTGAATTTATATTTTCATCACTGACTAGAGATAAAAGATTATTTAATTAGATTCTGACCACACTAATTATATTTAGTAAAATGCTACATATGTATTTCTTATTATAATGTTCCCTTGTAAAAAATGTATTTATACATTGAGAGGAATCAATCATTATCTATTTCTTATTCTTATAAAAAAAACTAACAAATAGAAAAGCCATAAAATATTTTTGTATATCTCCATATTTTTTCAATAGCCTTTGATCTTTCTAGGCATTGTTTAATAGTTCATGTTTTCAGTAATTGTATACTGTGTGTATAATTTAGGAAAATCTTTGACTTTCAGAAATGGAATCTTCGGATAGAGGCAAACAGTACCTAAAGACCATATTTAACATTTAGTAATTGCACAACATTGGAAAGAATAATTTCAATCAAGGAATAAAATTATATAATAAAAAAAAAGTTTATAAATTTTATGACTTTTAATGTAAAAGGGATATAGGTATCCAATTCACAGATTTTAAATTAATAGTTGTACATTAATATTGTCTAATGGTAAACTCAAAGGAGAAATTTTTCTATTGAAATGTTATGTGGCACATTAAGGGTCTGTGAAAAATTGAATCAACTTAGAGATAGTAGACTTTGGAGATTATTGTGTATATGTTTGAAATATCTATTAATTAATATCTTAAATATTTGTTATTTTTTGGAATCATTTATTTTCAAAACATGCTGTATCAACGTTATTTAGTATTTATTTTTGAAAATTATGCTTATAAAATTATTACATGGCAATATGTTTTAAATCTTGTAAACATATTTTTGTTGAAATCAAATTGAATTGATTTTTAAAAACTGGTGGTTGAAATTTATATGCTTTCAAAATGTGTAAATCCTCAATATTTTGGTATTCTGAAGTAAAACAAATTTTTAAATCATCTTCTGGTGAAATAGCAGTAATGTATTATTAAAGAATAGAAAATGTATCTGAAAATTAAGAAACGTTTTAATTATATTTGTGTTTAATGATTTTTTTTTTTTTTTTTTTTTTTTTTTGAAAAATTATGTCTAATTTAAAATATTTAATTGAATTTAATTTTTTAAAGTAACCATTAAAAAGTAGTCCATAAGTATTTGATTTATATTTCATTTGGAAAATCTTGGTATAAAAAAATTTAGTAATCTAGTTTTATGTTTTTAATATAGTGGATTATAAATTTGCAACAACTATTAGATTTATCTAGATAGTTTGCATCCAAAAAAAAGTTTAATGCAATGGCCAGCTGAAGGTTTGTTTGTAATTTTAGCATTTCAATTTATTATTATTCTGAATTTTCATGTATAACACAGCTGAATTCTGTGTAAAAAAGTTTTAAGGAATTGAACTTGTTTTTTCTCTGAAATTAAAATTATTTTGTAATTGAATTTTTCAATTTGAAGAAATATGTCAAGTTTATGTCCTGTTCTTTAGCATTTGGCAATAATAACCATAAAACTTTGTACGTACTTTAATATTGAACTGACATTTCAGAGAATATTTCATTATATTTTCAGAAAAATGGTTTACTCAGAAATGGCATCAAACTACTAGCAGTTGGCATGTGAAAATTCCACCGAGTAAATTATATTTTTACTAACTTCATTTCTTATAAAGTATTTCTTACATATATACATCCTTCCATATATGTCCATGTGTATTTCTTACATACACATATCCTTCTGTAACTTTCATTTTAACAAAAAAAAATACTCTTTTTATTTAAATACATTTTATTGCAAAATTGAGAGATTAGTAAAAATTAGTGGTTGTCTACTACAGTAATTAATGCCTTAAATTCAAACAGTTATTTTGTAAATGGTGGATTAGTTGATTATTACATTTTCTCTTAGTTTAGAGCACAGGTTATGTTTAATATTTTGTTGAAGCCAGTGTTTTGATGAGGCATGTATTTAGAACAAATAAACTTTCAGTTGTTTATACTGAGGATGTTATTTTTCAATTTCTCTTAAAGCCAGTTAATTACAAATTTTAATTTCTTTTACTTCAAATCTATTTTAAAATCTGGGTAATCTTTTCTGTTATTTCTGATTAATGTTTTTTGTATGGATTAATTTATTGTTTATATATTTATATGATTGTATACACTTATTCAAAATGTTTTATTTAAATTATTTTAGGAATTTTAATTTGCTGCATTTTTTCATTGTACTGGACTCATTGTGATTTTAATTTCATTAAAATGGGTTTAATTTAACAATATTATGTTTATCTGACAGTCTTCAAACAACTGTATTGCTTCAAAGCTATTTCTAAAAACATTTTTTTAGTTATGTTTCCAAACTATTTAGAACGTAATATCTTATTTTATTGCTGGTTAATTAAATCAGTCTTTTAAATTTGTTATGTAGGAATACATGTCTTTTATTATTAAATAAATAATATTTAAATTTGAAAACTGTTAATACATATATAAAAATTGTAAACAGTAATATATATATATATATGCATTTCTTAATTATTAATATTTTTCAGTTATATTCTTTGAAGATGATTTGGAAGCTCATACTGATTACGCATATTACCTTCCTGATTATGAGAGAAGTAAATGATTATTTTAAATTGTTGCTTATTGTGCAATGTGTTATGTATAAAATAATCAGTAATATGCATGTTTTACTGAAAAGCAATACGCATACCAATTTGTTTTACTAAAGATTATAACTATTGAATAAACTAGCACATAAAAAATAGCTTAAAATATTACTTAAAATAAAATATTAATTGCAAGAAAATCATATTTTCATAATTATTTGAATTTGAATATATGCATTTGAAATTTCATTCATTTAAATAAAATTCTATTAAAATAAACATTTTTTCAAATTACATATTACTCAAAAAAAAAATGAATGAAACACAATTATAATTTATTTAGGAATTTATTATGTTTTTTATTGAAGCTAATTGTCTTAAGTGTTGTGAAAAATTAATGTTATAATCTTTTCTAATTCATTTTATTTGGAATAGTATGAAATAGGGTAATTTTAGTGATTACTGAAATGCAACAAGTATATTACTTTGAATATTTTTGTATAAATTTTACTTATGTGTTTTATAGCAACTCAAGTTACAGACTGTTCTACATGCTAATGTTTAAGATGCTTATCTTATATTCTATTTTGTCATTAAGAAACAAATTTATTTCCAAGTTTTGAACAGTGGTATTTATCTAATATAGTATAACGCACCTTTCTTTTCTGGCTGAAGGAAGTTGATTTGAAAAGGCCAGATACTAGCCTTAACTCCAATATCCCAAGCTAGGCCAACAAATTTTAATATTATAAGCTAGTATTTGAGTCTAGTTTGAAATCTGTGTGTGAATTATTAGTTTCAAATTAACATATAGCTCTTTTTAAAAAATTTGATTAAAAAACTTAATGTGCCATTTAGGGTATGAAGAAATATTATTATTTAAAATTAATCAACTGATGTTATTATATATATATATATGTAATTAATCAGTTTTATTACAATGTAATGCCACTTTTTTTTTTATTATGTTCAGTGATTACAGATTCGTGATTTTGCCCACCTATTTAAATTTTCAGTCATTTTATTTAATGCAACTATAATTACTTTTTGCAATTTTAAAGAAATGTTTAAATTGTGTTTGTGTTTGGAAGTCATTTGTGTTTGGAAAACACCAAAACCAATTTGTGTTGGTGTTTTAATCAAACTGGCCAAGTTTTAAAAAATCTGCAATTTTGCAATATTTAACATGCACTTGAAAAAATTATTGGAGAAAAGTACCGAAATGGGATTTTACATGCCAAGTTTGAATTTATGGCAAAAATATCTTGCATTTCAATGTTAGAAATATGTGATAAAAAATAAGAAACTGTTAATTAGTGTTTAGGACTAGCATTCTATATTATGACTTTTGTATGCATGTCATAATATTTATATTCATAACTGGTTGTGTTTTAAGTTCTCCTCTTGGGTATGATAATAGTCTTTATTGCTGTATACCCCACAAAATCAAATAATGAGTCCACTTCTACTTATTAGCTATGATTGAAATTATTAATATTGAAATAACAGTAAAATAATTAGGTTCAAAAATAGGAAATAACAGTAATTTCTGAATGAGGTAGTTTTGACATCATTAATAGAAAAACATGCTATCAAAATTAAACTGTCCATTTATATCAAGGCAATGGGATAGTTATAAAAATGTTTTCTCATTAGAATAAAAAAAAAATGTCATTTATTTGAAAACAAAAAATTTTCTTACATAGATGTGAGAAACTATTAAGAGCAATTTAAATCTTATCTAGCACTTAAAAATTGTTAAAAGTAAATTATAAAGTTTTTCGTTTAATATGGTAATGCACAATGCAATGGTTTATTTCCTAATTATATCTCATGACTTATCATTTTTACTTCCAGATGTATATACACAAATGGTGCAAGCTCCAACTCCTATTCGTAATGAATATATACCTCTAATGAGTACGTTTTGTTTTATATTTATAACTCAGTCACAAAATATAAATGTTGATAAATTAGTACCACTGTTCTCAGCTGATCAGTTTAAGGCAAGTTATAAAAATATTAAAATTGTAGTTTGTTGTAAAGTTATGTAAAATATTTATCAAACTGATTCAAACTTCACTAGAAGACTTGATATTTATCTCTGTAATTATCTGTTTTGTTAAATAAGGATTTTAAGATCCAAATACCAAATTTGAATGATAGAATTATATTCATTTCGTATTCTATTCATTTCGTTACTTATTTAAAAATTGAATGTTCTTTTAAGCTCAATATCTAGTAGTATATATATAATAATTCATAAGTGTGTTATAAATGATTTTGTTGTTATTTATAAAATGTGGTTATTAATAATTAAGTATAATATGATTTTTAAATAATTGCTGCTAAATTTTATCAATACATTTTTATATACTTTAGAGAATATAAGTCTTAGAGAATTTTCCTATTTCAGTTTATTGATCAAGTTGACATTTTCAATATGCTTTTCTTGATTCATTTGGTCATTTTCACATGAGAAATTATATATATATATATATGTAGAACGGGGGGGAGGTGAGATTGTACATCCCAAATCTACAATGATTTGCTCTTACACAGGGCTGATTTGTCTAGGGGAGTAATTCCATTACCGGATTCTATGATGAGGCTCAACTTGTTTTACTTTGTTTATTAGAAGAGATGATGAAGAGTGAAAATATTTACAACAGATGACGAATTGACCAGTTCATCAGAGTAAGATAGATAGCTGCCTCATTGTATCGCTAATCAGTGATTGGCGTTGGAACACGCTCTGGTGTTCAGAGTTTACTTCAGATGCCTTTAATGCATTGGAGAAAAGAAAGCAAGAACGAAATGTTGCTCAGTTTTATTCAAGAATAGGTAGTGCTACGTGAGCTATCGCGTGACGCTGATTCGTGGTGCCATCTATCAAGTAACTGAGGAACTGGTTTTACAGTACATTGGAAAATAAAATTTATTGTTTGATAATTAGCTGGAAAATCCTACAGAGTTTGACCCCTCCAAATAGATCTGGCCTCCAGCTATACTGGAATTTGCAAAACTTCTCTAATCATGTTTCATATTTTTCAAAATAACTAATAACACAAAAATTGTAAAAAAATGAATTTCAAAACTTTTCAATATTCTACATGGAGCAAAATATGTAATCAATTTTTCTAACATTTTATCATATAAGACTGATAAAAATAGTGAACTAAAGCAGCATAAAATGTAAATATGCATATATAGAAAATGTAAATAACACAAGGTTAATATCAAGTACATAAAAAAAAATAACATAGCAGAAAATTAAATCAAACGGACTTCACCAAATAATATTCATCTACGTTTGATATTTAAATAGTATAATAGAAAAATGTTTTGTCATAATGAGTTCTCGTATTCTGGAGCTGTATCACATCAGTCAAGATTTTTTTTTTTTTTTTTTTTTTTTTTTTTTTTTTCCCCTCTTCTTGTAAAACTTCCAATTTTTGGATTGTATTTCTTCTAAATTCTTCCTGGCATCTTTTCTTTGTAAATCTGTTTTTCTTCCATATTTGTAAAAGTGTAAGACTGGATTTTCAGACAATACTTTCTTTAACTTTTCGAATGCTTCTTTGTTGTGTTGCAAAAACAAATTGATTTTCTTTCCGTGTGAGGACGCTTAACAGTTTCGCAATTTTCGATTAGAGCAGTGTGCCAATCCTGCTTTCACTATTGCATGTCACACAGACCCTGAACCAGAAGTTATGGTCTGGGGTGCCATTTCCCTTGATAGCCTGACCCCTTTGGTCATCATTAGAGGCACACTTACAGCACAGAGGTACGTCAACGACATTCTGAGACCTGTTTTGCTACCATTCCTCTTGCAGTACCCTGGCCTTATTTTTTCAGCAAGATAATGCTAGACCACATACAGCACATTTTGCTATGAACTGTCTTACAGCTTGTCAAACACTTTTTTGACCAGACAGATCTCTCTCAAATCGAGCATGTCTGGTATATGATGGGAAGGCGACTGCATCTACCAGGGAATGTTGATGACCTAGCCCAAGAATCGGAGCAAATTTGATAAGAAATACTGCAGGAGACCATCAGGGAGCTTTATCACTCTACGCCATGTCATGTGGCAGCTTGCATCCAGGCTAGAGATGGGTCAACACCTTATTGAGCTCGTTATTTTGTAACCTTATTGAGTTCATAACTATGTAACTCTGAAATAAATCATTCCAATTTTTTTTTGAAATTTTAATCATTTTCTATTCTGTGCATAATTTTCCTATCCGTAAATTTTTGTCTCCTTTGGACAACTCCTTCATGGTACATCATTTTTTTTTCCCTTTTAGAGTGTGTGTATATATAGGTACAGTACATTTCTTTTTATAATTAACTTATCTACAAGGGGGGTGTACTTTTTTATGTATTTTACATCATATATAAGTATGATGCAAAATATATTTTAAAAAGGACCAAAAACCGATGTATATAAGCTAAATATAAAATGAAATTTATCATGTGTGTGTGTTTATATACAATAAATATTCTATCTCTTTTTTTTTCCCCCAATTTTATATTTTATTTTCTGAATATTTTGCAGTCATAGTCCAAGTTATGGGTTTATAAAGAGCTATTTTAATGTTATATATAAGAAAACAAATATCTAAAAAATCTATTTATTCTGCTTATTAGTATTCTACGGAAAATCCGATATTGAAGGAAATGCATAAATCTTATATTTTTAAAAAGCTCTTTAATAGTATCTTGAATTCTATCAAATGACATAGTTGGCTTGTTTTGACACTTAGTTTTTATTATTTTCGAAGAAATTTAGCTTACTTATTCTCATTCAAGCATTATTTACATTAAACATTGAATAAAACTTCTAAATATTTTTTACTTAACACAAATATTTGTTGTATATAAATACACTTTATTTTAGTTAAGGATTTATAGTTATATTTTATATACTCTTATTAATTTTACTTCAGTTTGAGAATTTTCTGCTTGAGTATTTGTGTAATTTCTGTGCTTATGTTTATAATTTTACTTAAGAAATTGTCAGTTTTTAGGTAGCTTTCATTTCCAGTTTTTATTACTTTTCATGACTGTATATATTTTCTTTGTTTTTCAGCTGAATCTTATGTAGCAGTTTATGCACAACCAGGTATTTTCTATTAATAACTTTATTTGTGTGTGTTTATGCATTTTTTATATATAATTTGTATTTATTTTTCTTTATTTTTAATTTTATATTATTAATTTTATGGATCGTATTTTATATTCTATAAGTCAATTGTATTATTATTAATTAAACACCATGCTGAAAATGAAGGAGAATATACCATAAATTGTCAAACTGTCATCGTTAGAAAATTTATTATATTTGTAATAAATAATTATTTAGTTTGGAGAGCTTGTTTGGAGTTTAAGATACAAAAACTTTGTGTGATTTTGATCCTAATAAATACAATTAATCTTATAAATTTCTTCATCCAATTAAAATTTGAGTTGTCTTAAAAGTGTCATAACTTTAATGTATTGTTATATTATGTATATTTATAAAGTTTTCATTTCTGACCTGTGAATTCTCGTTACATGATATATTTATATTTTATGTGTTGTAGAAGAGTGTTAATTAATAACAAATAGTATAGTTTTTTTAGGTTTATGCTTATTTATAAGTATTTTTTTGTATTGAAATAATAATAAAAAAAGTTTTGCTCAATTTAATGCAAAACTAATTTAAAGTCAATTATATATACTTTTGTCAATGAAATCTAAATATATTTTAAAGATGTATGTCATCATGTTCTTACTCATGCACTTTTCTTTGCAAATTTAAATAACTGTTGTACTCAATTACAATTACAAAAGTTTTGTTTTATAGAAGCCATTTTCTATTTGCATTTTAATTTTGAAGATTGGGCTACTTTCTTTTTAAATCTTCATTTCTGAGATGCTGTCAACATTTTCTAATTTATTTGAATTTGAATGAAACTTAGTTTATTAGTTTTTTTCGCATCAAAGTGACAAAGTTTAATTATTTAACATTGACCTTAAATTTGTAAGTTAAAAAATTAGATTAGTTAGTTTTTCTGCTTCTGGAAATTTCTGATCATTTCGATAATTTGTGTGGGAAAAGATTTTCATTTATAATTTGATTTACAAACTATTCAACAAATTCAATATTTACTTTAGACTTGTTTTTTAATTTTTCTTCTCAAAAAGATTTTTATGTAGTTTGAAATTTTTTGTAAGAATTATCATAAACTAAAATCTTATATTTAAAAAAAAAACCATTTCTTTCAGATTTGGATGAAGAATGCAATTTCATTCCTTCTGAAAGTAAGTACACGTTTTTAAAAAGTTGGCACACTTAGGGTTGTCTTATTATTTAAAAATCTTTAATATTAACTGATAATATCACTTAAATTATATGTTTGGATTATTTATTGTGATGAATGTGAAAGCTTTTATGGGAAGTTAAAAATAATTTTTGTATCAAAAGTACTTTTGAAATTTTCTTATTTCCTCATATTTTTCTCTACTTTCTTAAAAATTGTAATGCAAAAAAAATTTAAAAATTGTTTTGCTATTCCATATTTCCCTGTGAAAAGGATTTAATTCTTGATGAAAATTTTTTTAATATATTATTCTTATGTTTTGTAAGTATGCAACTGATTAAAATTATTAGTATGAACAGATGCTCACAAGTAATATTATGGGATACTTATCTTGAACTACTCAATATTGGATTTGTTTAAATATGAAAGTTTATTCAAATAATATTTATGAAACAGAGGGTATGTTAATTGATTTTGGTAGCATTTTACACTATGCTTCTTATTTTTAATGTAAATTCATAACATTATTTATATGAATTTAGTAAACAACATTCATCCATCATTGATTATTCATTGATAAGTTGGAAAAAAAGATGTTTTTACTTAAATTTCATAACAAGATACTCTCATTTATTTAGAAATTGGGTATATTGTACTGATAAATAAGGAATTCCTTTTGAATTGTGTTTGGAAGAGTGCAATTTTGAATAATATATTCTGTATTGTTTAATTTAACTAGCATTTGAGTTTCAGAAAAAATGAAATAATAGCATTAATGATTTTTCTAACAATATAAAGTGGTTCAGATATATATAATTATTAAAGTAATTCAAATATCTTATTTTGTTCATTAATTTGCAGAGTTTGAGATTAATTATTGTAATAGATCAGAAAAAAATTATATTAATCGTTGTCAGCTGTTAAGATGTATATTTTTATTTCTTTGTTGAAAGTACTTTTTAACTGAAATCAATGAAATAAAAACTTCTCATAATTTTTCAAAAGTAATAATCTTCCTAAGTTGACTTACTTTTCATAAACGTAACTTGTATTATATTCTTATGTGGATCATTCTTATTCTATTTCTGTTGCCAATGTGACTGTAACACGCAATTTATTTGACATTAATTTCATCTGTATATCTTGACCATTTATATCCTGTCTGTATGAGAAGTTGAACTGTGGATTGGACTCCATAGTTTATTATTCTGATGTTTACCATTTCCAATTAATTTTTATTCCCTTATATTAAATTATATTGTTCAAACCAAAAAAATTTATATATATAAAAGCATTGCAATGATTAACATATTTTACAATTACTGAAAGTATGTACTATTTTTAAGAAATGGAAATTAGCAATATGAAATTATCCTAGTACATATTAAAAATTCAAATTGAATTAGAAGCTTCTTGCATTTGATAATTCAGTTGAAATTATTTGTTACAAGAAATTTTTCGTTTGAGTTGTATTGCTAGAATTTAAAAGGAAAGATCTATTTTCATTTACCTTTGCAATAAGAACAAGAAACAGATTTTGATTCCTCTCACCCTTTTTCAAATGGAACAGAAAATAGTTAATAAGTATTGTGTTTATGTTATGTCAAGCATTCTTAAAAATTATATTAAAAATCAAAATTTGTATAGGAATAAATACTTCGGGTCTGTCGGATGTTTTGACCACTTTGTTCCAATCCCTTGATTGTATCAATGAGTAAAAAATTAAGCAGAATGAAATTAATATCAAGCAAAGAAATTTTCATCTGATAAAAAAAACAGTGATACAAATATATAATTGCTTTTTTTTTTTTTTTTTTTTTCCATATCAAAATTGATCGATTTATTTTCGTTTAATACAATTCATATGTTGCTTTTAATATACTGCTCCTAAAGTCTAATATGTAAAAATATGAAAAATATTCAAATTATTTAAATATTAAAAGTACTGAAATAGCTTCCATTCTGTATGTAAAATTTTATGTCATCATTAATATCGCATTTAAGTTTAAATTATTTTTTATCTCATTGAGAATAACTTTTGGAGAAATGTGTGGATTCAGATTATAGTAAACAGATAGTTCTTGCATTAACAGTTCCTATATATTTTGAGTTTTTCTAATCTTAAGAATTTTTAGTATTAAGGTATCTTTAATTTTTTGGTATTAAAAGTGAATTATGTAACATGAATAACTTTTTCGAATATTGATTGAAAATATAAAATGTGTATTATTGTATTCATTTATAAATTTTTAGGTTTTATAAATCATAACTACAATTCATTATTTTATTGAAAAATGAAGGATTTTGACCTAGCTTCTGCTACATTTTGTTTTCCCCCTATGTGTCAATTTTGATATTAATTTATATTTATTTTATCATTACTATATGAAGCATTTTATTATTGACCTATTTCATTTTAGAAAAAACTATCAATAGCTGTTACAGAATTACCCGTGAGTATTTTTTATTTGGGCTCATTTTATTCTTTATAATAACATAAAGAACTAAAAATAAGCATAACTTTTTAAAGAAATGTATTTTTTATGTTTTTTGCAATTGTAAAAATATGTATCTTCAAAAATTTCAATGCTTAAAGATTACTTAATGCTTAGAGCAAGTTTTAATTTTTAGGAAACTTTTTATATTCCAGACAACAATGTTCAAAAAAAAATTTTTTTTTTTTTTTTTTGGTTAATTATGAGAATTTGATCTTCACTAAGTTAAAGTTTAAATTATTTTTATTCTATTAATATTGCTGTGTTTTGATTACATGTTATAAGCATTATACTTTTTTTTTTCTTCTTTTGAATGTTTGTTTTTTAGTGGTACTAAAACTTGTCTTCAAATAGTTTCTAATATCATCTCAAACCTGTCATTAAACTAGACTTTCTCTGCTTGAATAAAAAAAAAAAGTAAATAGGAGAAGCAATGATGATTTATCAATAAAAATTCAGTGTTAATAATATTAAATGATTAATCATAAATAATATAAATTGAAAATTTAATGAATTAATATGAACAACTTTTTTTACCATATCTTTGAGTAGAAAAATGCATTTAAAAAAAGTGTGTTATGCATGTATATTTACATGAATTGAAATATTTTTTTTAAAAAAATAGTTTGAAAAATTTTGTATTAAGATAAAAAACATTTAATAAATTTATTTAAAGCAATAAATTTTATTTTCAATAAGGCTTTTGTTATTTTATGTATAATGATTCTTATTTTTAAAATAGGACCAAAAGAAATTTGCACGATTGAGCTGTTAGATGCTTGGCAAAAGTTGATCAGAAATTGTAGTCTTGAACGTCTGGCTAGAAGAGGCTTCAATGTGGGAGATCACGTATATAAACATACCATGCAAATGTAAAGTCTATTTTTGATAAATATAATCAAGGCTTGATTTGAGGGAAAATATGCAAAATTCCTACAGTCCTAGAATTTCATTACTGAAAGGAATAGATCAGAATAATATTTACAAAATACAGTAGCAATGTAAAAAGTATAATTGTGTTAACAAATATTTTTAATTTCTTTCATTCTGTAAGTGGTAAGTCATTAACTATAAGTGGTTGTATTTTAGAATATTCCAGTGTACCTATAATTTTAGAAATCAACCCTTGAATGTTATAATTTTTTAGAAATGAACTTTATATATCTATATATAATATCTACTTTTTTTGTATTTATCCCATATTTTTCAAATTTTATCAAAATTACTTGCTTTAAAAGTTAATAAATGCAATTAAAAATTGACTGTTATATATCAATGATAAATTAAGTTTCATTTCATGAAATTAGATGCATCTGTGGAAAATTAAACCTCAACATCATGAATGATTCAAAACTGCTTAAAATATTTATGAGGAATAAATATTATAAATTAGAGTAATTTGAAAATTACAAATGGAAGAACATATTTTCATAGCCTAATGTAAAATACAAAGAGCATCCTTTTTTGAGTAACCAAGGTATAGAATCTAAGTACTTGACACAGTTCTTGCACCTGATAGTTATAAATGTTTCTGGTTATATTATTGGATAGCATTCTATTGTTCCACATACAAGTAATAGTCATTTGTGATTGAGAATAAGAGAGAAACGGACATCCAGTCATATATCAGTCTTTTGATAATAGATATAATAACTATTCCCATGACAGAAGGTGTACTCTTTTTAGAGTTTGTCAGACTACTGAGACAGTGTGGCAACAAATGTTTTTACATTGAAATAGATTTTCATTCCACGTATTCCATACAAAATATCCTAATGAATGACATTCTGATATACCTTTCTGCATTCTAGATCATCAGTATAATGAAGAAGATTCTGGTATAATTGAAAATCCTTATCAAAATTGGAATGTCTAATGTATTTAGTCTGAGAGTATGTGACAATCATTCATTTGAATCTTTGCCTGAATCATATTATCTAAAGCATCAAAATTAAACTCCCACCAAATAACTCAAAAATTTTCTGTTCTGTTCACCATTCTGACTTTATATGGAACATTGATTTAACAATAAAAATGAAAAAGTGGCTATTAACAGAATATCTTGAACCATGGCTACTTATCGAAAATTATTTTTAATCATTCATATTATTTTGTAGAAACTTGATATAGCTCTAGTTTGTTCTGTCATTTCATTCTGAGTTACATTAATTATTCTTCAGATATACCAATCTTGCTAGTAGGTTGGAATTTTCAAAGTACCAGATATTTTTCATTATCATTTTGAAGACCATTGCCATCAAAAATTGCTTATGGTTGAAACTTTTCATTGCATCCTTTCTGTAATTTTGAGGAAATGCACTCACTTTCTGGAAAGACAACTATTTGATTTTGATCAAAATCATTTGATTATGAATTATCTTTCCATCAAAGTTTTTCATATTTTTTCAGCTAATACTTTCTTAAACTTTTACATCAATTTATTTTGCATGGACATATAGGTATATTTTCTAAGGTAGTTCATAATTTACTGTGCTTCTTATATTGATTATGAATTCAAAAATGTAAAAAATAGTTTATTGTGCATATTTCTTAATTTAACTATAGTTGAAATGCTGCTTAAAATAGTTTTCTTAAAAACATGTTAATAAACATTTATGGTGTTAACTTAAACATTTTTATTACAAACTTAAGCTTAAGGAATGATATTTGTTATGTACTTTCAACCAGAAAAGCATATTATATTACTAACATTAGTTTTTATTCTCAAACATAATGTACAATTCCCTTTTTAAATTTTGCAAAATAACTAATTTTTATTATGTTATTTTCAGTTTACGAGCAACTGTGGCTGTGTGTCTTCGAGTAGTAGGTGATACAGCTTGTCGTAACAGTAATTCTGACTTAATTAATTTGGTCTTTGAAAGTGACGTGATAATTTTTGGAAAAATTACAGACCTTGATAGTCAACACAAATGTAAGTTTTTTATAAAAAAAAATATTAAGTTTTTAAGGACACATACAAATGAAATTTAATTTCAATAAACAATATATTATTTTTATAACAATAACTATAAATAATTTTTAAAAAGTACTGTAAAAGTGTGTTGCTTTATAGTATGTTTATGTTCATAATTCAAGGTGAATAGTGTGGTCGCGCTAGCCTGTTGGTCATGGTCACAAACTCGTGGCCAGTGTTGCATCTGTTGAATTGTGGAATTTGAACCCTGATACCGCCGAAGACCCGCAATCCAGTGGGGCTGATGCATGTCCCAAGTCATTCCATTGCTATGGTCTAGAAGTTTGGAAAGGGGAGTACTAACTCAAGTGTCATCCTTGTCGCTTGGCTGAGATTCAAAATTATGAGGTTCATCACCACCTCATAATTTATGAGGTTCCCCCTTGTGACGCCTCTGAGTGTGATGTTAATAAAACTGTCATTCAAGATGAATGGTGATATTTGTTTGAAACCTTTCTCCTCTAAAGTCTCCATAAAACAAAAAGTATCAACCATATGCTTTTGAAGTCATACATTTTCTTGAGACTCCTTATATTTTTCTTTAAGATTTCATGATTTCTACTTTTTCTTTTTTTATCATAGGCCATGGCAATCAAGTAGTCATGATTGCAAGCTCTTGGCTGCTGTTACTTCTTTTGAATTCTGATGCCATTGGGAACCAGTTGAGTAATGGGACTTGGGTACTTTAAATCTGTTGAGCTGGGTGCTAGCTCAGTTATCACCCTCATCACTTGAGTGAGGTTCAAAATTAAGAAGTCTATTGCTGATAGCCCCCGTGAAGCTTCTAAGTGTGACATTAAAAAGCAATCAATAATAAAGTTTCATCACCTGACAATTGTTTAGAAAATTTCACTTGTTTTCCTTTATTTCCTCATAATAAGAAAAAGAAGGGTTAAGCTGCCTCTAATCATTCATATAATTTTATTGCATAATAAACTTTTCCCACTGCCTATTTCTTATGGATCTTGTATTTTTAAACTGCAATTAGATTATTGTCGATATCTGTCGATATCTGATCTGATATTCCATTTTCTGCATTTCTTGCCTGTACAAAAACTTTGAGCCACAACAAAATTAATGTACCAGCCATTGCCACCATATTTATTTAATAATTATGCAGTATTACATGAAACACTTTATATTCTCTGAGTTGTAAAAGCTCATATTTATTTTACTTGGGTTTGCGGAAAGATAACATGGAAATAATGCATAAAATAATTTTTCATCTGTAAAAGGTTTAATTATTTATGTTTTATGTCTTCCATTTTCATATTTAAGTAAACATTTTCGCTATTCATATATTTAGTAATCAATTTCTCTCGTTTCTATAGATTTCTCCCCTCCCCCTTCCCCTCTTTTTTAATATAAAATTTTAAGTTACTATTGTTAAATTTTAAGTTACTATAAAAGTTTTAAGATTACTATTGTTTGATAAAAAAAAAAATAGCTATCTGAATTGACTGTCATCATGAACTTTTTATTATTCTTGTGAGTACATTGTTCCTTTTATTTAAAGCAATGTATTCATACTAAAAATAAGCCACAATTATAACATTTCAAAATATTTTGCCACATCTACATATGAATAAGCAGAAGATTTGCTTTCTATAAAGTTTTTGTAGTGATGTATGTGAATTAATACAAAACTATAATAAAAGTAAATTTATTTGCATAAGTAAAGAAAAGTATAATCTTTTTCTCCTGAATATAGGGGATACTCCTTACGAGTTAAAACAGTGTATACTTCTCAGTGATAAGGAAAAAATAAATTTTTGTTGCCCTGGATTGTATGATATTTTAGAAAATGTTGTTGTTCATGGACATACTAATGTAACTTTCCAAATGTGAGTATTATTTTTATTGTAATGTTTTTAAAAAAATAAGTTTTAAATTACAACCCATTTATGTATTTTTTTCCATTTAACAATTTTAAATTTCTTGTTTTTAAACTAAATGTTCAACATTGTGCATATTGGAATATCATTTAGCCAGTTCAATCTTAACTTTCTATTACCTTTTTTTATATACATTTGTGCTATTTATAGGAAGAGTTTTTCATGTAAAGAAATCAACAAATTGCCTAATTCTAGAAGGTTGTATGTATAATTATCATGTTGTTGAAAAATAACAAAAGGTATATGTGTATTATATGAAAAAGATATATAGCTTCTTACTCATCTAGAATAATTTATTTCTTTAAAAATATTTATTAAATAGAATTATGCCAAGAGAATATGACATAAACATAACATATTTATTACTATTGTATACCTAATTTTTTTTTTTTCTTTTGTCAAAAATGTATGAATTCATATGAATTTTTCTATTTTTCTTTTCTATCTTACATGTTTAATAGCATCTTATTACATTGTCAAAGTTTGGAATAAAATTTAGAAATTATTTTAGTTTCCTGATAACTTAAGACATTTTCATGAATTACTATTAATTCATTTTGCTTACTGAAAATTGTTCTACATCAAAAGTTTGTCGCAGTTTCATTTATTTATATTTGAATAATATTAACAAAATTATAATCACTGCATTATTGTTTTCAAATTTATTAATTCAGTACATTTTTAAATCGACTTCCATAAAGTATTATTTATGAACTAGGTTATAAGTTATAATCATACTAAATATCTTTAAAAGAAAAAAAATATTCCCATTCTTAAATTGTTTGATCATAATAGCTTTCATACTTCATTATTTCTCTTCACGGGATATACATCTTATTTCCTTCCCCAGTTAATTTTCTGTGGTTTTTTATTTATTTTTTATGTCATGTACATAAACAACTTATTTTCCTTTATACGAGTTATGTCCATCTAAATTTTACTTTTATAACTTCCAAAATACTTATTTAAAGAGAATTTTGAAAAAGTTGCAAAATTAGAATTATCTAATAATTTTAATTTATTGTTACTTTGAAATATATAAATAATAAAATCTCTAAGTTAACCAAGATCTTAATTATCTCATCAACATTTAGAAGAATTCTAATTATGGAATTGGGCTGATGTAATAATTTATTTACTTATTTATTTTTATACATAAAAAAATGTCCATGATCTATTAGGAAAACTCATTAAAACCATGTTCAAACTGCCATTGAAAACTAATGCTTTTACTGTTTTTTCATGGTTTAATCATTATTTCCCTTAAGAGACAGAAAATCTGACTTGGTTAGTTTTGTATTTGGTACTAAGGTAAATGATAGAAGTCAGTTTTTATCTATGGTTATACATTACTCTATATTTGGAAAATTTTTCTTTAGAAATCACCCATGTGGTAACTGGTGTGAAAGAATAGTCCCACTGCAGCTCATGTATGTCGTAAGAGGCGACTAAATTGGAACCCAGTGTCCAGGATTATAGTCGGGCATTATAGCAGGAGACTGGTTCTCCAGATAGGAGGACCTTAGGGGCTTGCCTTCATTATGCAAGTATGGGTATCATGACCCCAATTCACCCTTGTGGTCTTTTTCTTTCCCATGGGGTTCATTGTCTTTGGACAGGCCCTCTGGCTACCCTAATGATACTTCTCTATTTTTGACTCTACTTCTTATCAACCAATTTTTATATTTTTTCAAACATCTAGATCACAGCTGTACTTTATTTTGTGTAGTATGGTCCACATCTGATTATTGTGCCAGTAAAGTACTTTGACTAAAACTTGCTTGTCATTTTTCAAGTGTTTAGACCAGAGCTTTACCTTGCTTGGTACAGCATAGTCACATCTGGCTCTTGCACCATTATAATACTATCACTCACTTACTCATTCTCTTTAGAAATAAATTTCTGTTGTAATAGTTATGACAGTCTGGTCTAGTTTTAATTTTTGTGGTAAACGGGGTAGTTTTAAGTTGTTTAGTCTTAACTTTCTTTATCTATATCCACTTCATTTTAAGAAATATATCTATACCTAAACTATAGCATTATCGGTAGGAAAATGCTGCAACATTGACATATGATGACTTTTATTATCACAATATATGTACTACTTTGTGGCTATAACTGTATGCTGTATATATCTTCTGCTATATTTGAATTTCAAAAAAGTTTTTTTTTTTAACTTTATATGGTAAAATAAGACTGAGTTTTATTGAGTTCATCTAAATTTTAGAACACAATGTGATGTATGAATATGTATTATAAATTCATGAACTCAGAGGAATCTTGGTAATAGTTTGTTGTATATGAAAAAATATTCAGATTTTGCTTCTAATTCTTTTAATAAAAATAAAGACATTCTTAAAAGGATACAAATGATTTAAAATGTACATACTTTGAACAAGCTATGCTTTTTTTTCTCCAGTTAGGGTCACATTATTTCAAAAACAAAATGTATGAAACATCATATGCATTCTCTTTATTCAAAGATAAGTTTAACTGAACATATTTTTCTTAATTCTAAGACTTGGCTGCAACTTAGATTAAAGTTCACATTAAAATAAATCTTTTCAAACTGTGTTAAAGATTTGAATGTTTGAGTTATCAAACATGTAAACATAATTCAAACATAAAATAAATTATATGTAATTAAAAAGTGAAATATATATAATTCCCACATATACGGTTAAAAAGTAAAAGTCATTATTTATATCTATCTCTAAGTATAAAATGGACTAAGAGATATTTAGTTAAAGTTATATTCTTATTGCAGTATGTTCAATCAGCTATCATACTATTTATGATTCAGTTCAAAATAGAAGGATAGGTTTTTCTCTCTTTGTTGATTATTATCCTTGATCTCATATTTTGTAAATTCCTTGATTTAATTTTTTTGTCATAGTCCTTTCAAGTACTGCATTAACCTTATTAGTGCCAAAAGAGGATATATCATTTTTCATAATACATAGGGAAAATACCAATGATGATATATTATTGCATTTGATACTGCACATTAAAATTTGCATCGTGAGAGAGCTCTTTCTCAAAAAAAATTTATAAAATGTTATAATTTCTTTGCAATAGTATTGAATTAATTGTTTATGGATTTAACATTTTGTTAATTCCATGCTGGTTAGTGCTGAAATTGCATGTTCAATAAGATAAAAATTTGACTCTGCTTGGTTTTTTATACCATACTCGCATGATTTAAATGCCTATTAGCACAGAATATCTCCATTTTTTTCATGAAAGAATCTTGCATCGATGTGACGAGAGTTAAATTTTTTAGTCTTTTCTCAGACTTTGTGAAGATCCTGTCTATTTTTTATTTGTCAGTGTTCGAAAAACATCATTTTTGTTGTTGGTATTGTTTTATATCTTAATCAAACATTCTTGTTTTTGAAACACTTACAATTAATAGCAGAGAATTTTCGAATTTCTGACTGTCAATTCAACTTTTCAAATTGGTATGGTATTCTTTACATGGAAACAATTATTTTGATTGGTACTAAAAGAGTTATATATGTGTGTGTGTGTATAATTTCATTTATTGGTAGCTCAGACAAAGGAATGAAAAATAAATTCCCTCTTACATGAATAGGAAAACCCATTATTTAATATATTGAAATTTTATTTGGCATTGCATTCCAGGGTTGGAATATTTTCTGAAAAGAAATTAGATGGATCAAAATTTTAGTTTCATAAAAAAAAAAGAAAGAAAGAAACAGTTTTGAATTCCAAATCAAAATTATTTCACTCCCCAAATATATGCAGATATATAAATTAAAAGTAACTTCAAATGTGGAATTGTACTGAATATGAATTTCATTGTTGATGGAATTATGGTGTTGCAATTTCGTTTCATAGGTGATATTAATAAATATTTTGATACTGCATGATAAAATACTACATAATATTTGTTGGAACTATATATATTTTCAAATTTTCCAGAGACAAATTTCGAGACATGTCATGCTTACTACATTTGATGGAACACTGTGAATCAAATGACCTTCAAGCTTTGGAAGAGATCTTATATTCTATTTTTGGTGTTTGCATCAAAATGACTGAAAGTAATGCTGGAGGCTGTGTTAATGATATAATAGGTTTGTAAAGTTTTTTTATTTTTATGTTTTTTTCCTTAAACCTTAATCTCTCTGAGAATTTAGATCAGTGATTTCCATTTTTTCCCCCTTATTTTTTAATTATTTATGGTTATCCTTTCCTCTTTTAAATTCAGTTTCATACTACATAAAGTTTTATTCCTTAATGTAATTAGATAATCAAATGACTTGATCTGTTAGCGTTTGTTATTCACATTTTTCAATTTATTCCAGGTGTTATTGTTTTTTATAATAGCAGTTAAATGTAAGAGTAAAACAAAAACAAAAATTCTTTTTTATAACATTTGATAAAAGGGCGTGACAATTACCTATTTTAATATAAAAATCTTTGAAAAGGACTCCTAATAGTTGAGAAAATCCTTCAAGATCTATTTCAGATATTCGAGATTTTTAAGTTCATATTTAGTTTAAAACTTATTCAACCTTAAATTATGAGGTACATCAGGAATATTTCAATATTTACTCATAGTGTATACATAAGATAAGAAAAAAAAATTGATGAACTTTATGTTCATGAAAGGTAGCACATGTTTTATTATTTAATCACTGAATTGTTAGTGCTTTACTTTCACTACTTCGATATATTCTTGGCTTTTCTTTTTCTTCTATGTAAATATTAATTATATTAATTTTTCTTTTTCATTGATTAGATTTCAAATCAGCTATCTTCACTATTCAACCTAAAAAAACATTGTTTGAATGATAACTTTAGTTATAATACAACTTTTTTCAATGACTCAATAAAAGTACAATGCATCTGAGGCATTTTAGTGGTATTTTCTACCATTATTAACATTAATTTTGTGTTCCCTCAATATGTCTACTACTTACTCCACAAATATGTGCATCTGAGGGTGAAAACCACTAACTTAAATTCATACCTTTTATTCCTATCTTTATTCATACTTTTTTCATTTTCTTAAAGTAAACAAGATATTTTAGAAATCATATATATATATATATATATATATATATATGATTTTAATGAAATATTAAAAGTTTAGATAAACATGCAATTTTGAACTTTCAAAAGCTGAACAATTACTTATGATTCTGCCTTCAAGTCACTAATAAGTGAATAAACTCTTCCTTTTATAAAATATTTCATTTACGATGTTCAAATAATTATTGAGAAATTTGGAAACTATGTTGATGGCATTATTGCTTATTTTAATTATAGAACACTAAATTTAAAATTATTTTACGCAGACTCTTTCTATTATGCTCGCTGGTTACCTACATCTCTTGTCTACGCACTGACGCCATTACAGTCTGATTCTTCATTGTATACATTGTTTACTGAGTGTTTAAGATGCCTCCGACAATCGTGAGTCCCGCTGATTGGGAAGTACGGGCTGTTATACGATTTCTTAGTGCTAAAAGCGTAAAACCGATCGATATTCATCGTGAGATCTGTGAAGTTTACGGACAAAACATTATGAGTGATGGAATGGTAAGGAAATGGGTGAGAGCATTTAAAGATGGCCGCACAAATGTGTATGATGAAGAACGGAGTGGCGTCCTTCGGTCGTTAATGAAGATTTGGTGCAGAAAGTGGGTGAAAAGGTGAGAGAAAACAGACGCTTTACAATTTCATCATTGTCCAACTGCTTTCCTCAATGTTCTCGTAGTTTTTGTATCGCATTGTGACCGAGAACTTGAATTACCGGAAATTGTGTTCACGTTGGGTTCCAAAAATGTTGACGGATTTGCACAAAAACCAACATTTAGGCAGTGCATTGACTTTCCTTGAGCGGTACCGCAATGAAGGTGAAGATTTTTTAGACCAAATTGTTACTGGTGACGAAACATGGGTGGCCTACGTCACACCAGAATCGAAACAACAATCTATGGAATGGCGACATTCATCATCACCCAAAAGAGTGAAGTTTAAACAAACAATTTCTGCCCGGAAAATCATGTGCACAGTTTTTTGGGACAGAAAAGGAGTATTGCTAGTGGAGTTTCTGCCTCGTAATGAGACAATCAATGCAGCGGCTTATTGTGAGACATTGAACAATCTGCGTCATGCAATCCAGAACAAAAGACGTGGCAAGTTGAGTAAGGGTATCGTTTTGCTGCATGACAATGCCTGTCCACATGTGGCTAATCAGACTAAAGATCTCATCAAATCTTTTAAAAGGGGAACTCTAGATCATCCTCCATACAGCCCTGATCTGGCGCCCAGCGACTACCATTTGTTCCTGCACTTGAAGAAACACCTGGGCGGTCAGCGTCTTCAAGACGATAACGAAGTCAAAACATTTGTGATACAGTGGTTAACAAGTCAGGCAGCAGAATTTTATGAGGAGGGTATTCAAAAACTGGTGCCACGTTATGACAAGTGCCTCAGTATTCACGGAAATTATGTAGAAAAGTAGATTAAGGTACAGGCTTTCATGTAAAAATAAAATTATTGCGGTATCTTTGCACGTCTTTTTTTAATTTCAAAACGGTACTTACTTAAAAAACATGCCTCGTATATATATATGTATGTATGTATATATATATGTATGTGTATATATGTGTGTGCGTGTGTGTGTGCGTGTGTGTGTGTGTGTGTGTGTGAATATATATATGAATGTATATATATATAAAACTTATTTTTTTGGAATATGTTTCTGGAATAACAGTATCACAGGGCTTAATTTTAAAAAATTATAACCTTGTACAATATATTGCAAAATTAGTTGGATCAAGAAATATATTTCAAAAGTAAATAGGATATGAAATGTATCACAAATGCATTAGAACACAATAATTATGATATAAATTAAATACTTTAGATTACTCTTTTATATCTAATTTGGCTATTCATCGTGACCAGATAGGAATTTCAATTTGGGCTGTTGTGTTTTGATGTATTGGGCTTGAATTTGATAATTTTGAATATTTATGCATATGTATTTAATATTTATATACATTTATACAATAATTTGAATTTCTTTCTTTGGGTATCATTTGACTGTTATTTAGCAAAATATTTTTTGAAAAATTATATTTTAGAAGTATGAATCTAAAATTTTCTTTTTGAATGTAAAGTACTTGTTTTGAATTTTACTTTTATTGTTCTTTAATTATTGTATTATATTATAATCCATTTGATTTGAATGAGGTTTTCTTATATTTTTAAAGTCTTAGATGGTTTCTTTATTTTGTATGACTGGATTTCTTATCCTTATGAAGCATTTCAGATAAATATGTATACTTATTCTAAAGTAATAGAATCATGAAATCAATTACAAAAATATAAGGTACTTGTTTGAATAGATACCAAACTGAATTATGTATTGTAAGATATTCTAAGTAATATAACATAAAATGAATCACTGAAAAGTTACAATCTGGCACACTGCTAATGTGTAGTGTGTGAATGCATGGTATCCCCAGACACATTAAAAACTTATAACATTAGGTATTGGTATTATTTTTGCTGCGAAAAGATAATTTTTTTTATTAATTATTTTTAATAGCATAGTTTTTAATCCAGAAATCAAAAATATATGTAAGTACTTTTATTTTCGTTCCTGTCAAAACATGATTGTTATACACAAGTCAAAAATTGGAATATTAAGTATTATTTGTCAATTAGATGGATATAAGATTTTTTTTTTTACTGAAATTAATGTAAATCTTGGTATTTATGGATAACATTTCAGTTTAATGTAATATTTAATTTCTTTTTTCAGAAAATAAATATTGTATTGATTCTGATGTTAATGAATTTATTCAGCAAATGAATCATTGTTTGGAGCAGTCATGTAATTTACAGGAGTTTCCAACATTTTCATTTAAGAGGTATGTTTCAATTAAGAGGTTTGCATTATATATTCATATTTTATACATTCTAATGTAAGTTCTTTCAAAATTATCCTAACAGTGTACTTTAGCTACACAGTAAAGATTCAAACTAGAAAAATTTCAGAATTTCTATTTTAAAAGTAAGCTATGTTTTATATTAATCCACATTGTGAAATATTCATTTGTTTTCCCTATGCAAGGATCCATGAGTT
The DNA here is from genome assembly GCA_019974015.1 of Nephila pilipes. NCBI lineage: Eukaryota > Metazoa > Arthropoda > Arachnida > Araneae > Nephilidae > Nephila > Nephila pilipes. Next base: position 356,611 of record BMAW01093163.1, read on the forward strand.
TATATGAAACAGCTATTTACTTTATTTATTCAATATAATGGTTCCTGCTGCTATTTTATTTAGTTTTATGTGTGCATGAAACATGTATTTTATGGGGGGAAATGCAAAAAGGAGAGCCCGGTTGGGAGAGTTCAGTTTATTATCAATGCTCTATCTAGAAAATAGATTGATTTCTGAAAAAGGTTATAACCTATGCTGTATAATGAACTCTTAATGTGTATTTAAGAAAATATATTTTCTGTACCAACTGTATTTTATTGTTCCTCATTTTTGTATGAGTGTTCAAATGTTAGTCCAATTAAGTGTTTTTTTCTTAATTATTCTAAATTTGACTGTTATTTTTAATTATTTATTTTTAGATCTTGTGATTCCTTTCTGATGTACATTTCAATAATCTTTGTCACTTAAAAAAATACTTTAATGTATTTTAGGAAATGTAATATGATTCAGCAATGTATGAGTTCATGCCCAGTAAACTGCATATTCTCCAAATGGGAAGTTTTTCATGATGTGTTAAGTTTTCTTGTCAATTCAATATCTGAAGGTAAAGATTTATTTACTCATTTCAGATTTGCTATAAATTTTAAAGATATTTTTTTACTTGAAAGTAAATGAAATATTTTATGTAGGTTGTAGTGAAGATTGTGCTCAACAGTTATCCATGGAGAATATTAAAACTTGTGCTCAGAATCTTATATCCATAACATCAACCTTGCACGATACAAGATTAGGAATGATTAAGGGGTAAAAAAATTTTTTCTCTCAAACTGAATTTCTAATAAACATTCATTGTAACAATTTAAAAGGGAGTTTATTTTGCTGTAAATATTCTACTTTTTTATTTTTGTATTAACTAAAATTAATGCAGCTTTTTATTTAATACCTTAATGGGAAAAGGTTACTTCAAAATTATTGCTTTATTCAACAATATTTGAGCATTTTTAGAATAAGTTAAATTAACATTGTGTACATAAATAAAATGTTAAAGGCAATAATATTATTCTGTTTGATATTGCTACAAACTTGTGAGGACTCTTCCCTGTAACATTACTTTCCTTACTACGATTCTTCCTGAATTTTCTCTGTGACATCACATCTGGTTTCTCTGTGAGTCAACTATAAATACAGAGAGACATTGGAATTGGCTGAGGGAGTCTGTCAGTAGAATGGCCGAGCATATTTGCCAGAAAATGCTTATATCTGCCACAAGCTGTTGGAATCTGCCTTGGAAGTGTAGAGTATTACTTTGAAGATGTGTCTGCAGTGTGAACTATTAAGCTAGAGAGCTGAATATTATTGTAAGAGCTATTTATGCTATTGTTATTGCAAGTGCTGTTTTGTATTTTTGTTGCCGATCTGTGCAAGGGGCCTTTTTTTTTTTTTTTTTTTCTTTTTGTGTTACTAACCTATATTGGTGTTGTTTTTCCTGATTGTACAATTAATCTTTATACAAGTCAAACTATCTGTGCTTCTTTGTTTCCTGATTATTCTTGTTGAGTGTCATTTTTTATTATCCTTGTTGGGTTGTTTTCAATGCATATGCACAAGAGTAAATTTTTGTAACATTGTGTGAGAAGTGGAGTTCCAGAGGAAATGCCAAAGAAAAAACTATGGAACAGCAGTTTAGAGCTTTGGTGTATTTGATTAAAGCTGAACAGGAGGAAATGGAATCTGCATACAAGAAAATGGAAGGTGCACTTACAGAAATAAAGTCATGAGTGAATCATGAATGAAATCCTGGCTCAAGGAAGTGAGAGCTGAAACCAATTTTATTATTGAATCTGCAAAAACTACTGAGAATGGTACAACAATCCAAAGAAAATTCTACTGAAGAAACTAAAGTAGAAAATGGAGCTACTTCAGATGAAAGGATAGATGATAAAGAGCCTATCAGTAGAGGAGAAAAAAGCAAATAGTTCCTAAGGAAATTAGTGGTGCTGAAGAGGAAGGAGAAGCAAAACAGGAAATCCAAGCTGCTTTGTTGACAGGAAGCTCTGTTGAAGATGTCTAGAATATGCTTTTAGTAGATGCTTTCTCACTTGGAGCTAGAACTGCTGGTAAAGTCATCATCAGGATCATTGAAAGAAATTAAGGAATTCCTTGTAGGATATTCCAGGCATTTACTTCATGCTCTGATGGCTAGCCTGCTGTTGATGTCCAAGTGTATGAGGTCACCAGATGAGACTCCATTGGAGATGTATTTTTTCACACACTGTGATTATCTTGGGATGTCCTTTTAGGGTCAGAGTGGTGCTTCTTTCTTGCTGAGAAAATACTTGAGTGGTTTAGATACACATTCAGAAACTGTACTTGCCAGAGAGCCAATTAAACTGACCAGTGAATAAACAACTGGAAGTGGTGGAGAGGCCAGAGTCTGAGACTGCAACTGAACTGGAATAAACCTTATATTGTTATCAAGAAACAAAAGGATCAAAAGATCAAAAAGCCTTCAAAGGTCACCAATGCCAAGCGAAAAGTCATTTACATTGATCGGATAGCTCCATGCCAGGAAACTTATCATAATTTTATGTAATGAGACTGTAAGAATATCAGTCTTTGAAAAGAACTCTGTTACAAACCTACAGTGACATTTCCCAGCATTGTTACTCTTATAAATAAAAAGACATTTACAGAGATTTCATCAAATACTGAGAAAAATTTAAGTAATGATCCCTGGTGTTTGTTAGGAATTTGTTGATCATTTTGGTGACTAAGTAAAAGTTCTCGAAAATGCTGGAATCTTGCTGATATCTAAATTAGAAGAAAAACTGAAATTTTTCCTGTAATGTCACATCTGGTCATAACAACTGTAAATTCAGAGGTATGCAAAGTCTGGGCAAATATATCAGAATTGGCTAAGTGAATCTGTCGTGGAAATCCTGAGTTTTATTTTAGAGATTTGTCCCTAATGTAAACTGGTGAGCTGAACTGTAATGAATGTTCTATTACAGTTAATACAAGGGCTTTTTTGTGTCTGTGTTGTTAATTTGGATGAGTGCTGTTTTTGTTCCTGTTGTGTCACTAATCTGTATGAGTTCTGCTACCTGTGCTTCATTTCCTGAATATTCATGAATAAAGTATAATTATCCTTGTTGGAGTATTTTCTCCATATACCCACATGATTGAGTTTTTGTAATGAAGAATAATCTAAAAATATAGGTGTTTGTGTGAAAAAGTAACCATATTTACTTTTTTACAACAAATCATAGTAAAGCCTATATTTCATTTGCTCAATATTTATTTGTTAACAAAAGTCAGTCAACCAAATTCTAAAATATTTTAAAACTCTCAAGAATCTGTTGGTTAGTTAATGCATTATAATGTTACTTAAGCATTTCAAAGTAATATTTCACTAAATGTTTTTACTTTTAATGGGATTATTAACAAGACTTCAGGTTTTCTTATATGATTACAAACATAAGTATTTTATAGATAAGAGGAATTTTAAATTCTTTTTTTTTTAAATTTATATTGAATGTTTTTTCAAATAATTTTGTTTATTTCTTAACATTATATATGAAGTTAAGAAATGCATAGTTTTAATTTGCAATTCATATTGATTTAAAATGAAAATTAAACTACTTGATTTCATCATTGTATTTTATTTTGAAGAACTATGCAATCTGTCGGAAACTGCTTCAGAAGAACTTTGAATTCATGTGATTCTGATATCTGTGAACAGTTCCTCTCCATTCTTGAATCCTTAACAAATTCAGCTCATCTCACTGGCAATTATTTTCCACCTCTATCCTATCGTACGATAAATAGTGTTAAAGTGTTTGGAAATGAATTAGACATTTGTGAATCAGTTTCTCAAGGTAAGGTGTTTGATATCTGTAGTTTTATGGATTAAATCTGATATTATGAAAAATAAAACTATTGATTATTGTGTAAGATTTCGGTCTAAAAATATGTATATGTTGATTAAAAAAATTATCCATACACATTAGATTTATTAATTTTTCATTCTGTATTTATAGATGATTTGAATATGGATCCTAACATAACTCCAGAAAGTAAGTCTGGAAATATATTAAAGTATAATTCTTGTGCCAATGTAATAGCTATGTTACTTTAAAATTTTTGATAAGAATATTCACTGTAGATTTATTTTATTAAATTTAATGTAATTAGATCTACACTGCTCAAAAATTTCTAGTGAATGAACAAATTAAGAAAACTATGACAGCTATGAATAAGATAAAATGTAGAGTACAAAAAGCAAACAAAATGTAATACAGAATAAAAAAAAAAAGATGAAAAACAATTTGTATAGGACATTAATTCTTTAAAACAATTTAAAGAACATGAAAAGATGCTTCAAACCAACAATTGGATTATAAGTAAATATCAAAAAAAAAAGGTATTGTTTGGAAATGGGGCAAGGACATTTAACATGGGATGTGTTTCTTTTTTTTAAAACAACTACTGCATGCCTGTTTTGCATGGATGTGATAGGTTATCAGTAAGACTTTGGGGAATATTCTCCTCCTGAAAAAGTGCAACCTCTCACTCCTAGTAATAAAAGGAGGTCTTGGTTTTGCTCTTATGCATTATCCAGTTGCGTCCCAAACATGTTCTGTCGTAACATACAGGCTGTCCATGCACTGTTTTGTTTCAACTTCAAACATGTTCTCCTCTGCATATCTTTGAGCCATCAAATTGCCATTCCAAATTATATGCAGGTCCTTACATTCACCTATGCAGATTCATGACCATGCCATCAAATCACCTCATCTGTAATGTAATCTTTACCGAAGGAATGAGGGGTTATTTCAAATGCTCCTTTCTCTATATACCAAAACATGTCAGGTGTCGTGTTGCAGACTGAATTGGACTCATTAGTAAACAACCCTTGACTCCAATCACAGTGCAACTAATCTCAATTTTCAGCAGCCTATCTTCTTCCTACATGGTGTCTTGAGATCAACAGAATACATACCATTGGCCTTTGTACATCGAGATTATCCTGATAAAGACTATTTCAGACTATTTGACTTGCCATCCTTCAACTTGTTCAAAAGCACTGTTTTTACAGTTGATTAACATTGCCTGTTCTGTCTCTACAAGCCATTAACAGGATATATCGATCATCAGTTGCTGTGGTAATGTGGATTGCCTTGCCTTGGTCAACGTGTAACATTCCCTGTTGGAATCGATTCCACAGCCTTGACACTCCCTACCACTCCAACAGCATCTACTACTCCTCTTTGAGTTTGTAGAAATTCCAATCCCCCTATAATATGTCAAGCCATGGATTGCTGTAAATCATGTTTGTGTGACATTTTCAAGTCACCTTTTCTCTAAACAAAAGCTGAACAATTGAATTTCACTGTGGGACAGCAAAAAAAGAAACTTCTGCATAATTATGATTTCAGCGTTTTTATCCATTTTCTGGTTTTTGACATTATGAACTCTGATTTCCATAAAAAGTTTTTTTTTTCTTTTAAATTATGGGTGTTTTACTTAACTTGAATTATAGTTATAAATATTTGCATATTTTTTGTTAAAACTATGTGTTCCCCTAATTTTTTTGAGCAATGTATATTCTTCTAGTGTATGTGTGCATGCTCATTCATTCATTTGTTTGTTCAAATTCAAAAAAAAATCTACACTGAATGGATTAAATTTAAAAAGTATGAAAACTAAGCAAAGCAGTTCAGCATTAATGATTCATATTTATTTTCATAAATATAATATGTTTTCCTTAATGACTTTAATAATAGCTTATTTTAGTTTTAAAAAATATTAAAAGTAAATGATGGGCAATTATGCTCCCTTTTTTTCGTTCACTTATCTATAAAAAAAATAAACTGGGCTGAAAAAATATAGTTGATAGAACAATTAAAATAATTATTAATGTTACCTAGGAATTTATTGTTTTATTCCAAAGGAAAATGTTAAACATTCCTTTATTCATATAAACATATATTTAAAAATTGAATTTTCTTAAGAAATTAGATAAATTTATCATTCACATAATTATTTACTACTCTAAATCATTTTCGAAAATTAATGAATATCTTATCAAATACTTCAAAAACTTTTTATTTTTTTTTTTTTTTTAATTAATGGATATTCTCTCTCTTATATGTAAGAAATACCTTCTAAATTTCAACATTTATTGTTTGAAATTATACTATATTAACTACTACAAAGCTCCATTAGTAAGACAGCTTCTACATATATAATTTTAATTTTAAAAAGCACATGTGAAATTATTAGAAAATTTCTTTCTAAATCATGTATATAGTTTACAGTTTTGATTTGTTATGCCTGTTTTTACACTTGCTTTACAGGTTTGACATGTAGCTATGCATGGCTGTATTATTAATAAATGATTTAAATTTAGCCAATGCTTTTTATGGCACTAAATTATCATATCTATTTTTGAAATCGTCATTATAAATTACATTGTAAGTAAAATATTGTACAAATTGTCCAATATTTAAATTTAACCTCCTAATGTTGTTGTTTTTTTTTTTTAAAAAAAAAAGCATTATTGCATATACTCTCTACATTAATCCATGCCTTTTAAAAACTCCATTATAATTATGGGGAAAGGTTATCAAATATTATCAGTATTTAATGTATTACATGAAAACATGACCTGAAATTTGTGACATATTTCCTGTAACCATTATGCATTGATGTCCAAAAACTAATGGGATACCTCCTAATATCATGTACTATATTATCTGCACACTCTTAACTCAGTTGATCTAATTGTGTTGAATTCTGTATCAGTTTCCAAAATAGTATGCCTCATGCATCAAGCTGGAACTAGCATTTTGCTTTCAAGATCTGTTAATTTCATCATGTGGCATAATCACACCAGAAAACCTTTCACATGAATCACTGAGTTTAAATGAAAATCCTGACAATGCACTGGCTCATTTATACATTTTTTTTATGTGATACTACTGCCATTTGAATATTTGCATATTGTTATCCCATTACTTTTGGTACTTCAGTGTATATGTATGAGTTTTACATGTTTATTCAAACTGTGCACTGATTAGCATCTATATTAACTTTTCATTAAATTTTCTTTTTAGATATGTGTGTACCTCTACATTTGTGTAAGTTTTTACCAAAAATCAATTTTTTGTGTAATGCTTTTGTGTTACTTTCAAAATATATATATAAATTAAAATATTTTCAATATGTTGATTTATGGCAATTTCATGAGGGTGTTCTTAATTAGCACCAGTGGCAGGTTTAGGTGTGAGCACAGGGAAATGTGATCCCTTCCCCTACATAATTTCCCACACAGACAAAATAACATACCTGAAGAGGAAATCCCAATCAAATTTAAAAGTTTTTATTCTGTTGTTTTTCTTCAAAGTTGTTGGCTGTGTCCAAGCATAGGACTAAGCTATTATCTATCATACTGTAAATTTTTTGTTCTCATTTTGAATTTGATTCTTTAGTTAATATTTAGTTTATTTTTAGGTTAAGAACTGAGTAAGCATGGATTATAAGTACAATAAAAACAGTTACGTCTTACAAACTTTTTAAAGAAAAAATAGAGTCCCATTTGTCAATTTTGCTCCCCCACTGTCAAATTTTTCTGGATATGCCACTGATTATTACTACATATTTTGTTCCATTTCATGACTTAATTTTACTACTTAATTATTTTAGTTGTATTTAACAGTATAAATAAACATTTCACTTTGTATTATAAATTATCAGTGTGTTCTTTAAATGTTTTTGTGCAAGTAGTTTACCAGCATTTACTTAGCATTAGCTTCTTTTCAAGGAAAATAAATAAAATTAAATATGACTTGCATAAGAAAGAAATAGTAAATTTAAAAATGGCATGATTGTTAATGCATTAAGTTTAATTTATTTATTTTTATGTTCCATTCTCTTGTTGAAATGATTGATATTTCATGGAGCACAATATTTTACTTAATAATTTTTTATAATATTTTATTTTATAATTTAATTTTAAAATTTATTTTTTAATTTTGATGTCTGATTTTTAGCTGAGAGTGATACACCCGTAAAATATGTTATACAGAAAAGCTGCCGAGGGCATGACATTGGAAAATGGTTGGAGAAAGTGAAATCTTGTATGCATACAGAAGCTAAAAGTGTAGGTTTGAAAAATCTAGAGAAATTGACAGTAGAAAGGTAAAAACAAAGTATATTTGTGCAAAATGATGCACTAATAAACAAAATCAATAAATAGTTTTATGTATATTAAATTGTTTGTTGTCTTATAAATCAATATTGAACATATTTTTTTTAAGTACATATGTAAAATCTGATTAATCATGAGTGTTGGTACATCCCTGCAAAACTTAATCAATAATTTCCAATACTATTACTCAAATCCCATCATCATTTGGTGACAATGTTTTGGTTTTGAAAAAATGGTCCACAGGATTTTTATTCACTTACTTCTTTTTTGTTCAAACAGTCATTGACTCATAACCATATTACAATTGATCAATAAGAATTTTATTGCAAGTTTGAGAAATAATTTTATGCTTATTAATTTTTTTAATAAGCATTTTTTTCTTGTTCAGAGTTATCCGAGATTTGAAAATGACAATGAAATTAAAAGTTTGAAACATACATTATTTATTACTTGTGTTTTTTTTTAAAAAAATTAGTTTTTGTAATTGCTGTCATTGTATTGAATAAATTATCATTAGTTGTTCAGTTAACAAATTTAGAAGTCCTGATGTTTTTAAAATAATTTGTTATTTTAATTAAGATTCATATGAATTATAATTTATATTCTTATTTCTTAGTGAACAAGAAATTGTCAATAGCTCATAATTTTTTTTAGTTTTAGTGTCTCTTGACTGAGTTACTACTCAATACTTATAACAAAATGCTCCATCACATCATTTTCATTATTTAAAATTTATAGGAAATAAAATGTATATATTTAGATTGTTTATTTACTTTCCCTTTTAAAATGCATTAAAATATTATTGAATTTTTTTAAAATTCCTACTATTAACTGACACTCATCTTGTTCAAATTTTCAAACCTTAGTAAAATACTTTTTATTCATCCACTCAAATTCAAATACATTTTTTTAAACTTGTAGTGGATGATACTTGATTTTAATAGTTTTTTCAAATATTAATTCATTAATTTTAATTTAATTGGTGAAAATGCAGTTTAACCCAAACACTTGGCGGGTTTTAAAAAATTGCCAAACTTGTCGTTTTTTTTTTTTTTTTTTCCCCCTTGGCTGAACATTATGTCCTCAAAGGTAGCCACATTTGGAAAAATATCGCCAAATAATTTCTCTCACCAAAGGTGGTTGGAATTCTAACCTGCATTCCAATCATTTAATTTACCGGATGAATTAAGAAACAAGCCAATGCTTCTACTCTGTCATTTGTCTTGTAATGGCAAAGTTAGTAGAGTGTCAGCGTAGAATCTTCATGCCTTCAAATCGAATCTCGTCGAAGCATAAAATTTTTTTATTTGATTTTCAAATAATTAATTTTAGTTTTATTTGAGAGGAAAAAAATTTCTCTTATATAAGATATTTAGCAGGATATAAATTTAGGAATAATTACTGTCAGTGGCAAAGCATGTAGATCACTGGAACAAAAATTTCTTTTGCCACTTAATATTGCGATTCCGTCTTATGTATAAATAATATTTATATTAATGGTAATTATTTAATAAAAAGTAACTAAAATAAAAATTTTCTTTGTTGACCTAAGTAAGAATTGACTTTAAATTTCTATATATATATATATATTACCTGTTTACTCAATAACTTGCAAAAAAATGTTTAGCAACATCATTTAAACATTTTTATATAGTTTTGTATTTTGTAGAATATTGTTCACTTAAAGAACTTTGATGGAAATTGGAAGCAATCTATTTAAAATTAATTTATAGTTTGTTTTATATATAAAAAAAATACTTAAAAATTGTGTACAAAGATACAAATTTTTGTATTTCCTTAGTACACATCACTATAAAGACTTTATAATTATCTGATATTTCCAAATAATGATTTTTTTTTTTTTTTAAAAAAAAAAAAAAAAAAACTTCATTCATTAGCTTTTATGGATATTGACACAAAGCTTATTTTGATATTGATAAATGTATATATTTCTCTTTGTAGTAATAAAAGTTTTGGGGTTGAGGATGTCTATGCTACATTTTAATATATGCGTAAATATACCAAAAGCTGAAGAGTTCATAAATAATCTAACACATATATTCTACTCAAAAAATAAATTGATAATCTTGCACACTTATATTTGAAAATGTATGATGGATCAAATATTAATTATCATTGGGGATTCAAATGTAGGAAAATGATTTAACAGTTATTCTTCTTTTTTTAAAAAAAAATTACTTTAAAGATATTGCTACCGCAAATATATGCATTATAATGACCTTGGCAAAAGTCACATGCTTTGAGGGTACTAGTCTACTAATTTTATGCTATTAATGCATTCATAGTAGGTTGTCATTCGAAATTAGAATGTTAAGAATATCTTTGTTTGGAAGGTAAAATATATAATTTTTTAATTATCAAGGTATGGATTTATCTGGAATTGATAAATTGAAGTAATTGTATTTTTATGCATTTTTTCATGCCTGTGGTAACTGAGTGTTTAAAGTTATAATCTTGTGACTGGCATCGTTTCAATCAAGCTGCAGTTTCAAGTCCTGACTCCACCAAAAACCCATCATTAGCAGAGCTAATACACTTTAAATTTGTTTGGGCTCAAAATCCTTATATTGGGATGATACAGAAGTTTAGAGAGTAGAGTACCAGTTCAGATATCCTTCTCGCTTGACCGTGATTCAAATCTACAAGATTGGTCACCAATAGTCCTTGTATTACTTCTAAGGGCTATTTTAATAATAAATAGTTAACAGACATTTTTTTTCTTGCAATTATTGTGGATCACAAATTTATCTTTTTCTTTCTAATTCTTCAATTTTCTCTATTTTATTCACTTTTTTTTTTTTTTTTTTTTTTTTTTCCAATTTAAATTAGCTGTTGTCTTGTTATATATTGTATTGGTTATGAGATTTTCAATTTTGGAATGCATGGAATTATACAAGTTCTATATGAAGAACAGAAAGGAATAAATCATAAGTTGTTAATTCATTTTCTTAAAATTATTATTACCTTTCAAAACTTTTATGTTATGTATTTGTATATTAAATTGTATTTGATTATTGACCTCATAAGTTGAAGTGAAGTTGTCATTTAGCTATTTGAAATACAATTCTGCATCTATTTTAAATCCAAAATTTTATCAATTTTTAGCCTGTAAACAGGAAATTGCTTTTTTTTTCATAGAACAAAAAATAATTTTTTCATTTCTATTATTTATAGTAAATAAAAAAGCATAATTTAATGAATATATTGCGATCAATATTTCAGATACATAATTAAAAGGATTTCACCAAATTCCAATTTATATTTTGTCACAACTGTTAAAATTTATAATTATTGGTCAAAAAATATTTGGTAATGCCCATCACTAATGGAAAAAAAATTCTACTTGTAAGGTTTGTTTTGAAGTAGAGTTAATATTTTTTTTTTTTTTTTGTTACAGTAAACTCTTACAACTAAACATTCTTGATTAATACAAAGGTCCACTAATATCATCAAATTTGCTTCATTGTTATGAATTGTTATCAAATGATGAGATCAGCTCCTAACCTGAAATCGCACTTTCCACATATACCAACTTGAAAACTTTGATGTCCTTTAAATCTATTCAGGCTCTGTATCTCTACATGAGAAGTCTTTAATAGATTCAAGTTCCTCATTTTAGGATTAGAAAGACAAAACTAACTAAATAGAACATTTAATTCTTCTCAAAAGAATTTTAAAAAAATTGTTTGTATGGATTCTAACTTAAGAATAAGATGTATCAGCAATATTATACATTATTAAGTTTTACTTTATTTATATTTATTAACATATATAAATCCAAAGGTCAAAAGGAGTTGGCTATTTTACGAAACCTGTAACTGTTGAAAGTGGTAAATATTTTGTTGCTGAAAGCTTTTTTTCCCTTTCATTGAAGTTTAAATCTTTATTACAATATCATTGACTGTAAAGAATTACTTTCAATATTTGCTATTCATTTTCTGAAATTTATAATACATACAATTATCTAAGGAAAGTTATGTTGAAAATAATGATATTATAATTTTTTTCGTTAGCTCCTATGAATCACAATTTCAAAAATGTTGTTTTGAACATTTCTTTAAATTTTAAAGAATGTTAAATACACCTTTTGATATAAATTGATTGTTAATATTCTTATTCATTCCAATGGTGAATTTTAAGAATTTTTTTTTTTTCTTTATATAGTATGATGAGTCTTCTCCAGAATTGTATAAAAAAACAAAATCATTTGAATTGTCATCCAAAAGGACGAAAAGAATACAGAATATTATTAAACTCCTTTTTAAATACACTACGAAGATTTTCTGGTGAGTTTTTAACATGTCTTTTTTTTTTATTCAGTTATTAATTTAGCCTGTTATGTTTAATCTATTTTAAATTTTTCAATTTCTAAAAGATAATTTTGAATTTGTTGATAATCAGTTTTGTTTATAGAGCATGAATAACATACAAAAGCATTACATTGCTCATTTTTAAAACTATACCTTTGAATTGTTTCTCCTTCATTTTTTTATTACTGATTTTGATAACAATAACTTCATTCGATAGGTATATTCCTTTTTGAAAAATAAAGATTTGATAAGATATTAAATCGAAATCTGCTTCCATTTGATGCAACTTTTTTTTAATTGTAGAGAAAGGACTAATTTTTGTGAATCACTGGTTTTTCACATTTATGTGCAATAGTATACCAATGTTTCTTTAATTTCAAATGTAGCACATTATCCATATATACTGTCATTTGAAGTGCTAACTGTATCAATAAAAAGTAATCAATGTAAAATATGCAATATTCAATGTAATATTTTTTAAATACTTTCCATTTTAAAATTCATTTTCAGTTAATTAAAAATATGAAAACTATTGTTAATAAATAACTCTTGTTTTTCAATATGAATAAGTTTTCTGATGAATAAAAATGAAAAATATTATATGTATATTAGTACATTTAATAGGATATGTATTAAAGTTTAATCACTAATACATGCATCTGAGAGATATATTGTGAAGAAAAATAGAATGAAGTGCTTTTAATAAAAACAAAAACAGTATGTGGTAATAAATTATGTTATATTGTTTTATTTGTACTTGAGCTTAAAATGTGTAACAATTCAGCAAAACTATCATTCAGTAATAAAATTATTTCCATGTCTGTAAATTTCTAATCAATTAAATTGATATTAATTCCCATACCTATGTATTTCAGTTAGTTCAAGTACCAGCACCTGTCACAAACATTTGATGATTGAAAAAATTGGAAAATGTCAAAATAGCCTCTATAGTTTCCTTTTTCTAAAATATCATTCATCTCTTATAAAGTAAGCATTGATTTTGTTATGTTCCACTTGAATATTTCGTATTGGTTTTTTTTTTTTTTTTTTTATAATGAAAAGGCAATCTAATATCCAATTATAATCGGATGGGAAATTCCGTTTAGAAAATAGTAGTTAATTTTTAAAAGGTTAATAAATAAAATCTAGCATTCTCCTTAAGATAATACAACTAAGTTAAATTGGCTGTATTGTGCAGTTCTTAAAGTTAATGTGTCTTGATTACTGTGCAGTTATAATACACTAAGAAATAGTGAAAATAGTACACCAAGAAGAAAGAGAGCTGAAATTGAGGAACTTTGCAAAGCAGCTGAATTATGTCTAATATGAAAATGGTCCAGGTTTGATGCCAAAATGTTCACGACTACACACCCAGAAGTGTCACTGCAATTTGGAGGTATATCCTATATAAACCGGTGCATAATTGAAGATTCATAAATATAATGATCATATTCCAACTCTAGAACTTTAATAAATCCTAGAATCAACAAAACATATCAGATAGATGTGGGAGAAGACATTTTGCACTATTAAACAAGTTTGAGAGGGGCCTGATCATCGACATAAAAACTACAGGCTAGTTGACGCTTCATATTGTTTATCAGGTCAATTGTTCAGAATGTGCAGTCAGAACATATTGGAAGCAGCAGGCACAAGATGGTACCCACATGCAGAGAACAGATTCTAGACAAACCAGGAAGATGACAAAGTGAAAGAATTGAAGGATCATGCAGCAAGTGCTCATGGATCTTACAGTGACTCGTTCTGTTATACAGTCAGGTGTAGGGTTGCCAGTTGTTCAACAAACCATTTCAGTTCCCTTGCAAAAACAAATCAACAATATAAACACCCTTTTCTTGTACTGCCTTTAACACTGAAACATTGGTGATTCCATCTACAGTGATGCTAAACAAGAGCCATGTGGAATCCCCAAATTTGCAAAACTTGGTGTTTAGTGGTGAATCCCAGTTCATTTTGAAGACAGATGATATCTGTGATCGAGTGTGGAGGCGCCCTGGTGAATTCTGTTAAATGCCTCCCTTGCTGTTGTACAACTCACTTGTATAGCAAGCCTTATGGTCTAGGAGGCCATACCTAATGATATCCAGTTCACTCTAATTGTGATTCTTGAAACCTTAACTGGCCAACATCATGTTTATTACATTTTTCGAACTCATGTGCAACTTTTCTTAAATGATCTTCCAGGGCAATTTTTCTGCATTATAAGGCTTATCCGCACACAGCTCAAGGCTTTCTGTGTCATGTTCAGACTCTTCCTTGGCTGGCCCACTTCCCAGACATGTTGCCTATAGAGCATTGGTGGAACTAGCTGAAACAACGGATGCTTGTCACTTTGTACACCTGCACCATGTTTGTAGGTGGCTGTTCCAGATTTATGAGCTCATCTGCCTGAGGACATTATCCAGTGTCTAATCTACTCAATGCTGAACCATATTGCAGCAGGAGGCAGTCTGATGCTCTATTGAAGTTGCATTATATTTCTTTAATTGTACATGCTGTATTTGTTTGTCTTGGTCTTACAATCAAGTGAATCTCTTATTTGTATCGTTTTGTGTATTAAATTTCATTTCAATCCAAATCTCCCACCTTGGTGCGTTATTTTCAATGTTCCTGAGTGTATTTATTCAAATTTATAAACTTAATAACACTTTTTAAAACTGGACATTGATATTTAACTTTTTGTTTATCTACATTATATGCTAAAACCTTATTATGTTGTAGTTTCAATTATTCAGGAATAATAATTATCATTTAGATAATTAACCACGATGTAATTTTTGTACCATTCAAGAGACTAAAACAAATGACATATAGTACCACACTTTGTTTTTTTATGCAATTTTTGAGAAAATTCAAAATCATACATAATCAAAACATGATAAATTCATTCTACGGTTTCATTCAAAATCAAAGATCTACTATATTATTATTGTAGCATTTCAGAAAAGAGAAAAATCAATATTTATCTGTTTTTAATTATTTTTAGAAAGTTATATTGATAAAATGCTCTCAATCCTGGCTGTATCATTCAGTGTATCTGAACATTATCTCACAAAAAATTTTATCCGAACCATAATTCCAAAACATTTGAAAATTCTTAAGCTTGTTATAATCATTATGAATGTTAGACTTACGATAAGGGTGGATTGATAAGTTTCCGGCCTGACCAAGAGATGGCGCCACGAGGCCTACCTTGAGGTGGCGTTCTATAGTACCATCCTTAGATAGCTTGTAGCTATAGTTTCAGTCCGATCGCCATGTTAGTTTAGGTTTGAGAGCACGCTGAACAAGACGCCTCTGTGTTTTTCGTAAAAATGGAAAAGCTGGAAATTCGTGCTGTCATCAAATACTTTTATTTGAAGGGGTTAACG
Organism: Nephila pilipes; assembly: GCA_019974015.1. NCBI lineage: Eukaryota > Metazoa > Arthropoda > Arachnida > Araneae > Nephilidae > Nephila > Nephila pilipes. The sequence continues at coordinate 372,486 of BMAW01093163.1, forward strand.
CCGATGGAAATTAAAGAAGAGATGGACTCAACACTGGGGACATCCTCCCCATCATATTCAACTGTTAAGCAGTGGGTTTCCGAGTTTAAAAAGGGTCGTGTGAGCACCTCTGATGAGCCTCGCTCAGGACGCCCCATTGAGGTCACAACTCCAGATATGATCGAAAAAATCCATCAAATAGTGCTGAAAGACCGCAGATTAAAAGTGCGTGAGATAGCTGAGACCTGTAAGATGTCATATGAACGTGTACAAAATATTTTGCACCAACATTTGTATATGGAAAAGCTCTGTGCAAGATGGGTGCCGCGTTTGCTAACAGTCGACCAAAAATTGATTCGAAAGAACATTTCTACCGCCAATTTGGCGTTGTATAAGCGTAATCCAAGCGAATTTTTGCGTCGATTCGTAACCGTTGACTAAACTTGGGTCCACCACTACACTCCTGAAACCAAAGAACAGTCTAAACAGTGGATTGGACCAGGGGAACCAACTCCAAAGAAGGCAAAAACAATTTTTTCGGCGAACAAGGTTATGGCTACTGTTTTTTGGGATGCAAGAGGTATTATATACATTGATTACCTTAAAAAGGGTAAAACTATCACTGGTCAATACTACGCAGACTTCTTGCAATGTTTGAGCCACGAAGTGAAAATTAAACGACCTCATCTGGCGAAGAAAAAAATCTTGTTTCATCACGATAACGCACCAGCGCACACGTCAATCGTTGCGATGGCTAAAATCAACGATCTGAAGTTTGAATTGATGCTGCACCCTCCCTACTCTCCAGACCTAGCCCCGAGTGACTATTATCTGTTTCCTAACCTCAAAAAATGGCTTGGCGGTAAGAGATTTGCGGACAATGAAGAAGTAATCGAAGCTGTAAATGGGTATTTTGAGGAGCTTGACGAATCAGTCTATAGAGATGGCATTACTAGACTAGAACACCGCTATGAGAAATGTATCAGCCTTGGAGGAGGTTATGTTGAGAAATAAAAAAAAATTCTTAAAAACGTTGTTTTTCTTGGTCAGGCCGGAAACTTATCAATCCACCCTCGTAATTTAATGTATTTGAAATTACAAAATATGAGGAAAGAACTTATAATTTTAAAAAAATGTGATAAGATTTAGGAGTAAAGACCACATACTCTGTTTTTCCTTTTAAAGTTAAAAAATTAAAGAAATGATTATGTATAATTTATTCTGACTTCACTGTCACTGAGAGAGCAGTGTATATTTATTTTTATTATATATATGTTTGCTATCATTATTAAATTATTTACCATCCGTTATTCTTCCTGTAAATAATATGTTTAAAATTTCTTTTTTCTTCCTTATTTTTAAAAAATTCCAATGAATTTCTGACATATGTATGTTGAAATAAAAAAAAAACAGAAGTTTTATTCATTTTTTTAAATTTTATAAATGCAATTAATTGATATATGTTATATATAATTTCATGAACCTATATTTACATTAGTCATTTTCAACCTGAAAAAATGTTTTTATAATTTGAATCTTATTTTCTAACATTACACAAGACAGTTTTAACTATACATATTTTCAAGTTGTGATATTTAATAAAATGTTAGACCTAACTAAATGTGGGATAATAATGAATTCTTTTATTTAATTATGAATTATTAAATAGTAGGATAAAATTATTTAGTTAAAGATTTAAATTACTAAATTAAGGAGTTTAATGTTATGTAACATCATAGTTTTAAATTTTCAACATAATTAATAAAGATGGTCAACAGAGAGGATTGTGAATTGTATTCCATTGAGTATAATGTAGAATGTGTTGAGAAAATGAGATCAATTTAAGAGAGGCAGCCAACATAGAGATGTAAAAGAAGAATTCTAATAAAATTTTGAAAAAGATTTACTAACCTCTCAATTTGGGTAGCTAAAGAAATATCCGGTTATTAAGTTGTCTGATAAGTACTTGAATAATTCATCAATTATTTGATTTAGCAATGTTTGCTTTTATTTATTCAAAAATGTTGATTCAATAATGGGCCTTCGAAGTTAGAGCCATCTATTCATAAATTATTTGAAAGAGATGTGATTTATTTTCAAGAGTATTTGATAAGTTTTGGAAATATTGGCATTTCTGTGAATCTTGCAGAATGTGTGTAATGTTTGCATGATTCAGAATGAATCTGTGTATCATGGAAAATTTCCTGCTTCCTTCAATAAATTTTGTTGATTTGAAGATATGCTTACAATAATAATGTCAAAAATTTGTTGTATTTTAGGTAGACTTTGACTGAACATATTAATCAAATCCTTTAGAAATAAAATATTTTGCATTTTCATTATAATATCATTAATATAAATTGAAAAAAAATTATAACATTTTGACTTAATCTCTTCACAGTATTTTTTTAATGAAATTTATCGTTGTTGAAACTAGCTAAACTTAATTTTTAAATTAATTAGCTATTTATTGAATGAATGATGAATTATTAATGAAAAATGAAATTATTTTTAGTAATTTTTTTTGGAGTTCCCAGAATCATGAAAGAACTAAATTTTGTACAAAGTAAAGTAAAAACAATTTTACTTTAAGTTTGTGTAATTAAACAATTGTTATAAAATTTAAATAATAGGATTAAAAATAATTTGAACCTTAAAAAAATTGTGGAAGTTTATTTAAAATTTATATATATTTTATTTATTAAAGAAAGGAATGGAGAGAAATTTTGTAATAATGAATGAGTGTCAGAATGTTGCATAATGTTACCTAAAATAGTTTTTTGAAATGTTTAATTAAACTTGCTTGTATAAAAGAATGTACATAATTTATACCTGAGATTGTCACATACAATTTTTTGTGAATCTACAGTTTTGACATATCTAAACTATTCATATTGGGATTTTCATTTACATAATAAGAGTTACTCAAAATATATTTAATGAAGTGTTTTCTTTGTATTTATCAACATGTCTTGTAATATCCGTTAAATTTTTTTTCAGACAAAAGATAGAAGCTCTACAGTGCTTACAAGAATCATTTAAGGATTGTTCACCTCAGTTTGTTGAAAAGATTTTAGGAATATTTGACGAATGTATTTACCCCGAGGAGAATCCTCAAAGTTATTCAAAAAATTACACAACATGTGAACCAGGTTTGAAAAAATAATTAAATTTCTTACCTGAATTTTTTATGAGTTTTTATTTTTTATCTTTTCAATTTTTCTTAATGTTAAATTTTTTTCAGAACTATACAGATTAATTAATTGGTGCTAAAAACTTATGAAAACAATTTCACTATCCAAGATTTATTAAGTTCAAAATTTAATTTTAACTAGCTAACAAATTTGAAAAATATAAAATAATTAGGTTTCTTATTAATTAATATAAAAATTTAATCATTTGATGATTAATTTTTTTTAATATTGAACTTATTTTTATACACCTTTCAGTTGAAAAACTATCAATCATTTAAAATATGTATTTTTCTTTCAGATGATCCTGCATTTTATCATTTGTATAACAGATGTGATTTAAAAATACTCAGAAACAGTTATTTGGGACCAAATAGCATAAAGTACAGAAATTCACATACAAGTAGAGGGAAAATATTTGAAAATTCTACTCAAAGTTCTCTTGAACTAAGACAGGTGGAAAAAAGCTTACAACCAATAAAGTATCATAAAAGTTCTATAATTTCTAACACAAAAGGATCTATATTTATTGATGAACAGAAATCTGATATCCATGGTATTTTAGGTATGAAGCAAAAGAGAGAAGTAAAAAAAAAAATTTAATTATATAATGCATTTTGTGACGTTTTATGTCATATTTACTTTAATTGCTGATGGAATGTTATTTATAATGTGCATAAATAATAAACTAAAAAAATATTACCACTATCCTCAAACTTTCTGAGTACAGTTATAAAACAAATGTGGCTAAACATTGCAACTCAAATATGAATTTTTTTTTTTTTTTTGCATGTTTTAATAAAAAAAATTAAACAATTTAAATTTTTTTTAAAGAAATGATAGTAGAATTCTCTTTAAAAAATTTTACTTAAAATTGAGCTCCTGCATCATTTGAATTTGTATTATATTCTGTTTTGAACCCAACCTTTATTGACATGTTTCATACATTAGTCAATTGCTTTTTATGTCTTGGTATTTTTGATTCCAAAAATTGCATGAAAATAAAAACATTTATTTCTAAAACACACATAAAAAGTACAATGAACATGTATTGAAAGCTCTGTGTTCGTTTTAAAAATACTCTTAATATTTTCCTGATATGAGTACCTTGTTCATAAATGATTCTCTTGCTATCTTTTCAGAATATAAGTCTATTCCTTATTGTTCCAAAACTCATTTTATGAATTATTTTGATGCTCTTACTGACTGTCAAAGCATTAGAATGGAACTGCTACTTTATTTTGAAGGTACCAATTGTAATAATGCTTGGATGGAAAAGTAAGTGGTAATTAATAATACTGCTTATATATTTATATATATATGATATTTTGCTTTGTTTTAAATTGGTTTGATTCTTAAATAGTATGTAATTATTATTAATATTTTTTTTGGTGTTTTAAATTAGTTGATTGTTTGATGTGTATTTATTAGTAAATGTTTTGACTTATTTTCATAAGTATTTTTCATTTAATAATATTTACAGTTTGATTTTTGGTTTTTTTTTTAACTATATGGTGTTGTTTTTTCTAAATTTTAAAATGTTTTGCACTTGTAATTTGTACTTTATATGATCTTGTTTTTATATATATATATGAGTGGGAGGTTCAAAAAGTACTTGAATTTTTGAAGACAGGTGGCATCATTAAGGCAAATTGTTGTTACACTTTGGTGTTGTCATCTGTTAAATGGAACAGCATCAAATTTGACACTGATTCATAAGTTAATTTTAATTTGGTAGATTTTTTGGTGATTGACGGATTTTGGTAGATCGCAGCCACGACAAGTCGTTGACTTCATTTTGTGTCACATTGTCACTGTTGGTGATACCTTGATTCATAATTATGTTCTGAAAATCAAACAAAATCAAAATCTTGGGTTGCTTCTAGTGAATCTTTTCCAAACAAGGCATCATGATCACGAATACAAGTAATTGAGACTTAAGCACCTGTCTAGTGAGTTGTGACGCTTACTAAAAAAAAAATGAACTTCGAGCACCATCTCTTGGAATTTCTAAGGACTTTATTGAAAGGCGTGTGTGTGAGAGAGAGAGAACATTAATATAAATAATAATAGATGTGTGTAGTATGTATTTTATTAATTATTGAAGGAATATGTAAACACAAGTAATTCAAATTTCCTGTTAAGCATGTGTTGTATTTACAGTGTCTTCAAATATTTGAATATCATTAAAAATTAAAATAATTTGGTAAAAGATAATTGGAACGATGCATTTTTTTAAAAACTTCAAAAAATTCCCTTTCATTTACACAAATCATTAATTGTTAAACATTTAGTTTATTGTTAAAAAAATATATGAAATCTGCAATAAGAAAACTGATATGAGGGTGTTGTTTTAAAATAATTATTCTGATTAATGATCTTAAGAAATTATAACATAATAGATTTTAAATAAATATTCTTGTTTTAAAAAAATTACAATTATTGATTTTCTATTAAATTTATTATGAGTGAAAAAAAATATATAATTTTATAAAAACTGAACATTTCATAAGAATGTACAGATTATTTTTGATGCTCATGATTAAAATTAACGCTGTTTAAATTGAGGAAAGTTATTGCCCATGATGTACTATATAAATTCTATTGCAATAGCTATCAACAATTTTTAATAAGAATTGTTTAGTAGCTAAATAAAACAAAGTATTGGAATACAAAATATTAACATAAAATGCTATATGTGTTACAAACCAATGAATTTCTAAAAAAATATATAATACTTTTGATTGATTGTGTATGTTTGATGACAGGAGCATGCTCAGACAAATCTTGATTGAGTAATATTTAATTTCGTAAATCAATAAAGAAAATACAAATTCTTTTAATATTCAAATCATATAGTTATTTCTGAATTACATTCATAAATAATATTCATTCATAGTATCAGCATAAAAATACTGCTATCTGAAAATTAATAATTGTATTTAATATAAAATATCTGTTGAAAACTTGTTTATATAATGTAATGTACCAAATATATGTGTGTGTGTGTGATATAATGTGTACGAATATGAATTTCTTAATATTAAAAACATTTTTTTCTACTAGTATTTTACTCTATTAGTGCTATAATATATATTTTAATTATAGTCTACTCTATTAATAATGACAAGAAAAATTTATATTATCATCAATAAATTTTAAAATTGCCTGCTTGCTTTATTTCTTGAGAATAAGTTTTTTTCCATCTGGTATTTAAAAAAAAAGAAATTTTCTACTAACAATGTCATTTTATGTAATTTATAAAATTCTTATTTGATAAAAAAAATTATCAATACATAAGATAAAATGCTTATTATATAAATTTCAGTTTTATTGTACATTCTGAATGTATTGAAATTTGTTAAATTTTCATGATAATTATTTTGCTAATTTCTTTAATCAAGAACGTAATTGGATTGCATGTTAAAATTTGCATGAAGGAAGAAAATTTTTATGCTTATTTAATTCATGTACTGTTTTTCAGATCTTTGGAATCACTTATTCTTTGCTTATTAGAAGACAAGGGAAATAAATTGTCTTGTAAGATTTATGATAAAAAACAAATGGAAGACTACTTAGAAATTCTTAGTGAAAAATTAGATCAAAGTAGAAGATTTAAAGGAGATAATTGTGAGTTAAATTTTTATTTTATTTTCTGCTGTACTTTTAGTTTAACAATCAAATAAAATATATTTCTTCTTTTTAAAGACTATTGATTATAATAATTGAAAAAGTTTAAATATACTTACCCAAATCAGGATATAAGTCTTTGTCATTTGTTTATAATTGAATGAATTGGTTTGAATTTTAAAATATTATATTCACTTGACTCTAGTTTTAGAAAAATAAATTAAAATGCTCAAGCTTTCATATGAGATCTTAAAAATTATTGAGTTGCAGCATTCATATTTAAAATGGTAATTTATTATAAATAGATAAAAACAAATGAACTTTTCATTCAAATTATTTTTCAAAGTCCATTTTTCCAATCAGTTTTGATGTACAAAAATATTTTGTAATAATTTTTAAATTTAAAAAAAACTTGGTGTACATGAAGAGACTCAATTTTTTTTTTTTAAGCTAATCATGAAAATGGGCATAACCAGTTGAACCGAATGTTTTCTAACATAAAATCAAAAAGATTTCTGCTATTCAACTTGGATACTATAAATGCTATTTTGTTGGAGATTTTACTACTTTTCTAGTTTTATGGGGCAACAAATCTCGTAAACATCTATTAAAGATTGCTCCTGTTTTATATTATAATTATGTTAACATTTTATTTATTGATTTCTTCTGTTTTATAAATTTATAATAGTTTATAAATATCGAAATAAGAATGATTAATACTAAGTATTAAAATAATACTTTAATTAGTTTAAACTTAGATTTTTGCTATCAATTAGCTGTTCTATGAAATTGCGAAGGAGCTATTATATGAAACATTGTATAAATAAGCTTACAGAATATGTATTTTGTTCATCATTTACTTAATAATATCTTTAAATTTTAGAGGAAATATATAAGTTTAAAGCTTAATATTCAAGAAATTTCCATCATAAATATAAAATGTATATTCCATGAATGTATAAAATGCATCTTCTACAAAAACTTCACTTTTAACCCCTTCATAATGGTGCCTCTCCTTCATACACACTCTTTCACACTAAGTATTATGGACACAGTGTTTTTTGTCATTCAGCCTAGTTTTAGAAAAATAGCAACAAAAATCCATTTTACATGTAATTAACTTTTTAAAAAAAATTTAAATACATAATAAACTTACTCCTTTGATAACGGAATTTCATTACCTCAAATTTTTTACTTCAGGTTTGAGACTATATAACAGGTGAAAGTTGATTAATATTAAAAATGTAAAAATATAATTAATTGCATTTTTGTACACATCTATAAACATTAAAAGATCTACTTAACATGTCATTATTCTTTTAAAACTCTGTTTATGTGTGGAAAATCTATGTAAAATATGCACATGTGTAAATATGCGCGTGTTCAGAAATTTCAAGAGCCACAGAGATGTCTGCTTGCATTAGCCTCTTTGTTTAAACTTCTAGGAATTGGCTGTGAATATCCAAGGTCAAAGAAAAATGTCTAAATACTGTATTAAGACAAATTTAGTGGATATAGTACACCATCTGTTGGATTTAAAACTATTTGAATTTTGTTCCATATCACTGTATCAAATATGATGCACTCATCTTAAAAAGAGAAACTTCTACTGTGTCGCCCATGATACAGACATCTTTCAAAAGCGAATTAGGAGTGTGTTGTGTTTGCTACACTCATACACAGAAAGGGTTAAGCAGTTCAAATATCTAATAAACAAAATAGTAATGCATTTAAAGTTAGTAATTATTAGATAGTATTAATCTAGTATTTCTTTTTTTTGTGTGTGTGTGTGTGTGTGTGTGTGTATGTTTGAATTGATATAAATATTATTTTTTAGGTCCCACTGTTAAACCTTGCTACGGAACAACTGTTCCATCCTTATCAAATTGCACAAATGTTCTGTATGAGCAATTTATTTCTAATAATAAATCTATAATTCTATCTGAAGGGTAAGATGTTATTATGAAAGTAAAAATTATTCTATATTTAATTTTAATATAGAATTTAATTTTTAAGTCCATTAATTTTTTTAGGAATCTTTCAAGTACACTACAGTGCTTGAAAACCGTATGGCCATATTGCTCTATTCGTATGCTTCTCTTAACATTGCCTCCACTTTACACACCTATTGGAGTTGATTTAAAAGAAATTTTAAAAGAAAGTAAGATATGTGTTTATGTTTTAGAACTTTTTGTAAGTTCTCTAAAAACAAATAGATATTTTCACTTATTGTATTACTCTATAAGTATGATTAATAATTTATCCTTCTTCTGTCTTATGTTATTGTAATTTCTAATCTAAAGTCAACTTAGTGGTAACTCTTTGCTCCTAGCTCATTTAAATGTGTATTATGTAATCTCATGGTCAATATAATAATAAGCATTTTACAAAGGATTTTTAAACTCTGATGAAAATAAGTTTTGGTGTTTGAAAAAATGTATCCTTCTTTTAAAAGTTGTTATATCCACTAATTATTTGCTTTTGAATTATCAATTTGAATATAATTTGGATTTAATAATTTATTTTTATTTCCAATTCTGTATGAATTGTTTTCTTTATATTTAAAATACAGTTAAAGTGAATTAATAATTTAAATAACAGTGTTAATTACCTTATCCGTCTTAGTCAGTTCATATTTTCTATTACTAGTATCCTAATTTTTTTTAATTAGCATTGTTTCTACAAATTCCAACTTAACATAGAGCTTATACTTATTAGTATTTTTTTAATATTTTGTGATTTGTTCTTCTTAAAAATGTAACATAATGAAGAACTTTGTAAAAAATTGTCATTTAATTTAAAAGAGTAAAACTTTGATGGTTACTTATTAAAATATGTAATTTAAAGATGAATTCATTTCATAAAGCATTTGTACATATTTTTGTATGAGTTACAAAATGATAGATTTACTTGCAATAAATGTAATTCACAGCTTTTATTAAATAGCATAATTTTGTGTTAAAATTGCTACTGAAGGGTGATTTGTTATTAAAATATTTGAATTATCTGCTTAAAGATTTATTGAAGAGTACACATTTTGTTTGTGTATGGGAATGTTAATATACTGTAGTTCCTCTTGTAAAGGACACCTCTGTTTAAGGGACAAAATGTTTGGCCTGGTGGGTGTCCCTTATTGGAGGGCAGTACCATGTATGTGTATATAAATGAAAAAAATAACAACTCCTTTCAAACTAAGATGATGTTGTCATGTCATAATTGAATAACAATTCTTTTTTGGATGCTTATTGTATTCATTAATTTAAAATCGGTGACTATCTGCAAATTGAACTGTTATTTATTTAAGTTGTTATTATCCATTCCATTATCACATATGGAAGTAAGACATCAAAAAAGTGCAGAGTGACATGTCATATATGTAAAGCAAAAAGAGAGGAAAGAGCCTGGATAGTGATGACTTTTGTTCTTGATAAGAACAGAGCAGTCCAGAAATGTTGTTAATTCAGCAATTAAAAGGACTTCATGATAATACCACAACACGTTTGGTTTTGCGAAACAGGTTTTATAACTAGAGTGAAAGTAACAGTTAAAGATTTGTTAGAGATTGGTTGAGTGTTAAAAAGAAGAAAAGATCTTTATAATGTGGGTCATATATATATATATATGAATAGTTAAATAGAATTTTTAATGTAACTCCTTTATATTAATTTTTTATGCATAGCTCATTTTTTAAAAACTGTTATTAAAACTTTATTTATTTTTAATTTTCAGCTGAAGACCAAAAATGTATATCAAATGAAATTAAACCCCCAGGTATAAATAATACATTATAATTCTTTTTTTAGTCATCTTAAGGTGTGTTTATGTAGTATAAAATGTGGGTAATTTTATTTCTATGATATAATGTTGACTTTAGCATATTTTTATAAAAGAATTAGCTTATAAAATGATCAATTATTTAGTAATGCCTCTTGTAAGGAAGACCTCTATTTAAGAAACAAAATATCTGGTCCAGTGGTGTCCCTTGTTGGGAGGTATTAATGTATTTTAAAATATTGTATGTGGTATATGTTACTGTTATGTATCTGTGACAATGTAAAAAAAAATACAAGTTTTAAGGAAATACTTGTAAAATTTATTTAGTTACATATACCCCTAAATAATAATTAATAGGCTTCGAATTCCAGTAAGAATTTCCTTTTCTTTAGGAGCTTGAAATTATATCAATTCAAGACCAAATATATCAATGGAAATAAATAATTTAATTTTTATGTTACATTTTATGTTGTTAAATTTCAATTGAGAAAACTACATCGTGCAAATAATGTTTTCGAAAATTTCATTAGTAAATAATAAAACAAGTTATATTCCTGCTAACTTTGAAAATTCAATGGGTATATTTTGTTAATAAAATGTAAAATTTTTCAATATTAGAATAAGAAATTTATCGTTTGAAGTATAAATGTATTTATTATAATGATCTGCTTTCCAAATAATTAGGATTTAAAAAAGTATAATTTTAAAAAATACAAGTTCAAAAATAGAAAATGAGTTCAGAGTGTTATAATCTTGCAGGAATCTTATTTTTGAAGTTTATTTGTTCTTTATAAGAAAAGAAAATTGACCTTTGTTGCAGAAAATCATACAAAGCTATAAATATTCACTGGACTGAGAAACATAAATGTTCGCATAAAGAGAAGTAGGTTTAGGGTGATTTTTAGGGTTTTCTTTTGGTTCTCTCAATCACAAAAATTAAATCTGATTTCATAAAGAGAACAATTATTTCACTTATCAATGAATGAAACATTTTAAGTCATTAAGGAGAAGTACTGAATAATAAAGCTGAAAAGGTTAAAGAATAAATAGAAGTAATAGAGGAAATAGCAAGTTATATTGAACTTCCATATGAATTCATTATTTTTTTTTAAAATACTCAGAGCATTGGATGTATAACAATAATCATTTTAAAAGCAGTCAGACTGTAATTTAAAACTGAACAAAAAGGAGTTGGAATAACAAAAGCAGGAAAATTATTTCTCCTTTTTAATCATTTCAACATAGCTTACTTCATAAAATAAAAAAAAAAATTAGATGATTTGAGAACAATGTATTCCTATATAAGTTAAGTACATTATTGAATTGCACTGTTATATAACTATTACTTTAAATACTAATTAAAAGGCTTGTTCTCAAGTGCTTGCCTTCTTTATGTAAGTATGTGCATCATGAGTTTGAAGTGCGTTTGTGATATTTTTCCTTCCCATAGGATTTATTGTCTTTGGTAAACATAGATTAGGAGCCCCAGGAAATTCTCGTATTATTTCCCTGTTTTCGATCCTGTTTCTTGTCTACCAACTTTTATCCTCCTCTTTCCCCCTCCCCTTCTTCTTCCCAAATGTCTTAATCACAGTAACACCTAGTTTGGTGCAGTATGGCCACATTTAGCTCATGCACCTTTAAACGCCACCATCACTCATTTATTCAATAACTTTAGATATCAAAGCTTCTTTGTGGTCATTTGATATTGTAATTTTATTTCATTAATTAATGCAAATTAAAATTAACTGAATCTATTAAATCAGTTCCAAATGCAAAAGTATGAGGAATGTTATGTATATTTCTATTTTTAGATACTAGATGTACAGATACTCAGAAAAAAACAACTGCAAAAGATATATATGAATGTTTAGAAAAAACAATTAAAGGGATTGAAAAGAGCATTAAAGCTGCGAAGGAAACTGTTCACTGGTATTATTTTTGTTAATGAGATTTATTAAGTATTTTTTTAAACTTAAAGTAATTATTGTAGTTTAATGGATGTAATTTATTGAAGTCACATCATTCTGTGTCAATTTATTAGCTACATTCATTTATTTGAATAATATTGAGAGATTTAAATTATTGCTTTTATTTTTAATTTATGTGTACAAAATACCTAATCTGTTTTGAATTACTTTTAATAAAATTTGTTATAATTATTGAAAGAACGTGTAATTATTTTTTAAAAAATGTATTTCCTTTTTTTTTTATATGTACATAGGCAACTTTTACCTCTTACCGTTTGTGTTACAGTCCATCCAATTTTGGAATGCAGAGAAAAAAATCATAATGAATTCAAACAATACATGTTACATTTATCAGAAGGCATTAAGATGCGATTAAAAAAATATTTAAGAATTTTTGATGGTAAGACTTATAATTTGTTTTTTATGTAAATGACCAACTCGTCAGATTTTTGTGTATGTAAAATACTAAAATAATTAATTTAAATAAAATAAAAACAGTATTTGTATCATTTTTATGCTTTATATATTTATATTGAAATTTCAGAAATACAAATATATTTATCAAAAATAAATCTGTTTATTCCATGATCTTTATTTAGAAATGAATTAGTATCCTTTCCAAAAAAAATTTTATCTGAATTCTAATTTGAAATTTTGTTATGCAACTATAGCATAATTTGTAATAATTATTTATATTATGGTTTGATTAAAAAAAAAAAAAAGACAATGTGATGCATAAATTGTTTGCATTGTAAACTAAAGCATAGATGACCTTTTATAAAGCTTCAACACATAAACTCTATTTCAAAATTTACTTTTAATAAAAATCAAATTAATTTATCTCTCAATTAAAAATGTTTTAAAATGTTTACTTAATTATTCATGACTACTTAATTATTAAATGACTACTTCTGATTTACACTTTTATTTAAAATTACTCAAACATTAAATTTTGCTTAAAGTTACTGAATTTATTTTTAAGTATTTGACATTTTTTTTATTGAAATCTGTTTTACATGATTCTAAAAGTGTGTGTAAAAGTCAGTCTTTAAATCAAATTAGATATTCAATTATAATATATTTGTTTCTTTCAGATCCATTAGATAAACAACAAGGAGAAAAATGCATTGAACAATTTTCTTCTCAGTCTCTTGATAAGTGCTTATCAGTGATGTTTGGATATATGACAAAATTTCATGAAGGTTTTACAAAGTATGTTTTTTTCTCTCTGCAATTAGTTATAAGTTGATGTAATTATTTAAAAAAATGTGAAAAAAAGTAAATGTTCTTTATTGCTTTCCTTTAAAAAATCATTTATTTAAGGATAGTGCTCAATTTTTAGTATTGTTCACCTTGTTTTCGTCAAATGGTATGCTGTTTTTAAAAATATATCTCATATTTTGTTCTAGACTAACTTAAGAAATTAATTTTATTTATAACAATTTTCCCCTCCTACTTTTTGTTGAATATCTAGGAGGGAAACATAAAATATTAATAATTAAATAAAGGTATTCATTGAAAAACAATGTTAAATGGGCTGAATTTTAATAAATTATTAAAGATGCGTATTTATTTTTTGAGTTATGTGGAACACGGCTTGGTTCTCTTAAAGGTTGTGTCATGTCTTGTAAAAAGAAAAGGACTCATTGTGGTGATTTTTGTCTATCATATTTAAAGCCTCACAGATTTTTTTTACAAATAAATGCATTGCAATTGGTGTCATTTTGTACTATATCTTGAGCTGAGTAACTTGTCTACTTATCTGTTTAAAATACAAAGTTACCTTTTGTATGTAATGTATGTACAATTGTAATAAAACAATTTGTGCACTTTATAATATACCATAAGAAATTTCATTGAAAAGTATATGTTGCATAAATTAACTACTTAAATATATAAGTTTGTGTGTCAGCATTATTGTAATATCATATTAATTCCAATCACACACATATCTTGCATATAATAAGCAGTAAATAGCTTATTTCTCTATTAATGAAATCTTATTTTTGAACTTTGAACTATATATTCTCCAACTCCATTAGCAACTTCTGATATTAAAATTAATAAGACATCTTAGGTATTTTACTAGTTTTAAAACAGTATAATCACAAGTTTGTTCCAACATCTTGCTTTTAGAAGTATTTTTTCTTTCATCAACCTTTTAAATTTCCTTACAACTTATTTTGTATTTTCAATTAGAAAACCTTATTGATATTTAACTGTTAGTTAATGTGTGATAAGGTTTAAAATTTCTTTAAAAGAGCAAAAAATTGTATGGATATATTATCAATACTTTAAAACTGCACAAAAAAAATTCTGGGTTTTTGAGAAAATATATAACTCTAGAAATGCTTTCTTGATTTCTGATCAAAAAATATTTCAACAAAAAGATAAATTATGAGGATACAGTTAGTTTATCATTTAGAAAAATTAGATGTATTTCATAAAACTATATAACTGAAAATTTCTTCAACTGGTTCTTAATTTTACTAAAGGGATGATTCTTTATTTTAAATTTCAACTTCAAATAACTGTCATATCATTGATTAAAATGAATGTAGCATGTCAGAAATGTGTCATGAGGAATTCTGTCATTTTTTGAAATAAACCTAAAAAGTGCATTATTTGCATCAAAATCTAGATGCTGTTAGATCAAATTCAGAATTCACACAGCTTGAAAAACTTACATAAAAACCATTTTGCTCATAAGCATATTTTTCCCAAAATTCCTCATTTTGCAATAATCTTTTTCTTCTAAAAATTTAATTTCATATTATCAGCCTACAACAATGATGCAAAAGATATATTGCTGATAAATGAAATAATTTATATCAAAGATGAGGTTAAGGAGCACAATTACAATGGCTGCATGATATAGACTATAATGAGCATTTGAATTTATATTAATAACTTTTAATAGATAAACTTTTCATTTGTTTTCTTACAAACATGAATATATTATCAGCAGCTCATACAATTTTAATCCTTTTTAGAATTTCTGATTATCCACCACAGTGTGTGGAAGAAACATTTAAAGTCTGTGGAGATATTGATACTTTCCATTTGTTCATGAAAAAAAGTATGAATTTGTCAAGATCTAATGATATTGAGATGAATGAGGTATCAGTAAGGAAAGAAGCTTGTATTCAAGTTGAAAATTATGGTAAGTTATACTACATATCTGTAAATTCTAACACCTTATTCTGTGTTTCAAATAGATATTGCATTAATATGCATTGTATAAAAGCCAAGAAACTTGTCTCTCTTTTAAATGACATTTTTAAGAGTTGAATGTAATATTATTTGGTTACGTAAGGCTATTCTAATACTTAGTATGAGAGAAGTTTTTGTTTTATATTCTTTAACCACGTAGCAGAGCAATTTTTTTACATGTAAAATGATCCAAAGTTGCTTTTTTTTTTTTTTTTTTTTTTTAATCAGAAGATATAGAACTTTTATTAAGTGTCCGAGTGATGCTGGGGATAATTAGGTCATAAGTAGATGCACTGCTTAAGGTACTCTTGGGTAAAGATGTTAAGTGGTTAAATTATATTGTTTATTTTAAGTACTAAATATTCAAAAATAGTACTTTATCTCTATCCTCTTATAAGCAATCTAAGTAATAATTATTAAATTCAATCCAGAAAACTTTGTGAATTCCATTTCTAAATAAAATTTTATCATGGCAAGTATTGAATTAGGCTTTAAACGTGGACAAATGCAATATAAGAAATCTGAAAAAAATTAATGTGATTCATATTTTATTTGAAGCTGACAGTGACATCTATTTTATTGAATCTTTTATTTTCCTTTCATAAATTCATCATAAAATTTAAAATCTAAACAATAAAAAAACTTTCAATAAAGTTTGTTTTAATACGATAAAAATGGTGGGGTTTTAATAAATTTAGCTCTTATTTCAAAATAGCTCTAAATTGCCTGAAAGGCCATAGATTTCTTAATCTAATACTTTTGAGTGAATAGCTTTGTTTTTATGAGAGTAATTTAAATGATGCAAGAGTAAAATAATGCTTACTTCATACTACTAATATTCTGTACTACTATTCATCTGGTTTCATCATACTCCCTAACAATGATAACTCATTAATTGTAAGATTAAAAAAAAATTAAAAATATAGTTTTAAATAACAAATGCATTATCAACAATTACTGATATATATATAACTTTTGACTTTTGCCCATTTGAATTTTAAACTTTCATTGGGAATAAAATATATGATAATCTTTTTATGCCACATATTTTGATATCAATCCTTAAGTTCACCATGTTGAATAATTGAGTTAGAGCAGCAATATGATAGAGCTATTTAATGGATTATTTATAGCTGATACTTGTGCTCTTTTAAACCTCAAGCTAATAATATTTGGAAATTTACTGAATGCAATAATTCTAATTAATATAAATAGTGAAAAATTATATTTATTATAAAATTGTACCCACAGAGACTTGATTTTAAAAAATCCGGGGTGTAAAATATATCAAGAATTATACTTCATTATCACTAAATACAAGTAAAAAAGAACTTAACTCTTGTTAATTCATTTTTCTTACAAAGAGTGTAACCCTCTGATTTAGTATGCTTATGAAGCAAGTTATTTTATAAATATATTTGTATTTTATACAGATTCAGAATTGCATCCCTGTTTATTGACTGATTTTAAAAAATCTCTTTCCTTATCAACAAGTTGTCCATTTAGTAATGAAGAAAATTTTACTTCCTTTCAAAAGTAAGTTATATTAGTTTCTAATTCAATTTTATAAATATTTATTTTATCTTTAAATTATTTTACATCTATAATTTAATTATTTACTCACCTTTAATTAATTTATGTGAAAACTGCTTGTAAATATCATACATGGTACAGGAATAAATTTTTTTCTGTCTTTGAATGGGTAAAAGAATTTAAAGTATAGTAAAAGTATTTAAGTATGTGTCCTAAAATTATATATATATTCTCAGATTTGCAAAAAAAAAAACTTCTTATTTATATTTTAGGTCTTTTTAAGAACATTTTAATTATTTTTCAGAAAATAATCATTTTCTAAAACTTATTTCTTCAGTCACTTTCAACTCTTAAGACATAATTCAAATATTATAATGGTGTTTTCTTTAGAAATAATTTTTATGGAAAAAGTATGTTTATTTATTAATATTATATTCTTTTATGATAGTTTTGTTCATATTTACTTTATACCACTT
The DNA here is from genome assembly GCA_019974015.1 of Nephila pilipes. NCBI lineage: Eukaryota > Metazoa > Arthropoda > Arachnida > Araneae > Nephilidae > Nephila > Nephila pilipes. Next base: position 390,252 of record BMAW01093163.1, read on the forward strand.
TTCATTTTCTCCCTTTGCTATTTAAATGCAGTTTATTCAAAAAGAATGGTTCAGTAACTTCTAAATATATTTACTTAAAACAAAATGTATATTCATTATTTGTATTTATTATGATTACTTCAGCAATTTTTTTTTTTTTTTTTTTTTTTAACTCAATGTTGTTTGATATAAATGGTACCTAATTTAACTGTAACCGAAATGTATATATAAAATATGTGAACTTGACTATTATTAGCAGCTTTCAATACAAGCTAGAAACAACATCTATTCCCAATGGTTTTAGAGCATTATAATTATAGTTTTATTTTGTTGTTTAATTTTTTTTTTTTAGCATTTGGGTGTATTTTATGGGAAATACAATATTAATGATAATTATTCAATATTTTGAAATTATTCTCATTGAATTATAATCTCTATATTTAGCGCTTTGAAATTATGCAAGAATTGTGTTTTGAACAATGTTAACGAACTGTGCTTCTATGATTTGCCTGACCTCATCAGTGTAGTTACCTTAACTTTTAAGCCACTAAAAATTTGCTTGCAGAAACTGAAAGTGCATGGTAAGTGAAAAATCATTCAATTTAGTTTATTTGTGTGGAACTTTCGCAAATTTATTATTTCATGCAAATACTTATGCCAATGGTATTTTAAAAAAATTTCTAAAAACATTTTCTTTTTATAAATTTGTGTCTCTTAGAATTAATCAAATTTTTATTAATTTTATTTTATATGTTGTGCTTTATATGCATGAAGGAGTCATTTTTAATGATTATAAGAAAAAAAATCATTCAAATGTGTTCCATGTTCTTTGTCTTACAAATTTATCATAACTATTATGATTTGTATTATTTAAACAAACCGTATTTCGATACATACAATTTTAAATAATTAGCTTCTCTCAATATTGTTTTTTCTGTCACTAAAAATGTTCAAAGTTGGTAAATACAAATTATTATGTCTTGATATTATCGATTTTTATTATTAATATTTATTTTTATTGATAAGGGAGACATATTCAAATATAAAATGTTATGTAGCAAATGTTTATTTTAAAAATCAAAATATGAGCAAACTTTAATGAGATATAAGTTTTTTTTTTTTTTTTTTTTTTTTTAATAAAACAATTTATTACTCTCTTTCAGCTATGTAAAAAAAATTTGTTTTTATTTATAAAATATATAATTAAATTTTTATTAATTTTTTGGGCAACTTTCATTTTTCAGTTGTGTTTATCATTTTCAGATAAATGTATTGATGATCTCACTTACAGAGTAAAGGATAACTGCATTTCAAGATTTTATTTGTACACTGTGAATATAAAAAGAGGATCAATAATGAAAGCCTCTCAGTTTGCCAAGTATTTTTATTTTTTTTAAATTATTATCGCTTTCATTTGCATTTTCTTATAATTTAATGTTTTTGAATAACTGAAAATTTTCTAATATTTTCTGGCTTTCAGAGAATTTTATGTTTGCTTAAGAGAAACTGTAAAACGATGTCCTCATGATGCATTTAAAGCTATTTACAATTTCTACAACAAGATATCTGGCTTGGAAATGGTGTCAAAATTTAAATCAGGTAATTTAAGATTCAAGTATACATATTACAAAAACAGTTCAAAATTTTAGATGGGAAATTTGAAATAATATTATATAAAAGCTTGCAAACTAGTATGTAAACAAAACAAAATTGATAACAAAACGAAGCAACATGTTTAAAAAAATTTAAATATTTTGTATTGGGAAAATTTTCCTGCTCTGGTCATTTCAATAGATACAAGTGAAAGGTGTATTTAATCTAATTTATATCAATTAAAAATAATTTTTGTTTGAAGAGGATATTACTAAAACTGTAATGAGACATTACAATTTAAAGGAGACAAAAAAGACCTAAATTTAAACTTCACATTTTGAAAAAATAGACAGGATGAGCATAGATTGACTAAACAATCAAATATACATGTATTCAAACTGCAGATGGCATTTTCCTTCCAAAAAACTGATAATCACATTCCAAAAAAAAGTGAACAAGCACTTAAGCACAATAATTCGCAGAACTGTACAGTATTCCTTGAAACATTTTCTGTAATACATCCTCAAAAAAAATTTCTTCATATTTTTAAACTTCATGTGCCTAAATGTTCATTTATTTTTACTGCTTTGATTTTTTTTTTGTTCCAACAGTTTTATTTTTAGAACTAATTTTTGGTACTATGCTGTGGATTTTTAAATACATCTTCCATATACGTAGATATTTTGTATATATAGTAGTAGCAAATATTTTGTTAATGTGCTATAATACATTCTTTTATTTGTAGAAACAAAAAATATTCATATATAGTTTGCCATAATTTAGAATAAGTAATAATTTTTCTTTAGAAAATACATGTAAAATTGTAAATGTTTTTCATTACTTTTTTTCAAAGGAGCTATGTTTATTTATTATTTATGTTTATTTCAAAGGAGCTATGTTTATTATTTTATGAGAAAAAGTATTTTACCATATTGTGAAGGAACAATTTTTGGAATTGTTTCATAATTCTTTTTAGCTCAAATATTCTTTATTCAATACTACTTTTTACTGGGTAATCTTAAAAGTAGTTATTGTTTCATTTCTGTTTACTCAGTCTAATGTTAATTGCATTTACTGAATATTTCATGAAGGTTTTTTCTATGCATTTTAAGACTAAAGAAGAAGAAGGTATATCAGGATTGCTCTTTGCAGATTTTTTTTAATATTTTATTTTGTCTCTTAAGAACATTTGATACTGCTAAAATATCTCCAAAATATATCAATGTATTTTTATGCATATATTTATCTGAATATAATTTCCCCCCTAGTTCCATATGCTTGAAATATGAAATAAATCGATGAATAAAAGCTAAATGGTTCAATATTGGTCTACTAGTGTAAGTAAATATGAAAAGCAATACATTTTTTTAAAGTTTGATGTGTGTATGTATAAATTTTTTAAGTATATTCTCTTTATTTCTCATAGCATCCAAATTTTATTAAAAGAGAAAAGAAGTAAGATTAATTTTCCATTAATCTTACTTATTAATTTTATTAAAAGTTGGACCACTTGTATATAATCTACTTTTTAAAATATAAAGTTTGTCTGTGTATTTCACAAATTGTAAGCCCAATGCTGGTAATATAAATCAAATCATTTAAAAATTAGGCCAGATGTATAAAATTTTCCACCCACAAACTAAAGAAATAAGACAGAAGTGAAGTGTAAATTTTATAATGATACCTCACCTTCAAATAAATTGACAGTAGATATAGATAATTTATTTTTTTCCACTAGTAAAAGTTCAAAAAATGGCTTATATTTTTTAAAAGCTATTTTCCATCTGAATATTTGATTCTAAATGAAAATATTCTTTTGAGTTGAATAGATATAAGCAAAGAGAAATGTAAATGTTCAGTAAATTAAAACTAAAGAGTCAAATGTTTTATGAATTCAAATTGTGCAGAATATTTGAAACCGGAAACAATTATAATATATCAATTGATTATTAAATATACAATATGCCTTATATTAGATAATTAAGCCATAATTTTTAAAGGACATTTTCAAATTTCAAACCAAAAAAAATTGAATAATCTGATTGTTATTTTAAACATATTGCGCAAATACAAAAAAATTATTTGTTTAAAATGATGAGGTATATAAAAGGCTTCAAAAGAAGTCATTTTTACCAAAAAATTTATATTTTGGAAGTAATTATGGGTGTTATAACCTTTTTTATATTTATGAATGATTTCCATTAGTCATAAGGAAATCAGGAAGTACAAATGAAGTAAAATATTGAACACTGCATTCACATTAAAATGAATATATTAATGTTGTGATAATTCCTTATATAATTTTAGTAGAAGGAGATTTTTAACAATAGAGAAGTGAGGTGAGTGTGGGGTTAAGTAGGAAAAGAATTACTTTAAAAAAAGATTACTATCAAATACTTTCTGCTTTTATTACTCAATAATGAAATAGAAAATGAACAATGGAAAAGTATTTTATTTTGTGTATTATACTAATAGTAAACTATAATGTGTATGTGCATATATATATATATATATACATTATTATATATATATTGTATATGTATGTGTTTATATATAAACGAGATTTAAATCTTTAAAAAAATTTGATTAATTCGTAGAAGCGATATCATTAAATTAGAATATGATGGCAAAATTAACATATGATGGTCAAATTCATTACTTTTAGAAAACCAACAATATTATTGCTCTTCATGAAAATGTATTACATACTTCTAGAGATCTGGAGATAAAGTTCTTATGTGTTCTGAAATAATTTCTCTTATTGTATACTGGAAAATTATATTCATTATCAAATTACACTAACTTTATTAATGTGCAAATAAAACATTGTTCCTTGTCTACATGTCACAGTTTTTTAATGGACTGTAAACAATATATTAGCATTTCATTAACTTTTAATACATTTTAATGAATGAAATAAACAACAGAAAAGTTGTAAGATAATTCTTATTCTTTATGCTTACGTAATTATGAATTAATATTTTTTATCTTGTCTTATAATGATGTAATATGTTTCAGATGCATCAATCTCTGTTACCCATGATTTGTATTGTAATGGAGTAAAGTAGTGAATTCGACTCATTTGTATTTTTAACATCACTTTACTTTGTATTTACAATAAAATACTTTCGGATTTGGCATGTTTAACATGTGTTTTCATTTATTCATCAACATGCAATAATATTATTATATATATTGAAAACTCTTGTTCTAAAAAAATCTGATTCTTAAAAAAATTTACCAGAATCACACTGTAGAAATTAATTTTAATTCGATTTATTTTTCTCAAATAAATTGAAATTATTCTAATTTAATTATACTCATTTTGCAATCAGTGCCTCAACAATTATATTCACTTTGTTAAACAATGACCATAATTTGATTGGTGTGCAAAAATTATTTATTCATTATAATTCATTAATATTCAATTAAGTGCAGTGAGAAACATAAAACAAGGGACAAAATTAAATGTTTGCTAAGAAAGAATAAACAAAGAATTTTAATTATAATAAAACTAAGTTTATGTATATTAATTTAGTGATAAATGCTGGGTCTTTTTTAATTCAGATTCTGTGTTTACTAAAAGTTTTATTAAACCATTTCTTAAACAAGTAGTTATTCATCAGAACTATCTGACAAGAAAAATATAGAGAAACAGGAAGTAGTGAATTTGAATAAAATAGTTTATTTCTAAAAAAATACTTTTTTTTTCAACTGATCTGATGCATTATGTTCATTTTATAATCAGTTTTTAACTGATCAGATTCACTTTGTACAGTTAATTATAAATGTTACATTTAAGAACACAAATGGATTTTATTCATTGAGAGTAATATTTCCAAAAAGAATTAACATTTGTTTAAAGGAAAATGATTTAATAATTTTTTTCATTTCATTAAAAAATATGATATGTTCTTGTGTTTTCCTTTGACTTATGTAATAAAGAATTAAATGAAACTTCTGCAAAAACTGAATGAATAAATAATTGTAACAAATACAAAACTATCAGTTAAGGTTCCCGTCTATCAGCCGTTTTTATTTCTTGAATGTAATGCTAATTCTATGGAACTTCTACTATCATCTTCCAATCTATACTATTTTATCTGTTTGAATGAGTTTAAAAGAACAAAAAATAACGATGCTTCCAATCTATACTATCCTTCCCAATTTTTGAAAATATTTTAGAATATTTTTTTAAAGACTGAAAAAAACCATAGGGGAATCATCATTAAAGGAGGAGTAAAAATATTTTTAGAGTTCAAAAGGAAAACGAGAATTTCTCTCTTCGAAGCTTGAATATGAAAAGAAAATTTAAATTAAAGGTAATTGCGAAGATAAGTATAATGTGAAAACACATGATTTTGATATATTATTCAAAATGACCATTTGCTAATGGAATAAGTACAAAGGATTCAGAATAAAAAATAAATTTAAGGTATACTATGCAGAAATAAATATAATTGAAAAGGCATTAATTCTGATAAAAGGAATAAAATATAAATTTAAATAATATTGAGAAAAAATACAACTTACATCCAACACCACAGGATGCATGATAAATTGCCACTCAAGAAGAAAAGTACTTGAAAAATAGAAAAATATTTTTCATTTCAAATTAAATTTCTAAGTGCTTCTTTTAAAGATTTGTTCTATTTCTTTTTCCCTCCCACGTAATGTCCCTAATTAATTCTAAAATTTCTTTAAAATAGTCAATTTCCTTCGAATCCCATGATTTTCTAGATAAACATACAGCCAAATAAAATTGGAAGTCTGCTTGCCTAATAATAAGGAAAGAATGTGGTTTTAACATGCCTCCAAATACCTTCTTTTGTATTTGTATGGCAATTCGTTTCTGGATCAGCAAGGAGATTATGATTTATTATGAGATGATTATAGCCGTCTTACTTAGAAAAGCATAGGCTTTCCAGCATATCGAGTAAATTGTTGCTATTTTTTCTATCCATTCTTTAATTCACTTGACCAACGTCTATTGAAATATGTCATGGATCGCAACTAAAACCTACACGATTTTCCCATACCACCTATCTCTTGGGAATTACTTTCAGTGTAGTCTAGGATAACTTCATTGGTAAATAGGCGACAGTCTGCTAAAGCTGCCAATGAAAAATAATTTGATCTTCCTATTTCTCTTGCGGAACGATGTGGATTTCAAATATGTGCATAAATATTTCCCTGATTTTCAGCTTACTGCAACTTGAACTATAATCCATACCAAATTGTTTTTGTGGGGCCACAAACCGTAAGTACTAGACCGTTATTACCGTAAGTACTAGAATAGATAGTTGCTTCAGAATCAACCGATTTGTAGCAACCATGCGAAGGGCGTTGTAATACACTGTTTTTTTATTAATGTTCACCAATTTTCCTGTGATCTTGTTTTCAGAAAAGTGTTGTCGGCTAAATCATGCTACAACTATCTTCTTGCTGTTTACCTGCGTCACTTGACCGTGGTTCAAAATTACGAGGTCCGTCGCCAATAGCCCTCGTGTTGCTTCTAGTGCGACGTTAATAAAAACTAAACTAAACTAAACTTGCTGTTTACCTGAAAGTTTTGTTTGATATTTTCAATGAACCGGGGGGGAAAAAAATTTAAGAAATACATACCAATTTGAAGAAGTAAATTGAATTTGTGTAGTAATAGCGAATCGAAATTAGTTAAACTAATTTAAAATTAAAAAATTGTTAGAAAATTACTTATTTCACTTATATATCTCTATAGAATAAATTACATGGACATTTTTTTTCCGAAAAAAAAAACATATGTTTGAAAGCTATATAATGTCAGAATTATTTTGGATGAAAAGAATTTACCTTTTCTTTCAATTTATATTTCATTGAATAAAACTAACTAAATTTAAAAGCTAATTACGGTGCACATTTCTCTTAAAAGGAAGGAATATCCTCAATATCTATTATATTAAATTAAAAGTAATTGGAAGTTCCATAATTAAGTTGTAACAGTAATAAATAATACAAATCAAATTCACATCCTCCAAATATTGTTGCAAAAATTAAAACAAGAGATCCATTCAAACAGTGGACAGACCATATTCATGTATTTCTCAATCTGTTAAATTTTGTACAAAAAGTTAAACATTAATTATTTTTATTTAAAGTTTAACAAAAACAATATTATTTTTAAAAAATATTGTACTGGCATTAAAGATGAAATGTTATATGAGTAGGGTAATCGTAAAACTTGGAATCTTAAATTATTTAAAAAAAAAAATTTTTAAGAAATTACTCTTTTCACCCAGTAAAATTTCAAAAATCAATGTTCTAATCAACATCTGAATTAGATTCGTTAGATCACAAGCAATAAAAAAAATAATAAAATGAATTTGGTTAATTTTAGGATTTAAAACAAGCAGAAATACTAAATTAATTTCTTTTCTTAGAAATGCATATTAATTACAGTATAATATATATAATAGTACAGTATAATATATATCACACAATCAATTATTGCAAATGAAATATCAAAGAACTTAAGTATCCTTAAATTTTGTAGGTAGCTTAGCTGAATTTTGTACACAAATAAAATAAAAAAAAAAATGTTAAGATTCTTAAATGTGAAAAAATTACATATTTCGATAAGTTTATAATGAGCAATATTTAATAAAAAAATTTCTTTATCATATAAAAAATTATATGTATCTACATTTTTACAATAAAAAAGGCAATGTTTACCACATCTGTAAGTTTACTAAACTTAGTCATTTTTGACCTAAAATAGCTACAACACTTTCAATTTTATTACCAAAGAAAATGCAAATACGTGCACCCATTTAGTTCATTAATTTTCCTATCCTCATGCACTCCTATTAATAAAATTAATTTTAAGGGTTTAAAGATAATCATGTCTTAAATGCTGGTCTCAGATAAAATACCAGAAAAGATCAGAACAATTCACTTAATTTGGTATTTTACATGTAGAACTTGACAAATTATGCAATAAACATATAAGAAAAACTGATCTGATTACTAAAACATTCTTGTTTGATAAATCAGCTCTTTTATCAAATTAGTTAAATATTTATTTTTACTAATTTTTAAATAGTAAATGAAACGCATCTGTATTAAAATATATACCAAAAATATTTTAATTCCGATTGTTCAAGGGCTGCGGTAGCCTAGTGGTCTAGGTCGTGGACTAGCGGCCTGCGGTTTTCGTTCTGCCGCGGGTTCGATCCTTGGCCGCCAAAGACCCGCCGTGTAGCCGGGGCTGATGCACGTTAAATCTGTTCGGGGTCCAAAGTCCTCCTAATGGCGTGGTGTGGATGTTAGGAGAGGGGTGCCAGCTCAGGTGTCGTCCTCGTGACTTGGCCGTGGTTCAAAATTACGAGGTCCGTCGCCAATAGCCTTCGTGTTGCTTTTAGTGCGACGTTAATAAAAACTAATCCGATTGTTCAAATGAAATAAAGCAACAATTGAATGATTACTTTCTGAGCTGTTAAATGAATATTGTTAATTTTCGATACATTATGAAAATTCATAAGACATTTTTTAAGCTAAATGATGAAATGCAACTAACAAAAGTGAAGAATATTTATTCAATTGCAAATTAATTAATGGGAAAAGAAAAAAATTTAAGAAATTTATTTCGTTTTGGAGTTCCATTATAAAAAAAATTTCGACAACTGACTTGATAAATGTGATCAACGGTTAGATGAAGACTCGAATCCTAACTGGAATTCTCCTAGCTTCTGTACAACACCACTTAAGGACTTTGAGATCCATTTCATTTAACGTACAGTAATCATCAGAATACGCACACACGACTGAACTTCAAGGTCGCGATCCTTAAAAGAGATAAAGGCCAGAAAAGAAATTATTAACATGACGAAACCTAAATGTGAAAATCAAGTAAATATAATTATTCCTGTAAAATGCAAATTTTTGTACTCAAGATTTTATATTATACGTAGCTATTATTAAATTAAATCAATATTTAAATAATAAAAAAGAAAACCGAAAAACGTAGGTGTCTGATTTTGAAATATTAATTTTTACAAAAAGGAGCAGAGTTTCTTAAAGTAAATGGATAAATTTCAAAAAATCATGTTACATAAAAATTTATCGACAGTCAGCAAAGATCAACTGCTTTAAATATTTTTACCTTTGGTGTTTTTTTTTTCGGAAGGATGAGGTGGGGGGTTCTAAAAATCTTCCCAATTTGGATCTCCATCTACATCGTCCACAAAAAGAACTTCGTCATCATCACTTAATGCTAAAATAAATAAATAATACGTTTTTTTTTTTTTTTTTTTTTTTTTTTTTAAGCCTCTCGAATGATCATAAATTATTTAAACTAATTATGAAATAAAATACCTTCTAGTAATTTTCTATTTGAACTTTTTGCCATCTTGTCCGAAATGCCTTCGGACTCTACCGTTGGAATTCCAATTTTTTTTAGCTCAACTCCTTTTTTTCCATATCCTGGAAAAACCAGAGAAATATCTTCCAAAAATATTTGCACTTTTGCATCCAGAGACTTCATCGTACTAAGCCTCGTTCTTCTGTAAAAATGTAGTGCCATATATTGTTTTAAAAAATTTTCAGATTTTCTGCTTACTATTCATTTTTTAAAATGTTTGTTCTCACTTTCTAGAGGATTTATAGTATTAAATTTATCTATTTTGCTAACAAATTATCCATTTATGTGATTTGTTGTTTTATGCTCAGTGTCATTAAACAATTTACTGACGCTGTGATACTGGGATGCGCTATCTGTACATACACTCATGGACAAAAAAAAAATTAGCACACCAAGAAGGAGTCGTCAAAATGAAACGAAATTTTACAAACGTAATGACTACTTTGATACAAGTAAATGATTAGAAAATCAAAGAAAAAGGATCATTTATTTCAGAGAAAAAGGCAAAAGAACGGAGGATTTAATACCCTGTTGAACCCCCTGTAGCGCGAATGCACGATGCGATACGATCGGGCATTGAGGCATATAAGTTCTGTATGATGTCTTGAGACATTTCGTTCCATATTTGCTGTAACCTTGCCTCTAATTCGTTCAAACTCGTGGGGTGCCCAACTCGCCGTCCCAAATGATCCCAGATATGCTCGAATGGAGAAAAATTTTGGAGATCGGGCAGGCCAAGGAAGGATAGTAACAGTGCGGAGACAGTCTTGTGACACCCTTGCCGTGTGAGGCCGAGCATTGTCTTGTTGAAAAATGGCTCCTGGAAGCCTTTGCATGAGTGGCAACACATGTGGTTGCAGGATGTCAAGGACATTCCGCTGGGCTGTCATGGTGCCACGGATCAATACTAGGGGTGACCGTGTATTGTAGGCAATGGCACCCCATACCATCACACCAGCTGTGGGAGTGGTGTGTCGCTGTAAAGCAATGGCAGGATTGAGGCGTTCACCACGGGGTCTCCACACACGAACACAATAGTCATCACTGCTGAGATTGAATCTGGATTCGTCGCTAAAGACGTCCTGGTTCCATTCCGCCGCAGTTCAGTTTCCTCGTGCGTGGCACCACTCCAAACGGAGGCGTCGATGGGTGGGCGTCAAGGGCAGCACACGTAATGGGCGCCGCGATCACAAATGTTCTTCAGCCAGGCGCCTTCGTATGGTTCGAGAAGACACAGGGGGCCCTAGTGAAGTTGCTACCAGTGCCTGGATAGCTGCCGATGAAGCAGTTGGCTGTACGCGCGCATTTCTTACGATGTGGCGGTCTTCTCGACAACTGGTCTGTCGAGGGAGTCCTGAACCTGGTCTTCGTGTAAATGACATCTCTCTCTCGGATCCACTAGTCCCAACACCTCCTCACAATACAATCAGAGCGGCCTAATTGACGAGCTACTCGCCTAGCTGACCACCCAGCTTCCATCATGCCGATGATTCTCCCCCTCACAAACTGCGACAGCTGCTCATATTGTCTTCGAAAACGGCATAATGGCATGTCTACCTCAGCTCTTCCTTTGTAAACGATTCAGCACACTCAAACAATTTTTGGTTATCTGTTTTATACCCCACGGAGAACAACGTTAAATGCCCTCTATCGGCTATACGTAATGCGCTATCACGCTGCATTTTTAATCATTTGCGTATCTCCCCGACATGTACCTTCATGCCAAGTTTCGTTACGATCCCGAAATTATTTCTTCATGCGCTAATTTTTTTTTTGTCCGTGAGTGTATAATAGAAGTCTCTGGATGGCAATAAGAGGCCAAAAATCTCTCTTTTTTTTCCCGTCCGCAAGAAAAAATAGCCCTTTCTCATCACTGTGAAAAAAAATTATTATAATAAAAATATTTGTTTAGGTCTAATAAATAGATATCTAATCGTTACATACCGACAATATATTCCGAGTACAACTTGGGTCATGGTTTGCGTTTTTCTGCCTCTATTATATTTCCTTTTCTTTAGGAAAATTTCATCCAAAAGGATTGTCTTATCTGCAACAATTTATATTAATTAAACAAAATACATTCTCATATTGAATGAATGCATAGGGTACGTTTTAAAGATAATTGTTGTTGTTGCTGTTTTTTTACCTGGACCTCCTAGAAGATTGTGGGGATGAGATGCTACTATTTCTGTCACTTCTCTCAGACGAGAATAAAAATCGACAATAGTAGGTCAACTCATTTGTGGTTGTCCTCTACACTTTCGGAACAGATTCAAGTGTTCTAGAACTAAACTCACTTGCATTTTGGTGACGAAGCAAATTATCAGTAAGAAAACACCAAGAAGATGAATTTTGATGTTTTCAAAAAAGGTATTTAATAATGGGTTAATCTGGAAAAAATAAATGTCTGTAAAATAAAAACGATTAATAACACCCATTAATAGTAACTGATTAGCTTTCATGCGTTATTATATGTTAGAATATGCAGTATAAGCGTTGCAACAAAAGTCGTTTCGTACTTTAAAAACCAGTAAAGGAAGAACAATATATTTTTTAAAAAATTTATTTAAATTGATAGTAAAAGAATTTATCCTTGCTTATGAAATTCTATGTGAATTAACTAATATATACGTTTATATCATAGGAAAGTTTTTGATAAGGTATACTTAGTTTTGAGATAATACAAATTTTCAACATTTTTTTCATTCATACTTACATTGGTGCTTTTGAATTAAAATTTGAAATAATACCTTTATAAAACTTATGTTCACACTTAAACATAAATAAAAAAAATCTGATACATGTAGTTTCGAATTGAAGCTCTAGTACAGTAGAGTAAGCCTCCTTTAAACTTTCTTCTTTGAGTATTATATGAAGATTTCAGAATGCTATAAAAAGGCATAGCTTCGAAATAACAATGCCTCATACATATAACGGTGTGCCTTATAAAATTGCATACTCATAATTTAAAAGTTTACTTAATAATGATCAATATATTTTTCAAGTACATTATATATATATATATATACTTTCCTTTCCTGCACTTGCTATTTTCTTTTTTAAAAAAAACATTTGAAAAATAACACTACATATGAAATTTTTTACTCGTCTTTACATGAATTAAATCAATTTACCTTTCCCGAGCATCCGAATTGATATTTATTCTTACAAATCCATACCCAACCTAATTTTCGACTGGAATTTTTATTTGCGAAGTCTCACGTCCTCAAATCTGACATATGGGGGTCGAAATTCTATCCAGCAATACTCTTGCTTACGTTGAAATATCTTCGGTTTCTTCCTTCAAAAAGCCAATATCAAATAAATTTATATTTTCCAGTGAAGGATGCATCTGAAACATTAAGAAAATTACTCTAAATTAAGTTACATTAGGTAATTTTATTGAGAATAACAAATAAAAAAAAAGGCGCTTTTACCAAAATTTTCATCATATATATTTTTTCTGGTTATGTTAGTTCAAGTAGCTCTATAAAAATGAAAGTAATGATTACAATAATTTAAAACTCGATTTAAAAATTTCTTAGTTTTTTCATTGAAAATCTATAATTTGAATAATCATGAATTGCTATCGTATGGATATTATTCACTATTATTCTGAACGAAAAGGCTAAAATTCCCTGCAAATTTCATACTTAACTCTTAAAAATGTTGACAAAGAAATATTTAAATGCATGCTGAAAAAATATAAAAATGTGCACAAAATACTCAAGATTTAGTAAAACATATGCATTATCGCACAATAATTTTCAAAATAACTCGGAAATGTTTTATGAATGAAAGGTTTAATAAATGTACCGTAGAAGAATAAGCAGCAAAAATTTAACTAGATTCTGATTTGACAATGCTCTGAAAGATGAAATATTGTATAAATATGTAATATATATAAATTATTAATGGTTTGTATTGCAGTGATACGTGATGACTGACATTATTGTTGTGGTATTGGTATTGCCGTATTGGTAGTAGCATTGTGCTGATGACGTGTGTTGATGACAGTGGTATTGTGTTGTGTAAAGATTCCAAATAATGACTACTTATTACACACACACAGAGTTTATTTGCTGACGTAGGACAGAACATTAAAACACAAAACAAATTGATTAAACTAGCGTAATCATAGATTTACCGTCCAGCACAATATAACGTCCAGCGCAATTTTCTGAACCGTCTTGTTCAGCGTCTCGCTCCTTCTCCGTCTATGTCTCATCCCACCACTCCGAATCTCTCTCGAAGTGCTAGGCGGCGCTCTGGGAGCATCATGGCTGTCTTCCAGGATGGTAGATCAGCGGGTCTTGGATCCCACAGTCTCGGTCATTCTGACCTTCATTGCCCCCTCGCAATGCGCGTGATCGACATCAGAAACAGATACATTAGGATAACTGCAATTAAAAGGGGAAAAAAACGAGAGAGAAAATAACGAAACAAATATGCAAACACAAAAAAAAAAAAAAAAAAAAATGAAGAGTAAAAAAATGTCTTAGGTGGACCACGGTTTCATATGATCGGCTGCAGTTGCAGTCTTGAGTGGCCCTTCATGAATGTCGACTCGTTCAACTTCATAGCGATCGTGCGGCTTGGTCGATATGACTTTATAAGGTCTAAGAAACTTAGGTTTCAGTTTCATTCCTGGAGTAAACTGAGTTCGTAGGATCGCGACAAGGTCATTGATGGCATAGGTACGCGCGGTTTTACGTTGTTTATTAAACTGCTTTTCATTTTCCTGTTGGATCTTTAATATGTTATTTTTCGCATCATCGCGCATTTTTTTTTTTGTCTATGTTCTATCATGAAGTTTAAGTATTCTTCTTCCAACAACTCTTGTATTTTAGAATCTTCTTTGTTCTTCATCTTAGTGCCAACCATCAGTTCAAAAGGTGTATATTTTGTACTTCGTGAGGTAGTACTGTTGTTGTACATCTACTACGTATGTATACCACTTTTTCGGATCTTCGAGTGACAGCTTAGCTAATACAGGGAGTAAAGTTCCATGAATTTGTTCTATCTGGCCATTGCCACGAGGAATTCCAGTAGCGATTGTAAAATGATCTATACCTTCTATTGCACAATAGTCAGAAAATTCCTTTGAGGTGAATGCAGATCCACTATCAGTAATAATTCGGGAAGGATTACCAAAAACACTTTGTTGTAACATCAATTTAGCTATAGTGTCTTTTATGGATGTGGATTTCATAGGATAAAACCAAGTGAATTTTGTGAAAGCATCTACAATCGTGAAAATATGGTTGTAAATTTTTTTCGAGATCAAGAGTAATAAATACGTTCGAATCTATCAATTTGTCAAGAATATCGTCCATCAAAGCAATAGGAAAAGAGTCCTTAATGATTTTTCTATTTAAACGTCTATAATCGATACATAGTCCGCACACAATCACCATTCTTTTTTTTTTTTTTTTTCACTAAAACTATGGGAGAAGAAAACGGACTATTTACACTTTCTTTAATGATTCCTGCATCTAACCAATTCTGTATTTGCGAATCTACAAATGTTTTTTTTTTTCATTTGCCGCTAATCGTCTGGGTTTTGAGTGAATAGGGGACTCATCGGTGAGAACTATTTTCATCATAACGTCAGTGGTTTTTCTTTTCTGCGGCATATAAGTTTCTAACACTTGTCTAAGATTCTATTTTATTTCCTGATCGCTGATGTGACTCAAATCCACTTCATCCAAATTTATTGCCTTCGCTAGATTAAAAAAATATTCGATTTCTTCAATATCTGCTGTTTTACCCCTCTTATGGACTGCGGTTGGGTTTATAGTTACAACAGGCTGTACGTTGACCTCATTTTTTGCGTTCGCCTCGGAAGCCTGTCGGAATACCGACGTAATGTGTTTTATATTATTAGGCGAGGTTTTGTGGGTAGGAACACAATTGAAATTAATTGTTGCATAACTAGCATGAAAAGTATTTCTTTTCCCCGCAGTTTCGATTCCATTTTCATTTATAGTAATATTTAATTTGCTAATTACATCAAGGCCAATAATAATGTCACAACATAATTTTTGAATCACAGAAATTTCTGTTGCTATACAGCATTTATCAAATTTAATGTCAGAATAAAAGAATCCTAACGGAGAAAGACATTCCTGATTGATTCCAGCGAAAGATACATTGTTAAATGATAGTTTTGGGGATCCAATCTTTATATAACTTTCATAACTTATCATTGATAATTCAGAGCCAGTATCTAATAAAGCATTGATTTTAACACCTAGAATTTCAACATGTTTTTCTAATTTTTTAGTAAAGGTATAACTTCTAGTGATTAAAGTTTGGTTTACCTCCGATTGGTTGCAAAATTTAGCTATATGCCCAAATTTAGAACATTTGAAACATTTCAACCCGTCTTTCTTATTTTTACACTCAGCAGATTTATTACTCCATAAGTTACAATTGAAACACTTGATGTATGAATAATTTAAATTTTTATAATCACAATACTTATTTTTTGGCTTAAAATCATTATTCGGAGCACGAACAATCGACAGTATTTTTCCGTATTCCTTAACAAATGGTTTTTTGTTCTGTACATTATCGTGAACGCTTCCGTTTGCTTCTCTTCTGAAAATACGTCGCACAATTTTATAATCGTCTAATTTTTGTACTATGACGTCGATACTTGTTATTTTAGGTGATTCATCTATAAGATGATTGCGTACGTCTGGAGGTATTTTTTGCTTTAACTGGTCGGAAATCAAAAGTTGTTTTAATTCTTCAAAAGTTTGAATATTTAGACCGGTTACCCCTTCATCAAAATAATTTTGGAGTTCAAATGCAAAATCACGCCAAGAGGCAGATGATTCTTTTTTGTGAGTAAAAAGTTTTAATCTGAATTGTTCAGGACTCAATTTAAATCGTTGCAATAACAATTTCTTAACATGAGTGTAGTCATTGGCTTCCGGATCAGGTTCGCGTGTTACAATATTTACTATGTCCAAAGGAAGCAAAGGTAATAAATGTGTTACCCAATCGTTTTGAGGAATATCAATTCGGATTATCTGTCTCTCAAATAATGAAAGGTAAACACTTATATCGCTTTTAACATCATAACGCGGCATTAACTTCATTAGATTTAGTTTAGGTACAGTTAAAGGTACATTTCCGTCTGAAAGTGTAGCTTTTGATTCTAATTCGAATTTTTTTTAAGTTCATATTCCCTTTCTTCATGTTCGTCTTTCCTTTTTTCCGGTCGTTCATTAGTAATAACTTCTAAACAGTCTTGTAAAATCTTCGTCATAATTTTTATCGTTAATAAATAACTTAAGTAAGTCGGAAACTGTAGCATTAGGCTCTATAGTTAGTCCTAATTCTTCTGCTAAAGTTATTAAGTCGACCTTTCGTGCTCTCGAAAGAAATGACATTTTGCAACAAAGGAAAATAAAAAAGAATTTTTGTACTCACAAAAATTCTTCGTCCATAAACGAAAGTTCCGCTAAGGGTATCCACAGTATTTCAAAGTTCACAGTATTTCAAGGCAGAAATCACACACAAATCCAATTCTTTTAAATAGTCATTTCGTCACGAAACTAAACACTGAAGTTCGATTAGCTTAAGTTGGGCCGAGCCCCCACTTGTGGTGTGTGTAAAGATTCCAAGTAACGACTACTTATTACACACACACACACAGTTTATTTGCTGAAGTAGGACAGAACATTAAAACACAAAGCAAATTGATTAATCTAGCGTAATCATAGATTTACCGTCCAGCACAATATAACGTTCAGCGCAATTTTCTGAACTGTCTTGTTCAGCGTCTCGCTCCTTCTTTGTCTACGTCTCATCTCACTACTCCGGATCTCTCTCGAAGTGCTAGGCGGCGCTCTGGGAGCATCATGGCTGTCTTCCAGGATGGTAGATCAGCAGGTCTTAGATCCCCCCATATATATATATATATATATATA